>CM022951.1:54511170-55044933 GCA_012931725.1 Litsea cubeba | reverse complement strand
CTCTCTCTCCAATCCCTCAATCCTCCAACGCCTCCTCTTTTTCCTTCAAGTCCCAGCCTTCTTGTTCGAAATATTCCCTCTTTTTCTTTATAGAAAGATTCGGCCAACTCACATTAAGGGAGATCATTCTCTTTCCCTGACTCCAAGCTTTCTTCTTATTTGCAAATTGGACCAAGACTTCTAAGTTGGTTTCCAATCTAATGGGCTTCAATTCTGATCCAAGCTTTATTCTAAGATCCAATTAGGTCCAGTTCAAATGTGAAAATTCGGTTTTGCCCTCCATTCTTCTTTCTTGCTCAAATCTGCCCAGATTTCATAGTCTTCAAAGACAGCTGATTTCAAGCATGATAACTCCAGAATTGGCAAAATCATGAACAGGAGAATTTTGGCCCTTCGAGTTAGCTTTCTAACGCTTCAAGAATCTCCTGATTCCGAGGTCTACAACTCAAGTTATTGCTCAAATACTCAAGCATGTTCCAGAACTCGTGAATTACACTTAAATCTTCTTGTTTTATTCAAAACCTAATAAAATCTTAAAAGAGATAAAAAGTGAGAATAATCTATTGAAATTAAGACCTAAAAAGCAAATCTATGGGTAATAAGGGCATAAAATGGATATACAAATTTAAGCCTATCAAATTCTCCCAAACTTAAGTCTTTGTTTGTCCTCAAACAAAAGAAAGAAAAACAAAAATTAAAACAAAAGAAAATGCAAAGGTTGATTCCTCACAATGGTTGCCTTATGGAATTCATAAAGAACATGGTTCAAAGGAAAGACTAAACATTGAATAAACTTTAGCACTAATTCAAGAGCACGCCTAAAGTCACTAGAAATCCTTGAGTGTGTATCTGAAGAACAATCTCTACCTGCTACTCTAACAATTCAGATCACTTTATGAAAACTTGAATGAATTATGTATGAGAAATGAATTCTCGAACTTCATATGCCCAATGTTCAAACCAACTCTCCACTAATGTAGTACAATCACACCACTAAAGATCAGAAGGTCTTTATATTAGCTTGTAATGTTCGGCTTAGGGTGATGGCTATAAAAGGAAAGGAAAAGAAATACAAACTAAGATAATTCACCATCAAACACAATTATTAATCAGAGAAAGGAGCAATTATAAAACTTTCTAGAGTAATTATTCATGAAAAAGAAACTTATTGAAACTAAACAATACAGAAATTACAACTCTTTTTTTTTCTTTTTTCTTTTTTCTTTTTTTTTTTTTGCTTAACAACTTAGAAAACGAAAACAAAACACAACTTGCTCTTTTGACTTCCTATTTTGCTCCCTCTCTTCTTAACAATCATGCACATGGAAAATTAACTCAAAATAAAAAGGTAGGATCAGTAAATGTTTAAAGGTTAAATGGGTAAGGTAGATGTGGGTGAAAGAAAGAAAAATAGCCAATTTGTTTAAAGCTCAAGGAGGTGACTAGAGATAGATAAACAGGGTAGCAGGCTAGAAAAGCCCAAACGTTCCAAAGATTGCCTAAATCACTTCTCATTATATGCTTATCATGCCACTGTTTGGTTCTATCCTTTTAAATTTGGGCATTCTCATAAACGTTATTGCGAAACTCGTCCATCGCATTGAGTTGTAACAATCTTCTAGCTCCTGCAGCTTGTAAATCGAAGTTCAATATCTTCATTGCCTAATAGGATCGATGTTCTAGTTCAACCGGAAGGTAACAATGGGGAAGATATTCTTCTTAATGTCAAAGTGGGAGCCTCCATCACTTATAAGTGCTCTAGGTGTGCCAAATCTAGCAAAGATATTCTTCTTAACGAACTTCACCACCACGTGAGCATCATTGGTAGGCAAGGCTGCGGCTTACACCCATTTTGAAATGTAATCTACAGCAACCAAAATGAAACGATTAGAAAAAGAGGAGGGAAAAGGTCCCATAAAATCTATACCCCACGCATCAAATAATTCAACTTCTAAAATATTTTGTAAAGGCATTTCATTCCTCCTTGATATTAGCCCAACCCTTTGACATTTATCACAACTAATAACAAAATTAAAAGCATTTTAAAAATAGTGGGCCAGAAAAATCCTGATTGTAACACTTTAGCGGCCGTCTTCGTTGCACCGAAATGGCCGCCCACTTCTAGAGAGTGACAATGGTGAAGAATGCTTTCCACCTCTTCCTCCGGCACACATCTTCTTATTATTTGATCGGCACAATGCTTGTACAAGAATGAATCCTCCCAAAAATAATGCTTCAAATCGGAGAAGAACTTCTTTCGCTTTTGGTATGACATCCCGGGCAAAACTCTCTTTGCTAAGTAGTTGGCAATGTCCGCGAACCAAGGACCCTCTTGAATGGAAAATAATTGATCATCCATGAAGTTTTCATTGATTGGAACAAGCTCCATTTGAACTCCTTCGTTGGACTCAAGCCGTGATAGATGATCTGCCACGAAATTCTCTGTTCCCTTCGTGTCTCGGATCTCCTATTCAAATTCTTGTAGAAGTAGTACCCAACGAAGTAACCTTGGCTCGGCGTCCTTCTTTGCAAGTCGATACTTCAGAGCAAAATGATCGGTATAGACAATCAACTTGGTACCTAGCAAATAAGAACGAAACTTGTCAATTGCAAAGACAACTGCTAAAAACTCTTTTTCAGTTGTGGCATATTTTATTTGGGCACCTGTCAATGTCCTGCTAGCATAAGAGATGACATGAAGAATTTTACCTTTCCGTTGTCCTAAAACAACCCCCATTGCGTAGTCATCCGATGAAAGAAACTAGTATTTTTATCACGCTCCTTTAGCCAAGTGATCCTGGATTTTTGCCTCCAAGATATTTCCTCCATAGAATTTAAGCTCCAAATTCTCTTGACAGCTCTCTGTTTAGCAGCAACTTCCTCTGGGCTCAACTCCCGATTCTCCCCAACTTTATCAAGATCTTCCACCACTCTAGAGAAAACTTCTTTAGAATCTTCAATGCGACCAAAGACCTCTTTGTTCCAACCTTTGATATAATGCTTGAGGGCACATAGCTTCTTGCGAACCCTATAGCCAACGAAACCTCTAACTTCCACTTGACTCCACCAAAAACGAGCTAAAACCATGAAGTCCTTATTCTCTAACCAGCAGTTCTCAAACCACAACGGTTCAGGCCGCCAATCAAGATAATTAGAGCTCAATTTGATAGGGCAATGATCTGAAATCAATCTTGGGAGTGCTAGCTTCCTGAATAACCCTAGTAAAATGCTCATCCCACTCCTTAGATGATAAAAATCTGTCAATCATGCTGATAGCCTCCTGCTCTCTGTTGCTAGACCACGTGTACCTTCTACCGTGAAGAGGAAGATCAATCGACTCATTATCATTGATGAATTCAGAGAACAACAGCATAGAGTGAGAAATGGATGACCCCCCTTTCTTCTCATAAGGATATCTAACCATATCAAAATCACCGTTTAACACCCAAGGGACATGCCAAAGAGATTTGACGTTAGATAGTACCTCCAAAAACTCACTTCTATCTGACTGAACGTTTAGCCCATAAACATTAGCAATAGCCCAAACAAACCCATCACCAACCCCATGGAGTTTGACAGCCAGAACCCTCTCTACCAAGAAAACATCTTCCATTATTAACACATCCTCATTCCATATAGAAATCAGGCCACCTTAAGCCCCAGTTGAAGGAACCCAGTTCCAAGCACAATTACAACTGCCCCACACTTCCCGAATAATACTATTAATATCAGAAGCCACATTAGTCTCCTACAAAATCAAACAATCTACTTTGTGTTTTTTGACTAGCTTTCTAATGGCCAACCTTTTCTCTGGCCTACCAAGACCTCTCACATTCAAACTAACAATAATCATACAAATTAAAATAGAAGCACCCAAAGAAGAAAGATCAATGTCAAGAAACAACTGACTTACCCCCCATGTAACGCCCCAATTCTGAATACCGTTAAAACCGTCAAAGTCTCGAAATTGGCGCACTACTTCCCGGGAAATCCGAGAACTTTCAAGATCGTAGGTCCTCAATGAGGTCCAATTTAAAACTTTTTGAACAATATTATAACAACGGTTAATATTGTGGAAGCATAAATAAATAAGCGGAAGCAATACAGAGATAACGGAAGCATAAGGTATCATGAATAATATATCAAGTGTAACGGGCTTATCCAGCCTAAAAATGACAAGTGATAGAAAATCAATGTTAATTACATATTTGACTAACTACCCAGCTCACTACAAAAATCTCTCAAAAACCCAAACAAACAGATGTACTCTCATGTCCCATGTGCCGGCTCTCCAACCTCAGGCTCGACCTCATGGTCGACCTGTCCCCATCCGTAGTCACCAACTACGGGCGTCACTACGAGTGCATACACATCGCCCTCGAACTCGGGGTCAGGACCTAAGTACCAAGAGTGGATCAAATCTAAAGACCTGGCAAGTCACATTATGCAGATAATAAAGGATGCATGCATCAAAATGAGTAGAGACAGTAATGAAGTTAAGAGAATAGCAATGGTACAGATCTTAGACAGTTGTGTAAGATAAACAATATAGAATCAGAATAAGCATAATAATAAACCTACACAAAATGGCACACTCACACAAGCTGGATACCGCGGGATATTATGCCGCGGCCCTCTCATACTGAACACAGTCGTGGCGGGGAAAATGTCACAGTGCTGGGGATTATCTAGCCCCGTAAATAACATCATCCATCAACACACACTGAGACCGGACCCGGTATCGCAACGTCCGTCTCCAACAATGTTCATCATGATAGCCACACAACACTCTCGATAGCTCCTACCAGTGATGATCAGTCCAACTGGCTGAGCTTAGATCAACTGAGTGAATGTCTATGCCGACTCAGGAATCAATGAGGGTCTGTGTCTGTCTAGGCTTTGCCTTGCATGAACAAGGTCCTAATAAAGTCCCAAAGAGGTCCAAGTATCGATAGATCATAATCCAGGTCCAAGTCCAGTCAATGGATCCATACCAAGGCCCACCAAACACATGGCCTGGTCTATAACAGTCTATATGAGATACAAGTTCATTGTTCAATAACATATGATCCATTTACATCCATAATGGGTCACAAGCCCATACAATCTAACCTCTCCAGTCTAGGGTAATCTACATCCAAGCTTAGGCCATAAAAGGGCCCGCCTAGCCACAGACACGAGTCAATGTTCACCCAATCATATTACCGGGTCACCTCTAAGTAGTCCTAGGTTCGGGTCCTCCAATTTCCATTTAATTACAGATATAAGCAAAACAAGGACAATAGAATGGCAGTAATAATATGAGGGTGATAAATCTCCAAATACAATGATCAATGGGAGATATCAACAGTCCAACCTAAGTAAATGATCCACTTCAGATTCAGGTCTATCTCAGGTAATTCGATCTTTAAGTGAAACCACAGATGCTAAGGAATACTGTGTTTGGTGCTCAGAAGTTATGTGCATCACTAGTAACGTATAAAGGTCGAATCATCTTTGATTACATAACCTGAACCTTAATTAGTGGACCCCACGAGTCATGGTTGAGCCACACCATCGACTCGTGGTTGGCACAGTGATGGAAGTCTATTTGGATGGTCAATGGGCCCCACACATGATTACAACAATAAAAGTTAGAATCTGGGAAGTGTCACTGTACACAGTGTGCTCAGCCGACCTCCTGGCCAGGGCGGTCCGCTCGGCACACTAGGATCAGAGAAGCAAACACCCTGCAGGTAAAGCCTGATTGTCCAGAACTTCCTGTAAGTTCGGCTAACCCCCTGGCCTGGGTAGTTGGCCGTGCACACTGAAAGCTCTGGCTAAAAGGGGATGTCCCAGGTTCCGGTCTCCTTTGTTGGAATCCCGCTTTTTCGGAATCTAACTCGGAGTTCGGCTAAGCACTTGAGCTCAATTGAACACTTAGCTCGGTCACCCAGCAGAGCTCGGCAAAGCATCTAGCTCAGTTTGGTCACCCAACTAAGTTCGGTAATGCATTGAGGTCGGTCAGGCATTGAGGTCGGTCAAGCGCTGAGCTCGGTCTAGCACGGAGCCAGGTTTGGCACTGAGCTTGGTAAAACAATAAGCTCGGCCATGACACTGGGTCGGCCAAGACACTGAGCTCGACCTAAACACTAAGCTCGGCCTAACGCGGATCTCGGCCTGAGCATTGTACTCGGTAGAACACTGAGTTCGATAAACACTGAGCTCGGCCAGTGCAGAGCTCGGTAGAGATGAGTTCGGTAGTGCGGAGCTCGGCAGTGCAGAGCTCGACCAGTGCAGAGCTCGGTAGAGCGGAGCTCGGCAGTGCTGAGCTCGGCCATCAAGGCACAGAGACGCTCTGCAACTCCAGAATTCCAGTTTCCTTCTTCAACCAAAGTTCAACCAATCTCATCCAAACTCCACAAAACATCCAGAAATAAGAAGAGCACTACAATATACACCGAACCATCCAAACCACATGCCATTGATCTTCTAAATGAGATCAGCCCATCCATCAATGGCCGATCGTCCATGAAAACATGCTCAAAGGTAAATCTAACAGTCCTAACATCATCTAAATCGAAATACAGAGAATCAAAGACAATAATCATACATTCTATATTAAATAAGCATATTGCACTTGCCTTGATCAATTGCGAGAAGAAAATGAAAGAGAAAACAGAGATCCATTCTCTCCGTGAATAGGCATAGTGGAGGTCCCACTCTTCAGGTCCATTTTTACTTTGTAGAATTTGATGATGGAAATTAGTGATCAAATGGAATGAATCTTGTTCGGTGCGAGTGGGAGATGTTGGCATTTGTGATGGGACCCACTTGTGTTTACATGTGGATGGACCCCACTCACAAAGATACACCCCTCACAAGGAGTCTCATGGTGATATGAATAAGGATAGCTTGAGTTTTATCCAACTCTCTATCTCTTTATCATATCTACATTCAAATTCAAATTGAGAGAGATTGATCATAATCATCTCTCAATTCGAATTTGAATAGAGATCTTATCACCCATTAGCCTAAGGGCTATATATAGACATGAGAAATATAGCTTGAGATAACTTTGAAGAATTAATCTTTCTTTCACTAGATCTCCAATTCTCCATCATCATCTTCTGCATCCAGGGTGTCCATCCTTGCCCTTGGATCTTGAAGAGTGACTTATATGTGACTGATCTCTCGTAGACAGTCATAGATTTCCACACCATTGCCTGATTCAAGCTGATATTGTCCTAATTGCTTTTGTAGCAGCCAGCATCTATAGATCCTTACTTCCGCTATATTTACTCCCTTCACCGACCTTACACATTGGCATCCTATATGCAGAGCGCAGCATGGACAGTCCAAAGCACTCTGAAATCATCAGCTACGCTAAAGTTCTAGTTAGTGGACTTACCACTCATATCCATAACTTTTGGCCATATGAGACAGGCCATCATGGGTTCCCCATTCTCCAAAATCAGGAGAAACTTAACTCAAGCAGAACATGAGAGCCACCGGATGAACTGATACAAATACAATCACCCATGGCAGAGGTCACACGGACTGTTTGGGAGTGATCCACAGGTCACCTGCATTTTTTGTCTTATGGTAGAACTGGACTGCATTATTAAGTTGATAATAATAAAAAGGAACATTTTTTTCTTAAGGTGGAAAAAGACTGCACAATTAAGAGGACAAGGAAATCTCACCATTGTCAAGTCAAACAACAGCACAAAGTGCAGTCCAGAGCAATCCGTTTGTTTGTTTGATTTGATTCCGATGTAGAGTTCTTTCGTTTTGACGAATCTTGCTCACGCAAGAGAAGCCTAGCCCCTCACTAATATTGTTTAGGACTCACCACTTAGCAGTAACGTCTGACACAACTAGGGCACCGCTTTTGATAGGACTTTTTTGGACAACTGCAGATCACGATATTTTGGATGGGTGTACACCATCAGATTCCATTGATAGTGATTTGATGTTTGTTGTTTGTTCCCTAGTATTAACCACTCGGCTGGGCTATTCTCCCGCGTGTTTACTCTATTATAACTGGGTACGAGTTAGGAGGGCAATGATACTATCCCCTGGTGATTCATTTATGTGGACTGCCTATTTTGCTAGGCTGTTTATATTTGGTCTTTTACTATGATTCGATTTGTACTAAACTCTGATAATCATGTCATTCGTAACTCTAATTACTATTGCATATTTGTTGTTGTTTTATCTGCCTGCCGACCGTTTGATCTGATGATGCTGCTCTTGGTGAATACGTACCGAGCCCATCAATCACGATGAGGAATTAAGAGACCGAGAATTCAAGCAAATCAGTCCGATGACCTCGACGAGTGGTGTGACGACGTAGTCTAGTCGTTCTGACCTCACACCCGATAGCCTTCACACTCTTACATCTGGATAGTTCTTCTTTTTGTTCTTTGGGTATTTTGGTTGGCCGGGTTTTTAGTTGTTACCATTGTTGTATAAAATACTTTTGGTTATTCTTAAACTTCAGCTTTATCTTGATCATGCTTTGCTCTTAAATGTTCTTTATCGATGTCATTTGTTACTTTATGATGCTTTCGCTATATTTTCATAGAAATTGAGAAAGTATTTGTACCTCACAACAAACTTCAATCCTTATGGGACATGATTGGGGGCCACGTGTACTTGGTTAGTGTGGAAAACTTTAATTGGCCCCTAATCTCACGCAAAATCCCCATTTTATGAAATGGGAGCGTGACAAAGAATGTGCTTCTTACCTGGCCAAATTTTTTTTAAACATGAGATGGGCTATAGGATGTTGACCTTTAAAAAAATATGTGAGTTTCTTGAAGTATTTTATGTAATTCTTCATATATACTCAATGTAAGAGTGGGACAGCTTGTATACAAGTGTTTTTCTTCATTTTTAGATTTTAAAGAGTTCAATAAAAATGGAGGCGCAACCTCTCACCAGGAGCACTGGTGCTCATATTAAGATTGATCCCATGTTTGGGCCCCATCTGAATGGAATAGACTGGGTCGACTTTGCACTCATTTTGGATAGTGAGAAATTGTCAACCATTGATCAAGTAGTAGGGATGGTGATTTGAGCTTCCATCACCTACACGTACAGTTAGTTTGGGGGGGGGGGGGGGGGGGGGGGGGGGGGGGGGTGTCGGATTCTGTTTTATGGTCCACTTGGATGGATCACTAGGGGGGCCCCAGTAGGTATTTAGGCACACATTGCTCACCCTACTGTGAGCACTGGATTAGGAGCAAGTTACGGAAATAAAAAAAAAAAAGGGCGGAACCAAGATATAGGCATTGGGGTTTTGGAAAATGAACTTTTATTTATTTATTTATTTATTTATTTATTTATTTTTATTTTTTTATTTATTTATTTATTTATTTTTTTGGGGGGGGGGGGGGGGGGGGGGGTGTTTGCTAAAAATGGCTTTAAGTTTTATTTAATCTAAAGAGGTTTTTCTATAATTTAAGGGGCGGTTTGGCCAGTTCTGCCCCTGACTAAAAGACAATAAAATAATCATACCCAAATGCATATACATGAAAAACTCTCAATGATTTAATATGCTTTTTTCTTTTCCTTATATTTTGAGAAATCAAAATAAAAAAAAAAGTTTCTTTGAAGGGGAAGGCTTGATCAGATCCTATAACATAAAACTAGTACGTTGGCACACTCTCTAAGGGCCGTTTGTCTTCTATGCATTAAGATAAAAATAGAATTTACATATGTAAATTTTGTTTTTACATGTAAAACACAATAATGTGTTTGTTTGGGAGAATTTGAGTACCCATAAAAGAGGTATATATAGGTATTTTGGTAATTTGAATATTAATTCGAATCATATATGCAGCAATCTGAATTCCAATTCGAGTTCCTTTCTAATCCAAAAATAAAATAACATAAAAGGCTGGCATCTGCTCTACATACCATCAATAACATGAAAGCATTATGTAGGGTTGTAAATGGGTCAGTTCTGGTCCGGGTCCATGGTGGACCCGGAACCGGAACCTTTAAGGAGAAGGTGGAACCGGATTTGGAACCGTTTTGGAACCGGTTTCTTGGCTCCGGAACTGGAACCATATATGGGACGGGTCTGGATCCGGGTCCCGGTCTAGGTAAAGAATGATATTAAAAAAATATAATTTTTATGAGAGATTTTCGAAAATTAAGGTAATCTGTCGGGTCTCGGGTCAACGGATTCGAACCAAGGTGGAACCGGACCTGGACCCATTCACTTATCGGGGCCTAAATAGGGACCCAGACCCGATTTTTAACGGATCGAAACCTTCGGATAATCGAAGAATCGGGTACCCATTTACATCCCTAGCAATAAACAATGTGTTTGTTCGCCACGAGGAACAGAAGCTTATTGCGTCGCCATCTCGACATGGACGTTTTTGCAGAGGGAAATCTTGCTTCTTCGATATGGTCAAGAGTCAGGACTCTTTTTTATAATCTTTAAAATTGGACAACCAGCTTTCACCTATGTTCTTATTGTAACTATAAACTATATTCAGTCCAACACCACATTCCACAACCGATCTAATTAAGCTGTCTGATTAGTTCATTCATGTTTTTACTAATGGATTTGTTCCAACAAGTATCTCTTTTATTTGGACTCTGCAGAGATTCCACGTCTGGGCTTTTGGACCGGTTTGGTCAAAATGCAAAAGTAAGATAAACATGTTTACGCATGTTATGATTTTGCAAGAGGAGATATAATTTTTAGAATTCTAGCATTCAAATAGAGAAATTTTAAATGCTCTACAGGCATGAAATGATGATGCTGTAAGAAACTTTTAAACTTACAATTCACGTTTGTAACAACTCCAAACATTTAAACAAACAACTCTTAATCAACTGTACATATTTTTACCATTTAGCTGCACTATACGATCTTTGTATGTAGACTGCAAGACAGAGGGCTGTGATTTCTGAACTAACATGTCCGCAGTTTTGATCTGTTTTTTTTTGGGGATCACATAGACAGAGAACTCCAAATGCCCTCAAGACGAGATCTGACATTGATTTTCCAACACTTACAATTCTCATCAGCATACCTCCAAATAAATTGGCTCTTAATTTATGGCATACTTTTATTTTTATCATCAGCTATCTACACTGTATAGGTCCCCATGTATGGACCGCAAGATAAAGGGCTGAGATTTCTGAACTAATATTCCGGCCTACTAGATCTTCTGATTTTGGGATCATAGAAATTTTGGTGATGTGTTTTAGTAGAGCTCACTTTTTCTCTTTATTTGAATAAACCTTTAGTTTAATATAAAGTAAAAGACATAATATAAAGGTTGTGAAAGTAGTCTCAATTCATTACAAAGAATGTATTGGTCATTGCTGGAATATGTGGGCAACTAGATGATACTTGATCATTTTGGTCATTGCTGGAATATGTGGGTAACTAGATGATACATCATTTCTTTAGCCAAGTTTAAAGAATTATTGTTATTTATTTTTTGTTTTACTCTACAAAAAAATATTTTACCACGCCACCGGCCCACCAATCAAAAGAACTTTTTTTTTCAACTCTTACATACAGCCTTTGCAATGTATTGTCAATCCTCATATAGACAAGAGACAAGGTTTAACAACAGGTTGAAAGTCGATGGTGGTATAGGAAAAAAATTATACATATATATATATATATATTAAGAAAAGAAAGAAAAATAATTTTCTTTTATTTTGGCTCTAGCCCAGCCCTGACCCTTGAGGGTTGGATAAGGGCCTAGGGGTTGTAAGCCCGCCGAGGGAAACTGCAAGGGCTTTAGCTCGATCTAGGCCCAATCCGCATATGTGAGGATAGGATTGGGGCTTAACCTAGCCTAGTAGGGGCCGGCCCTTTGGAAGCCCTAGTTGCAAGGAAGACTTATTAGGGCCTAAGGGATACCATGTGGAAGGCTTATTATGGGGTGAGGGCTAAGGGATACCAAGTAGAGATGTAGATAGGACCCCTGACTTTCAATTACAGAAGTGATGGCCGGGTATTTATTTCCCATCTTTGCTTATCCATCTTCTTTTAAAATGGAGATTATTTGATGGTAATTCTTGGATCTTCACCTCTGTTCTTTAAATCTTAACCACTTAGAAATGTATTCTTTCTCTTGAAAGCTAAGAATCGAAACAGTAGCTAATCTAAAGCTTCTCCAGTCTCCAGACCTGCCCATTAGGTACCAGGCCTTATATTAAAGCCCATCAGTAATTAAATGCCTTGACCAAGCCCATATCCAAAATACATAGTAACCCTAAAAATAGAACATCCAATCCAATCCGGGCCAGATTTAGGTCAGGCTCGGGACGGTCTGATCCATGAGCACTGCAAATTATGGGCCACATGAAACTCGTCTTCAACTTCTGAGTGGGCTTGATCTTAAAGATTTTGTCCATCACTGACGGTGAGAAATGAAAGAACGTTGCAAGATTTTTTTTCTCTTAAGGTGACACGAGTACCATTACCTTAAATCGATCCAGTCTGTCTAATTGTGATAATCCATTGGTTTTTATTTTTATTTTTTTCCATAATTCAGCCAAGGAGGCTGGGATCCTAGAAAAAGCCCGCACACACAAGGAAAGACAGCCCCGCACAAGCAGAAAAAAGGCCCACATAAGTATAGAAGAAGCCCGCAAGCGGGAAGAAATCTCACATAAGTGGGAAAATATATGGTTTTAAAAAGGTGATTGATATCCCCCCCCCCCCCCCCCCCCCCCGGAGTGCCTGCATAAAAAAAGGGGGTAAAAGGAGTTCCAAGATCAATTCCCTTTAAAAATTGGATAATTAATGTTGTCTTAGGTATGGTTCATATTACATCTGAAACTTGATTTAAAATGCATGTTGCTCTTTTTTTATCCAACTCTCTCATATCACCATACGTGAAGGCATTAATTGACTCAAATTTTCACTTTAACCAAATTGATATACATATTTGGAGCAATCATTTATGAAATATGTAGTTTTGTTTTCTAACCTGATCAATGAGACATTTATGGCACCTTGTTACAACTTTGACTTGGGTTTACATAATGATCACTTTGACATGTGTTAAGTTTTTAGTATTTGCTAATTCATGGGTTGGGCAAAACTCTGGATCCATTGAGTTGTAATTTTTTTTTTTAGAAAATGACTGTGTTTCTGCTCTAGAAGTGCTGAATTTCCGGATTATCAAGAAAAATTTTTTTTTTGGGGGGCCGGGGCATGATTCCGGTCGGCGGATGTGGTCAGAAAACCGCCAGATGCTGAAACAGAACCTTGCTCGCTCGAGTGCACTTCCATTCACTCGAGCAGATGACGCGGCTGAGTCCTACGAAAATTAGTAGTTTATTTCTAATTATGCACAAACTGCTTGTTTAAGTCCTAATCAAGTTATGCAACCTTAAGCACGTCCTAAAGGCTATTTAAAGGACTCATGAGCACGCCTAAAGAGACACCACACATCTTTCATTATTCTAAGTTGGTAGATTAAATTGAGTGAATTCTTCCCTAGAGAGTTATTTGAAGAGTTGTGCTGAAAAGCTAGTTCTTCTGTTTCCCTTGTAGAAGATGAAAAAAGTATTTCTCTGTGTGTTTTTATTCCTCAAGACCATTGTTTATATACAAGAATAGGCACCTACAATTTCTCCTATACGTGTGCCTAACAATATTATATTACAGCTATCAAAGGTAACAATATTATATTACAACTATCAAAGGCTATCAACGATATGCCTACTGATCTGTCTATCAATCATGATTGCTATTATAATGGCTAACCGAATATATAGCCTAATACCCCCCCTCAAGTTGGTGCATGAAAATTCCAAATGCCCAACTTGCCAAGGAAGAACTCAAACTGCGATTTTCCCAATGCCTTAGTGAATATATCCGCAAGCTGAGTAGTAGTAGGAACATAGGTTGGTCGAACATTGCCTTTGAGAACCTCATCCCGGACAAAGTGGCAGTCCACTTCAATATGCTTGATGCGTTCATGGAACACATGGTTTTTGGCGATGTGCAAGGCTGCCTGACTATCACAGTGAAGGTGCCTAGGTCTGGCATGAGTAACACCTAGGTTGGAGAGGATCCCTTTTAACCATTTTAACTCACATGTAGTAGTTACCATAGACCGATACTCAGCTTCAGCAGAGGAGCAGGAGACAGTGTGTTGTTTCTTTGTTTTCCAGGATATTAGAGAGCCACCAAGGAGCACTAGCCAACCAGTGACGGAGCATCTGGTCAGAGGGCAACTGGCCCAGTCTGAGTCGCACCAACCATGGAGTTGTAAATCACATGCATGACTCAGAAGTATTCCTTGTCCTGGATTGCCTTTCAAAAAACGAACTACCCGAAGTGCAGCTTCCCAATGTTCTTCTTTGGGTTGGTGCATGAATTGAGACAAAGTGCGGGCACTATAAGATAACTCAGGCCGAGTGAAACACAGGTAAATCAGACGCCCAACCAAGCGTCGATATTGCTCGGGATTTGAAAGTAACTGACCCTGAGCAAGTGGCAAGCGATGGTTTTGCTCCAATGGAGTGGCAGCTGGTTTAGCACCGAGAAGCCCAGCTTCAGAGATAATATCAAGGGCATACTTACGCTGGCAAAGAAAGATCCCGATAGGACTTCTGGCAACTTCAATACCCAGAAAATACTTTAAGATACCGAGGTCTTTCATATGGAAACAAGTGCTCAGGTATAGCTTAAACCGCTTGATGGCAGAGGAAGTATTGCCAGAGATGATTAAGTCATCAACATAAACCAGTACCACGAGCTGGACTCCTTGTTGGTGCAAAGTGAACAAGGAATAGTCGAGGTATGATTGTTGGAAGCCATAAGCTTTAAGGGCAGCGGAGAGCTTGGCAAACCAGCAACGTGGAGCTTGCTTTAACCCGTAAAGCGATTTACGAAGCTTGCACACCATGTCCGGTTGCTGAACTATAATCCCAGGAGGCATTGTCATAAAAACCTCTTCGTGAAGATCGCCATGCAGAAACGCGTTGTGGACGTCTATTTGGTGAAGTTCCCAAGCTTTCGCTGCTGCAACAGCTAAGACAGTGCGCACCGTGACCATTTTAACGACTGGTGCAAATGTTTCAGTGTAGTTGATGCCTTCCACTTGATGATTGCCAAGAATGACTAAGCTGGCTTTAAAACGTTCAACTGTCCCATCGAAGAGATACTTTATGCGGTAGACCCATTTGCATCCGAGGGCTTTCTTTCCGGGTGGTAGGCGTTGCATGGTCCAGGTAAGATTTTGTTCTACAGCTTGAATCTCAGTTTACATGGCTTCTCTCCATCGAACATCTTTTACCGCTTCATGAAAGTAGACTGGTTCTTTTTCTACAATAATGGCTGTAAGGAAATGACTATGTGGCAGAGAAAACCTATCACAGTTTACATAGTGTGTTATAGGGTAGGATGCACCTAAAGAACGTGATGGAGCTGGTGAACGAGTGGGAGGACTCAACTTCTGAATTGTGTTCGTGACATAGTCATGCAACCGGGTAGACGGACGTTTGACTCGACAGCCTCGCCCCAGTGGATCATTTTCATCATGATTGCTTGGGGACTGCACTACGGGAACTGGTGCTTGCGGGTCTGGTATGACAGTAGTGTCTTCTCCATTGGCGTATGTAGTATGGGCACCCCCCCTATCGTCAGGACTCCCCGCTGTTACTGGTTCGAAGGTGTCTCGAGGAGGCTCGTGCCCGTTGCTTGGAAGGCCATTATGATTCTCCCCATCAGTGTCTTCGCTAATGGAAACTGAGATGGCATTGGGATGTGGTGCAGATTCATCATGTGCAAAGGGAAACTGGGTTTCAAAGAACATGACGTCCCGTGACACAAAGAACTCGTGGTTCTCAAGATCATAAACTCGCCATCCTTTCTGCCCATAAGGATACCCCACAAAGACACACCGACGGCTGCGACTAGCAAATTTGTCTCCTTTCGTACCTTGGTTGCGTGCATAGCATAAGGACCCAAAAATACGTAAGTGAGCATAAGAAGGCAGCTGGCCATGCAGCACTTCATGTGGAGTTTTGCCATTCAAAACGGGGCTTGGAGTGCGATTAATCAAGTACCCCGCTGTCAAGATGCACTCACCCTAAAATTCAATGGGAAAACTTCCTTGGAAACGCAAAGCTCGTGCGACATTGAGGATGTGGCGATGCTTTCTTTCGACCCGGCCATTTTGCTGTGGTGTCCCTGTACAAGAGGTTTGAAAGACAATCCCATATTCAAGGAAATAGTTTTTCATGCAAATGAATTCTGTTCCATTATCGCTTCTAACAGTTTTAACCGTTTTGTTATATTGCCTTTCCACCATAGCAAAGAAATTAATTAGTGTTCGTGATACCTCTGTCTTATCAATCAGCAAAGAGACCCATACTGCACGCGAGCAATCATCCACAATAGTAAGAAAATATGAAGCACCACAAGAAGAAGGAGTTCTATATGCTCCCCATAAATCACAGTGTATCAATGCAAATATATCAGAAGCTTGATGATTACTTAATGGAAATGTTTCTCTAGTTTGCTTAGCTCTTTGACATGTATCGCAAGCTTTATTCAGTAACTCACTAACTTTCCCACCACTAACACCAGAAATTAACTTAGTAGTTTTCCAGGATGGATGTCCTAAGCGCTTGTGCCATAGTTCTAGTTGGTTCATTCCTTCAGTTCTGTAGGCCTTCACTCTCGGAATTTCCCGGAAGAAGTAGAGTCCATCCCTTCGTTCACCCGCACTAATCAGCATCTTCGAAGTGCGGTCCTGTATAACACACAAATTAGTAGTAAACTGGACAATACAATGGGATTCATCTATCAATTGTGATATAGAGATTAAGTTGCAATTCAAACGGGGATCATAAAGCACGTTTTCAAGTGTGAAATCCCCAGCAAGCTTTATGGTTCCTTCCTTAGTGGCTGTGACAGATTGTCCGTCAGGGAGTCCAACAGGGCACCCGGGCACTTCCCGTACATCACGTAGTTGTTGTAAGCTTCCTGTCATATGATTGGATGCCCCGGTATCAAGGATCCATGAATTGAGTTTAGTCTTACCGGCCATGCTTTCATTTGGATTGGCCTTCGGAGTATTGAGCATTTCCAGCAAAGTTTGCCATTTCTCATTTTGCTTAATCCTGTCATGCCGGTATTTTCTCCATCGCCACCAACATTGGGTCCCAAGCTCTGGACAGCATGAGCACGTACAGGACTATTTTGTGCACGTCCAATGTTGGCTCCAGCGCGGTTCTGACCTCTTCCTCGTCCGCCTGCCTTGCCGTCACTTCTTGGACGGTCACCCCACCATTCTGGGTATCCAATTAGCAAGAAACAGCTTGATGCATCATGACCAGCTTTGTTGCAGTTCGTACAGAGCAGAGATTTGTTCTTGATCTCATGTCCTTTCAACCTTGCACCTATTTGAACAGCTAAGCCCATGACCTCCTTCCTTTCTTCTTTAGCCCGTGTGATAGTCCGCATCCTTTCTTCTTGTACTAGGATGGAGTACATCTTATTTAAAGATGGTAGAGGATCTGTAGCTAGCAAGTTGGAACGAACCGTTCCGTAGAGCACATCATCCAGTCCCATCAAAAATTGATGAGCTCGTTCTTCCTCTCTGCGTTTTTCAAGCTTTGCTGCAATATCACATTTGCAGCTTCCAAAAGTACAGATCGGTACTTGTTCATAGTTGGCCAAGTCATCCCAAAAGGCCTTCATCTTTACGTAATAAGCCACCATAGTCATTCCTCCTTGTTTGCACTCTTCCAAGTCCGATTTCAGCTGCTGATTCACTACTACAAAAAAGGGCTTTGGCGACGCTTACATGCGTTGCCAATACTCCCCTAAACGTCGTTATTGGGTTTTCGCGATGCTTATTTTACCGTCGTCTAAACGTCGCTAATAATCGCGTCGTAAAAGCTTAACTGCGACGCTTACATAAGCGTTGGTAAAGGTACTCTTTGGCCACGCTAATACGCGTCGCTAATAGGTCTTAAGCGTCGCCGAAACTTTTTCACACTTTCGTCATTTTTTTTTTTTTGGAAAAAACTCATCAGCGACGCTTATAAGCGTCGCGCATAGGTTTTTCGAATCTTAAATAAAAAATAGAAAACCATATGGGCGACGCTTATTAAGCGTCGCATATATGTTTTTGAATATTACATAAAAAATAGAAAAACGTATCAGCGACGCTTATAAATGTCGCCGATGAGTTTTTTCTAAAAGAAAACAAAATAATAAATGATGAAAGTGTAAAAACTTTCGGCGACGCTGAAGACCTATTAGCGACGTGTATTAGCGTGGCCAAAGAGTATCTTTACCAACGCTTATAAGCGTCGTAGATACTTTTTAGAATAATAAGATAAAATTAGAAAACACATCGGTGACGCTTATAAGCGTCGCGGATGGGTTTTGGATAATAAATATAAAATAGAAAATGCAACGGCGATGCTTATAAGTGTCGCGGATACTTTTTAGACTAATAAATAAAAAGAGAAAGTGTATGACTAAAAAAACATTGCTTTTGAAAATATTAAATAAAAAAAAAAGCATTGGCGACGCTTATAAGCGTCGCTAATACTAGATAGCGTTTTTTTCCCCATATAAATATATAATAACAATTGTGTAGGAAAAAAAAAACTTCCTAACTAGGCTAAAAAAAGAAAACCACACAAACAACAAACTCACACATCACAATATAGTGAAGACCAAAACATGACTAAAAAAAACAAAATTTGGATTAAAATAAGATAAGCAAGATCCAAATGTACTTAATCCATTTACAACCAAAACAAGTCTTGTATTCCTACAAGTCTGATCCAAATGTACTTAATCCATTTACAACCAAAACAAGTCTTGTATTCCTACAAGTCTGATCCAAATTTGCATTCCAATTACTGTAATTTAGCTCCTTGTACTATACAAAAATAACTGCAGCAATTCCTACAACTAGGCCATCGATCTGGACCTGCATAGAAGCAGAACAAAATATGTATTATACACCAATGATAAGCTGATGACATGATGCTTAATTCTAGCAGATTCAAATACTCAAATTGTCGTGATCTACACCAAAAAAGAAAACAACTAATTTCCAAGCAAATAAAGCAAAGTGGATGCCAAACTGTGCATGCACTGTATTGGTGTTTCCTGAATTTCAAAGAAAACTGAGCAACTGACTGTAACAACAATTAGATACCACAAACATGAAGAGGCTCAAACACTAATATAATTGCAATACTGATTCATATTCATTTCACTTGGCTTACTCCTTCAAAATAAAGATGTTAATTTTTTTCAAATGAAAAGTTCTGATACTAAATTGCAAACTATCTTTGTATCATTCTTCGGTTTAATGTGTCAGCTCTACCAGTCTCATAAAAATAAAGAGAAGAAGAAAAGGGTTGGATGTGTCTACCTTAGTGCCTTGCTAAGGGGGAAAATGCATTGTAATTGGGATCCCTTTGTTAAGGGCATATGTTGACCCAGTTAATAGTTCTTGGACCTAGCACATATGATCCCTGGAGACATGTGGCTGCCTGGCTGGGTCACAAGTAAGATAACTATGCAAACCAACTATAGTTGGCCTTTGAAGAAGTTGACAGTACTGATGTTGAAGATTTCTTCAAAACATAATCCTAAGTGAAAAGTTTTAAAGATGGCGAGTAAACATCTAACTCTTCATAAAACCATCGGATGCGTAACAAGGACTATATTTCAAGTAAACCATTGGGTGGTACTAGTGTCTAGAAGAGACAAGAACACAAGCTCTTCCATGGCGAGACGATAGAAACAGGTGAATCGGAATATTAAAATATTTTGACCTCTAGACGACTTATGCAACTTCTTGGTATAAAACCATTGTTATTATCAAAAAAATTATAATATAAACTAATATACCTTTAAGCATTGTTGCCACCAAACTGTTCCATGAGAAAGGCTATTTGAGCTTGCATTGTCTCGATCTTCTGGTTCTGATCTTCAGCACGTCTTTCAGCCGCCTCTGCATGCCTGTTAGCCTCTTCAGCGCGTCTAATAGCCTCTGTAGTAGACCTCCTAAACTCCTCTATTGCAGGATGATTGTCATTAAATGATGCGGAAGATGACACTGGCATCTTGCCATGCCCCATACCACGGGTGTAGTTAGGTCTTACACCCAATACTTGTGAAAAAATGGCCTCTTCAGTCGGAGCCACACCATCTATTAATGCCGCAGGGTCAGATTGAATGTTAATCATAGCCTCCTGTGATAACAAGTTGTAACATAGGTGTTAACCACAACATAATATTTTAACAATCTATAATTTAATTCCAAATAACAAGAAAAAAAAAGATGCATTTATTACATATCTTCGTTGGGCCTCCGTATCAATCCAACAACCCCTTTTGTCACTAAAATGGGTCTGACGGTACATTTCTATTAGGCCAAGCTCTTCCTGAGTCATGGGATTTTTCTGTAATAAGTTCAACAAGATTGTAAATAAAAAGTTCTTGTGCACAGAAACATAAGACTATATATGCTTTCTACCTACTGGATTCATCATGATTCAAGAATTGAAGAAGACCGACCAATACATATTATTGAATTGAAAATTCTAATAAAGTTCATTATTTGAATATAAGCCTGATAGCTTAGGTGGCTTTATATGTAGACTTCAGTTCATTATTTGAATATAGGTTCCCAACCAAGCTGGTATGGGAAACTACACTTCCTTTTAAAAACAAACTGCTTATGTGGGCTGTGATTCTGGGAAGACTTCCTACAAGGGATAGACTTACTGCTCATGAAATGATTACAAATGCAACATGTCCCTCGTGTCAACATGACCAGGAATCTGCTGACCAGGAACCAATAGAACCAAAGTGATCTTCATCTAATATTTGCATCTTTTTTTCTTTTTCTTTTTTGCTGATTGGTAAATTGGAATTAAAAAGGGAAAAAAGGGCAAGGCCCTTAGGATACTGAAAGGCTACTATAAAACTCCAAACCACCTCCAAATCCGTAACTGAAATCATTTGGCAAAACAAAACAGAGCTTAACAAAACAGCATGGCTCTAGCACAACAACTGCTGAAGAAGAAAACTCACTGAACATAGAGGATCTATGGGGCAGCCACCTAAGAAGCCAAAAATGCTGACAGGGCTATCAATACAGGAATTTACTAAAGCAAACAGTAAATATTCCAATTAAAAAAGTCCCAATACCAACAGAACCTCACAACCAAACTAGCACAACTGTATACATAATTAAACAAATTGAGTAGTCGCAATGTTTGAGATATATTAAGTCACTCCAGTCAGGCTGCCATAGTCCCATGTAGAAAGATTTCAACCAATGTTTCTTGTGCTTAAAGACTTTAAAGACATGACCAGGAATCTGTTGAGCATTTGTTCCTTTATTGCCCCTTGAAGGGACTGTGAGTTCAGTAATGGTCACAGAGTGTTTTTCTGTAAGTGTTTTGGGGCAACTGATTGTTGAGCTACTCACTCACAGTCAGTATTTCTCTCTCTGTAAGTTTTTCTTCACTTTACCATCAATAAAGCTTAAAGTTATCAAAAAAAATGATGCAGGTTTGAGATGGTGTTGTTTAGTTTGTGGGCTTCGGTAGGACTGTAGTCTGTGAAATAAAAATGATGCAAATATTTTCAGGTGATAGCTACACTGGAGTGTTTTCCACCTATCCTGAAGCAATAATAGCTATCCAAATACATTCTTTATCTTTACCTAGCTAATGATTATAATGATAATAGGTTTGACATCAGAAAATATGTTGGTTGCAGGAAGGAGTAATCTGAAAGTTACCTGTTCAGCACGAAAGCGTACAAATGATTTAGCACCTGAACAATGGTTTGACACATTTTTTTGGCGGTTTTCTGAGTTTTTCTTACTTAATTTCTGCATTCAAATGTTCAATCTTATTGTTAGAAGCACAACAAATACATAGTTGTGAAGTTATAAAACAAAAAAACATTTATTACCTGGAATTTTTCTGAAGCAAACCAGTCACAAATAGAAATCCAAGCCTCTTGTGCGACATTATCAAATGGTCTCTTGCGCCTTTCACGGTCATCATCACCAAAACTCTTGTAGCGTTTGTGAAGCGTATATCGATAATCTCTGAATCGCTGCCCCAAAAACTTATTAACAGCTCTTTGCACGTGTGGCAAATGGAGATCAATGTCAAAGCTTTTCTGCAATAAAAACGATTGTTGTGAGAGAAATCGATTTCGGACAGAGAGAGAGAGAAATCGTCCTTTGGTACAGATTTTATTTTTTTCCACAAAATATTTGGCGGGGAAATTTACCACTCGCGCCTGAAACGAAACAAACACCAGACATCTCCCGACGCTACCATAAACGTCGCCCCTAATATAAATCAATTTATTTTTATTTTAGAAATATTAGTGGCAGCGCTGGTAAGCGTAGGTAATACCATTGGTGTGTAACTTAAAAAAAATGAATTTTGTGTTAGCTACGCATACCAGCGTCTAGGGGTGAGCACGGTTCCAAACCGGACAGTCGTGAACCGAACCGAACCGCACGGTTTCAAAAATACAAAAGCGGAACCGAACCGTTAAAATTCAAAACCGGTTTCGAACCGAGCTGTAATTGCGGTTCGGTTCGGTTCCAACAGTTTGGGATTTTTTTGGGCTTTGGGCCTTGGGCTTTTTAAATATATATATTAAAAAATTATTATCTTATTAATAAAATATATAATTTTATAAAAATAAAAAATATATATTATTACTATACGGTACGGTTCGGTTCTGTTCCAATGGTTTGGGCTTTTTTTGGGCTTTGGGCCTTGGGCTTTGTAAATATATATATATTAAAAATTTTATTCTTTTATCAATAAAATATATAATTTTATAAAAATAAGATAAAATATATATATATTATAACTATACCGTTCGGTTCGGTTAACCGCAGTTTATAAAAACCGAAACCGTGAACCGAATTGTAGTTGATAATTTTCAAAAACCGAACAGTGGCTCTTAGAAACCGTGAAAACCGTCTGGTTTGATTTTAGTTCACAGTTCCACGGTTTTTTTTGCTCACCCCTACAAGCGTCGCCAAAAGGGTTGTTGGACATTTTTTTTGTTTTAGCATGGTAAAAATATTAGGGACACATACAAGCTTAGCTGATACATCTTAATTACTAGTCACGCATAATAAGCGTTTGATGTTTGGTTTTGCAATGAATTGATGAGAGATAAGAAGTACGGCTTAAGGTTCTTTGCGCTTTTTTTTTTTGTTTTATCATTTTTTTCAATTTTTGTTTTTGCTTTCGGTATTATGTATTATGAGAACGAAATATTTGGCGGAACATTTGCTTCTCCTCGAGCCCAAACGAAAACCTTGGCTTAGCTTATACCAAATCCAACGAAATAAGTCTACCAAACTATTTTCGACGCTACTATAAACATAGCCACATATATAAAAATATTTTTTTTTCGTAAATAGTATTGGCAACTCTTGTAAGCGTAGGTAATAACAATAACAATTAATCTTATTTTTCTACAACACAGATTTGTATTAGCTATGCATATAAGTGTCGCCACTAATATACAAATATAAATTTTTTTATAACAGATTAATGGCGACGCTTACAAGCGTCGCCTCTAATATACCAATATATATTTTTTGGGAAAAGCTTATTCGCGACGCTTGTACGCGTCGCCCATAATATATCAATATATATATTTTTGGAACAGATTAATGGCGACGCTTGTAAACGTTGCCCCTAATAAACGAATATATATATTTTTGGGAAAGATTAATGGCGACGCTTGTAAGCGTCGCCGAAATGTAGGAGGACCTTTTTATAAACAGGGCTTTGGCGATATATATAAGCGTCGCTGTTAGTGGTTATTGGCTGCGCTTGCTAAGTGTCGCCAAAGATCATTTCTGTTGTAGTGTGAATTCGTGGGCCATTCACAACAGAAAACCTCTCCTTAATGTCGTCCCAAAGCTCCTTGGCGGTTTCCAAATAAGACATGGTTGATCGTAAGGTAGGCTCCACCATGTTCAAGATCCATGACACCAGCATGGATTGAACGGTCCACCAATCCTCCATCGTGGAGGATTCTTCCTTGGGTTGCTCAAGGGTTCCATCAATGAAGCCCCATTTTCTCCTTGCTCTTAAAGATGTTCGCATAGCTCGAGCCCATTCGTCATAGTTCTCACCCCGCAGCTGCACCTGTGTGATCACGTTCCCAGGGTTGTCGTTGGAGTTCAAGTCGTATGGCGATGGGAGTTTCTTCCCAGCATCGAGTTTGGATTGATCTGTGTTTTCCGCCATCGTATCTGCCGTGTATGGATGTTTACTGGTTGATAGCAGTCTCTGATACCATGAAAAAAGTATTTCTCTGTGTGTTTTTATTCCTCAAGACCATTGTTTATATACAAGAATAGGCACCTACAGTTTCTCCTATACGTGTGCCAAACAATATTATATTACAGCTATCAAAGGTAACAATATTATATTACAGCTATCAAAGGCTATCAACGATATGCCTACTGATCTGTCTATCAATCATGATTGCTATTATAATGGCTAACCGAATATATAGCCTAATAGAAGATCATCTTCTTTCATAGAAGATTTGAGGAGTTAAGCGCCAGTTTGAATCTATAGCAATCAACGGTGTAAAGCCGTTGAGGCGTGAAGCTACACAAGAGGTAATTGCAGTCCTGCAGTCTTCTAATTGCGAGATTCGAATAGTGCTTGATAATTAATTTAGTTTAGATCCGTGGTTTTTCACCCGATTAGGATTTTCCATATTATATCTGGTGTGGTTGTGGTGTGCGTTTTTATTCTTTATTATTTATTCTCGGCTCCCAAACAATTGGGCTGACGAATTAACAAGAGATCTATACCTGGCTTTTCAACAATAACAGGTTTGACTGTGAATTGGTGGGCTTCACACCGGTTTAGAGTCGCATATTCGAGCGGCAGCATGGGATCATCTCTATGACATATGTCATGAGCGTGATGTTTGGTCCACCCCCAATCGGTAGCCACCTCATTGTCATGATAAACAAATAATTGCAGGGATGAACACCACCACAAATGGACCCTTTTGAAGATCACCGTCAAACAGTATAAAATAATAATTAAAAAAAGCCAATGCAAGCATCATTCCAACAAAAGGCGATGAAAACTGACAGAAAATATAGAATATTGGCATTTCAAGACTACAAATCTTTCATTAGACATTGCAACAGCCAACAAAGCTAATTTAAGCTCTTCTTCATAGATAGATGACTTACCCGGTGCCTGTCTCCCCAAGGCACAGGATAAGTCAGGCTATTACTTGCGCAATTGAATAATAAAAAATAAATTAAAGAGAGAGCGCGAATTAAAAACCACAATCTACGAATCCTAAATCATAGTCCAAGCCAACTGTGTCTCTTTTACATGACAGATCAAAATATCTTGTGACCCATCAACTTTATAGTTTCACAGTTCCACTAGATTTTTTTTTTTAATCAATCTCACTATTAGAGCATTCACATTTCTAAAGATTAGAAGCATTTTATAATTCGACCTACCTGGCTGCATTTGATGCACTCCTTAATTGTAATTTAAAACAAACCATGCATGAGCTAACAATATGGTTCAAAGAGATCGAAGAACCAAATTCTTTGTCTACTACTACTCTCTCGAAATATGGCTAATGAAGGAATCAAAATCAGAATGAGAAGTTCCATTTTCTGACCACACCCCACGAACTTCCTTACCCAATTCTTCAGCCCTCTTCCTTTTCTCCTTCCCTTCATCAGACTCCATCAATCTCCTTACGGCATTTTCCACAGCCTCTGCAGTCACCAACTCCTCTCTCTTGGACCACTCACTCACCATCACCCCAATCTTCAACACCTCTGTCACCAACATGGCATTCCTTGGCTGGTCTGAATGCATGGGCCAAGCTGCTATGGGCACACCCATGCTCATGCTCTCCATGCAAGAGTTCCACCCACAGTGGCTCATAAACCCACCCACAGATGGGTGGCGCAGAATCTCCAACTGTGGGGCCCAATCCCTCATCACTCTTCCCACCTCTCCAATCCTTTCCTCGTACCCTTGTGGCAGTTGAATCTTCCTGGCCTCCTCTTTCTCTCCTTGTGCAAAGATATCGCCTTTATCCGCCTCTCTCACCACCCACACAAACCTATTCTCACTCCTCTCTAGCCCAATAGCAATCTCATGAATCTGCTCGTCTGATATGGATGACATCGTCCCAAATGATATATAGATCACTGACTTGGGCGGCTGCTTATCTAGCCACTCCAAGCACCAATGGGAGCGCCTCGGACATCCGGTGTCGATCGGATTCAAGGGCCCGATAGCCCAAATCTTGGAATCAAAGAATGGTCCTAATTTGGACAGGAGGTCGAGGAATCGGCCTTCGATCGGATGACATGAATTGAAGATATGGCCGGAAGTGGGTGTCGTCATCATCTCACTCCGAGCAGCGAGGAATTGGAAGAATCCTGGTGTTAAGCAACCATCGAGAGAGATTACTGGAAACCCCAACGATTCAGTAATCCGGCCAGTGGGTTTTCCCAAGGCGTCGAAATCCTGTGTGAAGAAGAACGAACAAAAGGCAGATGTACTATGGAATTGGTAACACTCAGTGTAAGGATAGTTGGATGCCTCATGGGGGCAAAAAGCCATCAGTGGCTCATTAATGACGACGATTCTGCGGTAAGTGGGGGAGAGAGAGCGGAGTAGGGCGGTGAAAGGGTGGCGGAGGTGATCAGTGGCTTCAAAGGCCGGGAGGAGGTGCTCGGGGAATTTATTGAGGGCGTTTGGGTCTGGTGGTGGGGTGGGGAAGGAAGGGAGAGGGATGTCATGGAAATGGATGTTGGAGGTGGTGTTGGGGTCCCATCCCTCGGCCCTAAGCTTGGCCTGGCGGTTGTGGGTGGCGGAGCCGACGTAGTGTACGGGGAGTCCGCTGGTGGAGAGGAGGCGAGAGAGGTGGAGGAGCTGGTTCAGGTGGCCTTGTGCTGGGAAAGGGACTACTACCACTGCAACAGGTGATTGTGGTTCCATTGCAGTTGGTTCTATGGGAATGGTTCTGTTTGCTGATTCTTATCTTCTTCTACATGGATCAGATTTCTGGCTGCTTCTGTATCTATCTTATAAGAGTCCAAATTAAATGGCTTGGGACCAGTCACTTGTAACAATATGTCTGCATTATTAGAATGAAACAGACTTGGGCCCGTGAAAACTAGGTCCGCACCACAGTATTAGGATGGGTGACTTGATTCGCACGTATGTCAAAGCGGACAATTTTATTTTAAATTAGACGGAGCACTTCCCGTAAAGTTTGTAAAAGCGGTGACGCATTGGCACATGTAAACTTATAATTAGAGTATCATATATTTATGGGGATTTTACTAGAAAAATTCTAAATATAGGCATTTATCCGGAAGGGTCCCAGCCAAATTATATGCACTAATGCGGTCCGTTAGTGCATTTTTGTAAATATTTTTTTTAAATTCTGGGGTAAGTGACGCTAGCGTCACTATGTTCTGATACAAGTGACGCTAGCGTCGTCGTTTGCATGCCCTATAAAACCCTATCGTCCCCATTTTGTCCATTTGTAACTTCTTCTTCTTCTTCTCCACAGCGACTACGCCGCTTCGATCTCCTACCTTCTTCCTCTCTATAATCCACCATCGATCCTTTTTCCGATATCGCACATCCACGTGAAGGTATGTCCCATTAGCCCCGTTTATGCACATTATTTCCGGATTATTATGTGTATTTCGAGTTCTTGATGCGCTGTGTATGGTATAATCCATCAACCTTTCTTGTTTTGAAGCAAAATGTTTGTTTGGATTGCCGTTCGTCATTTGTTTTGTTCTTGTAAGCTATTATGGGGATCTAGTTATATCATTTACATGTTTTCACATATTTTAGTCTCATGCACGCTATTTGTTCGATGAGATGTGACATTGGAGGTTATCTCATTTAGTTGTGTTTGATATACACCACTTGCCACCATTTTTTGAATATATATTTGTGGAGGATGGTTATCTATTTGGTTCTACATGTAGGATGCACATGTGGGATGTTCTTTTTGTACATAGCCCCAAAATATTGTGAGTCTCATCCATTGTGATATGGGACAGTAAACTGAAAATCAGTATGCTCCAAAATGTGTTTCCACCTGTGGTTTCAAAAGCACAGTGGAAATGATGTTCATTGTCCTATTCATCATTATCATCGTCATCAAAAACTTATTATAACAATCTGGGTTTGTATTTGGTCACCATCTGTTGTACCAAAACATAACATTGTATGCATCATCATCAGTTTGTAATTTTTATAGCTGGCTATTAATTTGAAGCAACTTGTACCTCTTAGTTACCAGTTTTGTACTTTACCGCAACCAATTACAAGTAATTAGATTTGCAGGTAAATAAGTATAGGTGGGTGAGTTCTGAGGATCTAAATTGTATCTTTACGTTGAACATCATTCTACAATCAATCCATATGCTATATTGTATTAAGTCATATGATTTAAAGAATCCACCCACTTGTATGTAATTCAGCTTTTCAGCTGAGAGTTGTGCCAAAGGAGAAGGCATCCTTATTATCATTGCATCTTGTTTTTCCCATAATTCTATAGAGCAAATACCGATGTGGTGCATTGCAGATGCATTTTTTTTCTTCCCTTTTTGCTAGATTTGATGAGAGGCACAGAACTTGTGGAACAACCTATCTCTGGGTGGCTTTCTGCTCACCACAGGGTGTCTAATGTTTCTCTTATATGCATCCATTTGTATCTTAATATGGGCGACGTTTAGTCATGTGTTCAATCTGATATATTCTGATCCTCTCTAGTAAATTACATAACCTTGTGATGTGTAAAATGTTCTGATCCAATAGGGGGTTTTCTCAGTAATCTCTTTCATAATTGGATATAAATCTTATTTAAATCCATCAAACTTGTGTACAAACGGAGAATGGACTAAAGGTATTAGATTGACTTGAAACTTGATGTATAAGTTGGCCCCATATGGATCTTTCGATTCCCACCCATTCCATGATTCACGTGCGCAGCGTTACTCATCATCACATTTAAAAAAAAAGGCATTTGAGGGGTAAATGAAGTGTCTATACAGAAAGTAAATAAGGCTATTCTCAAACCAAAGTTTTAAAACTCTTTTACATCTCCCACTTGGTATAAGTATTGAGATGACAATTCCATTCGTTTAGGCAAGTGGTCATAGGTTGAACCACCTTTTTTCCATTCTCGTTGGCCCATATTTATGGCCAAAATTTTCAATTTTCCTATTGAACTCATAAACCCCAACTCCTTTGGTTGATCATCATAAGTCATCATTAGATGTTGAGTTGTTTGTGTAAAAAGTCCAAGCCCAAAAATCTAATTCTAGGCACTTATGTAGGCCTCTCTAATGTATGATCCACACCATTCAATACTCTTATGTTTATGTCATATAAACTTTAAGACATTTAGTCTCTATCTTAAAACCTCATTGATTTTGAGAAAAGTGTTACAAAAAACTAGCAAAACGTCCTTTTGATTTCCTTTGGTGTGAAAATAGCCTTCAATAACTATGTAAGTAGAAAGAAAACCCAACCAACGTTGATATGCACTAGAAAAATATAGGTACACCATTATGCATCTGTGTGAATGCATGTTGAGTTTTTCACTAGAAACCAATCGGAAATAATCAAGTGTGAAATCATTTGAGAAAATGAAGGCTAACAGTAAAGAAAATGAAGGCTAACAGTAAAGATGAAGTGTGAAACCAATTGAGTAAATGAAGGCTAAATAGTATATGCATTTTGTTACCAGATTTTGGATTATGAATGTGGTTGATTTTATCCTCGTATAAACTCATACTTGTACATGCTTCATATAACATGGCTTTGAACTGAACAAATGGCGAATAAAGAGGATTCTAATGATAATGGAGAGTTACTGTATGAACAAGATCAACATGTTTCATCCTCCATATTAAAAGGGGTTGAACCTGGTAGTTACAGATGCATCAATACCAACCCTGACAAGAAGATATGGGTATTGACTGAAAAGCAAAACGAGCATGTGAGGGATGTTGGTCTATCACATTTGTCAGAGATAGACTACATGAGGATAGACCATTCTTTAATTTCTAGGCTAGTTGAAAGGTGGAGGCCTGAAACCAATATATTTCATCTACCAACAGGTGAAGCAACGATCACTTTGGAAGACGTTGCTTATATTTATGGACTCCCTATTGATGGTGAACCGGTAACGGGAAGAACCTTCAACAATGCCTTCGTCCCGGAAGTATGTAAAGAATTGTTAGGCCTTGCACCACGTCCGGGAAAAGACACTATTGTCCTAACCATAAAATTCAAATGGTTGGAGGATAACTTCAAGCCCTCCAAGAAGAGGAGTGAATTATACAAGACCAGAGCATACCTATTTGTCCTGATTTCTGGTCAGATTTTTGCAAATTAACTCTTCTGGTGCAAAGGGGTCAGCTTGGCAGCTAGAACTCTTTAGGGAGTTCAAGCCATATGCATGGGTTCCAGCTTGCCTTGCAAGTTCGTACAGGATGCTTTCAAGGGCTACTAGGCTTTTAAGAGGTGGAGAGGAGAGTAAAGATGAAGGGGAAGTTAAGGAGAAGAAAGAAAGTGGTAAAGCTACATTGCTCAAGACTCTAACAGGCCCTCTTCAGTTGATACAGGTTATTATATTTTGAATTGGTCAACATACTTTTTATGTGTCATTATTCTTTTGCAACTTTACATTGGAGATTAAATGTCTTTGTTGTTTCATACTTGTAGATTTGGGCCTATTCTAGGATGGCTATTGGGAGGTGCCCTAAGCCTGATCCTAGTTGGGGAAAGGATCTTCAATTCCCATTGTTTAAGACATTATAGAAAAGACTTAAAGACTGACTACAAAAAATTAACAAACATGAAAGAAATCCATGCTCACATCAACAGTGTAAAAGAAGATGGGGTACTCATTTTATATCAAAGTTCATTTCACCATTCTTTTTCATAACCTTTCATTCAATTAGGGAGGTTGCTAATGGTTTAATTTTCTATGTAGTTCATGTGGCAACCATACAAGAAGATGCCCAATAAATTATTCCAATCAGTGCCAAAAGGCGACAAGCAATAATTCAAATCATGCACCGTCCTCATTCATTATTGGATCTTCGAGAAGCACAATGCAAACCGAGTATCGAAGCAATTTGGCATTGTACAATCAGTCCCACCACCCTTCGAGTTGCCATTCAAGCGGAACGAACACATTGAACGATGTGTTATTGATTATAGTCAAAATCATCTCGATATTTTCAAGATATGGGAGTCAAGGAGGACATCCGTTTTATCCGGGAAGAAAGATTCTTCCAAAAAACATAGTGACGGTTATCTTCTTTGGTATGGCTTGAACACTATTATGGAGATCGTTTATGGTGCACATGGTGAAGGACGGGGATCACCGCTTAGAGAAACACAAAAAGAGAGGGTTGTAGAAGAGAAAGATAGCAAGGGTGCAAAGAATTTAAGTGGCGATGATACAAGAAAGCATGTGAGTATCCATCATATCCTTACATATTTCAATTTAATTAAAAATTTTTTTTGCAAACTTTGTACTTACATGCTTTCTTGTTGTTATCTCAGGTAACTGATTTTTTAGAGTATGTGGAGCGGTCATATTCCATTCATGATGATCGCAAGAATATTAAATTGGGAGATTTTACAACCCGATTGTGGAAGAAGATAAAAAGCTTTAGAGATGCTTTCGCTACTGCTTTCGAAGGGTTTGGTACAGAATCTTGTTCTACCTCTCAGTCAGATGAGGATAAGGAGGTAAATATGTAGTGACACATTATTGAACTATATAGCTGAACTGGTTTTAGAAGTGGATATCCAATTTTTAATTATCTGTTTTTTTATAAACTCTTCGTGGTCCATGCAGCTCGTCTTCAATTTCAAGAAAAAGGGTTGTCCCAAAGGCGAGGGATCGAAAAAACTTATCGCCAACCGTAAGGAGACTGCTATATTCGGAAGGGCAAATTGCAATTAATGAGCCAATACAGGTGGATTCGCCCACAATGTCACCTCCGGCCGCAGCTAGTTTCGCATCCCCAAGCATGCCACATATGGATGATGTCTTCAAGACTCCTCTTAATGCAAGTCCCTCTAGGCAGATAGTGATGCAAACACCCAAGTCTGACATCAACACATTGATATGGCGGATAAAGAGGCTGCATCGTGAGAGGAAGATCCCCCGTTATTTCGAGGATTATGACCACCAGATTGTGCGGTCGGCTTACGCTTTGTCAGAAGAGGAGTTGATTCTACTAGAGGGCTTCCTTGGATTCTACAAACAAAAGTAACCCCATTCGTGACTCTTGGTCTATTTCAATGAGTTGCTTTATTCTTTCATGACCTACAACATTAAATGTAAACATATATTTTTTGTGTTCCAATGATATCTGCAGGCAGGATGAGCTGGACATATATTGCACAATGGTCTCAGCTGGTGCGTTGAAAAAGACGCTCGATGCCGGTATTTGGTTCGACACAAATATCATGTACTGGTGGTTTGAGGTTCTGAAGGTCCGGTACCCGGATGTGCATTTCTACGATCCCAGTATTTGTGTAAGTGCTTATTGGCACAGTCTTGACAAATTTGAATTTGAATGCTTCAGGTTGAGATCTGGTGTCACATCTTCCTATATTTTTGTTTCATCTAATACCTGCATTAATTATATTTCTGTTTGCGTTAACAGAGTTGGTGGCGATCTAACAATACAAAGGCATTGCAAGATAATTGTTTTGGCAGGGATGGATTAAGGGTTTGGCAAGCAAAGGAAAAGAGACTGATGTTATTCATATTATGGCATGAACATCACTTCAGTTTGCTTATAAGATTTAATGAAGAAAGACGATGAGAGTATTACAGCAGTTTGAAGTCTGATAGGACTACTATTAATGTGGCAAAGGAATTCGTAAGCACAATCTACCCTCATTATATTATTGCTTTGTTTGTGTTAGCTGTCGAGGGTACATTTCTATGTTCAAGATGTTTTCTAATATTGTGGCATCTTTTATGAACATATTGACTTCCTCGGCAATCAATACTCCAATTATGGATGGTACGACATTGGTGTGTGGACCCTAGTTGTGAAAACAAAGATATCGTATCAAGATAACGGAAATGATTGCAGGGTATTCACGCTTGCGTACGCAGAACATTTAGCAGCAGGAGTTCCGATTGCATTCACTCCGGCTGATATACCCTACTATCGAAGTAAGATAATCGTAGACAGATATGGTAGAAGCTGGGAGCTGAACAGCAATCGTCTACCAATTGATCTACTTACTCAATGATTGTCTCGGAATGTATTTTTCTTTTTTTATAACAGATGGAAATCAGTTCTTTTGTAAAAATTGTCGTATAGGTTTGAATGAAATGAGCTGATGTGATTACAATGTGAATTTTTTGTCTATGATTAATGTTTGGATGTGAATGAAATAGTATATGAGTCTTTTGAAGAACTGTGTATATACGCATGACTGTAATTTTTTTGCCAAACAATATTTGATCAGATTTTTTTGAATTACTGTTATAGATGACGCTAGCGTCACTTAAAACTATATATCCGCATTCAGAACTTTGATACTCAGAGACGCTCTCGTCAGAAATATTGCATTCTGTAATGGATTTTGGCCTGACCACAGTGACGCTAGCGTCACCGATTTTGTATTCTGTGATATGAATCCAGTGACGCTAGCGTCACTAATATTACAGTCATGTTACAACTTTGGATTGAGCGTAGTGACGCTATCGTCATTAATACTGTATTCAGGTTACAACTTTGGCTTGAGCATAGTGACGATATCGTCAGTAAAACTGCATTCAGGTTTCAAATTTGGACTGAGCTTAGTGTCGCTAGCGTCATTAATCTGTATTCTGAGTTCTGATCTCTCATTTCATTTTTTGAATCACTTCTCAACATCATAACCTGAATAATTGGAGCAGAACTCCAAACTATTTTTGGCATTATTTCCTACACTATAATCTTCATATTTCACTAAGCCAAAATCCTCAACACAGAATAATAAGCTTTTTGGAATCTTAACGTTTACATTTCATGAGATCATAAGGTTTCTTACAAAAAGGTGATAAACAAAAAGTATGTTCAGTCTTCCAAAACATGATATCTTTACAAAAGATGGAGTATTGTGATTTCTTACAAAAATATATGCTACAAAATGTTCCACACAGACATTATTTGTCCCCGATTTATGGTCCATATTCATGAACAAAAACATCTCACTTTACAAAAAAAAAAAACTGAACTTTGTTGACATCAGTTTCCACAAAACATTGAACAAGAAAATCTGTCATTGTTGAGCTGGGGGATTTCGGTAACTCTGGCAATTATGACCTCTCTCATTGCAGTTGGAGCACGTGAATACCCTCCGCTCTCTATAACGATCTTCAGTTCGTATTCGATTCTTCTTTGGTCTCCCGGGTTGTCTAGAGGCAATAGGAGGGAAAACTCTTTCATTTGAACTGTGCTCCCATTGTTTGCTATCACGTGTAGCGTGAATCACCTCATTGTACGTCGCCTGTAGTACACTTGTCAGATACCAATTATCGCAAAAATCATATGGATTATATTTCCTCACTCTCATTGAAACAATTGCATGTGAACATGGTATCCCAAGTACTTATCATTTGCGGCACGTGCAAGTCCGACGATCAAGATGAACAATATCTACATAGTTTGCAGACAGAACTTGAAACTCGACAAGGCCGGCAACGCGTACGTGCAACCTCAGGGCTTCTTTTGTTTCGTGTCGTAGCAACTTCTCAGCGTATGGAGTCAAACGACTGCTAAAATGAAGTTTTCAGCCTGTCATTTTTGGGGAAGAACTCCATCAATCTAGCTCTTATCTCTTCCACTTGCTTGACTATTGGTAAAGCTCGAGTGTCTTTCAACATGTTGTTCGTGCACTCAGCGGTATTGCTTGTAAGCATGTCATATCGCCGACCTTCAACAAATGCATTTGCCCAATGCTGCCGACCAAATCCGTTTATATAATTATATGCATCTTGGCTGACAGCCCTAATGTCTTCCATGAACGCATCATATTCACATGCCCTGTATGCCTTTGCAGCACACCAGAATTTCATCACAACTGTCGAATCTTTGAAGGTTGATTTAATGTTTTCCGCAAGATGGCGACAACAGTAAGAATGACTTGCACTTGAAATCACGTTTGCCAACGCAGGAACAAGGCCCTTCTGCCGATCGGAGACAAATGTCAAATTCGTAGGTTCTCCCAATGATACAGAAAGATTTGCGAGGAACCACTCCCAGCTGTCGCGCCTTTCTGCCTCCGCAAACGCAAAAGCTATTGGGAACAGCTTCTGGTTTGCATCGAGGGTCACGGACACCATTAAAACTCCTGGGTACTTGCCACGGAGAAGTGATCCATCGACAGCAATCATTGGCCTAAGGGATGATGTGAATGACCGAATGTAAGGACCAAAAGCCCAAAAAAATCTCTTAAACCTGTCGTCGTCTGACGTATCAATATTGGTGACAGTACCCAGCATCATCATTTTTAACTACTCACAATACAGAGGGAGGATCTTAAAAGATTCTTCATATGAGCCTCTAACAATGCGTGGTGCATTTTCCTTTGCCATATGTGCCTTCCTGTAAGTAATTGTGACACCGAACTCCATTTGATAGTCATTCATTATTTCCTTTGGCCTAATATTGTGATTTAACCGAACTTTATCCAACATGTATTCTGCAATAAGTTCTGACGATGCTTGGCGATGTGCAGTACCCATCATTGGCTTCGAACATTTATGGATTGGGTTGTACGTCCTAACCTTGACGCGTGGTCCACTCTCAATCATGGATGCGTGAATGCGCCATGGACAGTCAGATTCCTTGCAACGTGCAGTGACTTTGAATTGCTGTGTCTTTAAGTGCTGAAGAGTGAAGTTGTTTTATATTGCAAATTTCGCTAGAGTCCTCCTAAAATCATCACGGTTAGGAAATTCGCGCCCTAGCCACATCTCCCGAGATGAATTGTGTTCCAATTCTGTATCAAACTGTTCCGGGACCATGTCATCTTCGAATATAACTTTACGATTTTGATAGCTATGTTCTCCGACATTCAACTCCTGAGGTCTCTTGCCTCTTACATTTGAACAGCCTACAGTAGTGGTTACCGTGTTCTCAGAATCAATAGTGACAAACTCTCTATCCTCAGGCACGTTCACTTCCTCAACACGACCAACGAGAGCGCAATAACTTTCTTTCGCAAGTTCATCGCTACCAATCTTCTGTCCTGCTGAGAAATGAATGTCATTGTCTTCGCAAAGATTGGCAGTAGGAATTTCATGACTTTCCACGGAAGGTACTTTGCACTTCACATTATGATTGCTCCCCGAACAATCAGTTTGTTTGCCTCGTAAAGGACGTATGTCCATCTCAAATAACCTTCAAGATAAACAAATGGAAAGATTTTCATTAGATTAATAGAAATAGTATTCAGCATTGTATAAAATAGGGATAACTTAAGTACCTTCTATGTTCTCCGATGTGTTTGGAAGAACCAATAAGTCTTCTATTGATGTATAGTAATATCCCATTTGTATTGTGGTGTGCAAGTGCTAGCATACACTTGATGTCATTATCATCCTCTATGGAGGCCAACGAAAACACGTGACCATTGTGATGGAGATAACGTATGCTTAGGTTCTCACAAGGTTCTTCCCAATATGTAGTTTGAAGAGCTATATATGTTCATCAATTCGGGAAATGTTATGTCATTTTGAATGAACCTCATCTTCTGATTTCCGCCTTCGTATACCGGGTGAATCATGTCAAATTTAAATTCCCCGTCATAGTGGAAAATCACAATCAACTCACCAACCGACATCCTAATTCAAACAGAAAATAATTATTTATGCATTATTGCTTTACGAAGTTATACGGCTAATGCCAACAACACCCTCATTAACGAAAAAAGTGTGATATTTTCAAGGGGCCAAAGATATAAGACCGTGGCTTAGAACGATCTATACATAGGAAAATTCAAACAAACCACGTGGAAAAGGACGAAGATGTTAATCTATATCCTAAAACACCCAACACTTGAAAATTGTAGAAAATGACTAAACAATATAAAAAAACACAAATGCAAGAATACAGTACAAGCACTAGGTTCCACACTCCAAAATACAACATACAAATGTGTGTGATAGTCTCTAGCTTCTTTCATACCAAAAGTAAAAAGGAAAAGCATCACAACATCGACATTCTATTCATTTTCTTTCAATTTACTATGCAAAAATAGATTTGAATGCACATACCTCTTTAATGGAGGTCAACATCCATAAAAATGAAATCAAAATGACAGATTACACTTGAAAATACAAGCCCATGGAACTATCACGTTTTAGTTGGAGCCAAAGTATGTTTTTGAGAAACATTGGGTAGAAGAAGAATGTTCACAGTCCAAAATACAACATACAAGCAATCAAGCATGTGTGACAGTCTCTAACTTCTTACATATCAAAAGTAAAAGGAAAAGCATCGCAACATCGACATTATATCCATTTTCTTTCAAGTTACTATGCAAAAATAGACATAAATGCACAAACCTCTTTAATGGAAGTCAACATCCACAAAAATGAAATCAAAATGACGAATTACACTTGAAAATACAAGCCCATAAAACTACCACCCTTCAGTTGCAGCGAACATGGATTTTTTTAGAAACATTGAGTGAAAGAAGAATGAAAAGCAGGGGACGACGCAAGTATGTATTGGATGCGCAAAGCGACGATAACGTCATTCAAAATTATTTTTAGTGACGCTATCGTCGCTATGAATACAATATAAAAAAAATAGAAATGTGGCGGGAAGACCACATTAGTGCATATAATTTGGCCGGGACCCATCAGGATAAATGCCTATATTTTGGGACTTTTCTAGTAAAATCCCCTATATTTATTGTCCTGTTGAGAATTTTGTATATATAATCAATACATAAAAATTGACATGTCCATTGAGTGGCGTATATAAGTTCGACCAGCTAGAAACAAATGTCTGTGTTGTTTTCCGGCCATTCAACTCAGTGTTCTTAAATTGAATGGTTAGCAATGAAGTCCGATGACCAACCCTAGGCTGAGTGGATTATTTTATACGTCCTATCCAAACTCCATTATTGGATTGTGCCATATGTCCTATCTACTAAGTCCAATGGTCGGCCCTACTTAAATGGCCCACCTTATGATCAAGTTAAATAAACATCCCCCCGACCACAACAACAACAAAAAAAAAAATCACCGATCTCATAGAGTTTCGAATGCACTTGACCGTTGGATCTAGTGTGAAATACTTTTATTTAAAAATATTAAGTTTGTGGGACAAATCATGGGGTTGAGGATTTTTTTTTCTTTAACTAAACATACGACCTCATGAAGCTGGAAGAATCAATCACAAATTAACTTACAAATATTTACTCATATATTGTTAAAGCTCTATATATGAATTTTTTTGTTAATCTTATTATAGTATGAAGTTATATTATGATGATTGCATAAAGGGTTTATCATGCATTCAATCAATTCATATTTTTTTATTAATTAATATTTGAGTGAAATTAATTTATTATACAATTTGCATAAGACTTAACTTGTATGTGCATATGTATGGTCGTACATAAGGGTGCGAATTTAGTGAAGTCATCATTGGGACCCTGTGAATTCAGCTAGCTAGTTCTGGTACGTAGTATTTCAGATAGGTGCAGCAAGACCCTATGAATTTTTTAAAAAAAAAGAAAAAAAGAAAGAAAGACCATGTGAAATGGCAAGAATGATATGAAACAAATGAACTCGGACAAAGTCATAGTCATGATCGATTTCATAATAATTAAATAACACAAGGCCCGTTTGTTTGCTCCCTTTTGAGTTCCAAGGAATAGCAGTCAAGATTCACAAATCACAACCAGGGCCGGCCCTGGGGACAGCCCACACAAGCGGCCGGCTGGGCTCTCAGAATTTGGCAATCAATCGGGGCCCCCAAATCAACAAAAAAATCACCGAACCCCACCTTTGCCTCGTCAAAATCCTAGCCCAAAATCGTCGAAATCCTTGTCGAAATGCTATGCTATTCAGACTTGATTTTCCGGCCTGAATGACGCTGGGATCAGGCAGTCAGGCCAGAAAATTCGGTCTGAATAGATTTTTTCCCTCCTAAAATCACCGCCACACCCAAACCCCAGCCGCCCCTGCCAACCTTTGTCAAAACCCCTTCGTCCCTCCAGCATCATCCAAATCCCACCCAAAAAAAACAGAAAGAAGAAATAGAAAACGATAGAAGAAGGAGAAGGTCTGAGTTCTGCCATTCTGGAAGCCAAGTCCGCACCGCTCTTCATCATCCAAGATCCAACCGCCAGCAACGCCTTCGACTCCACTGCACAAAGGCGCCGTCCAGCAGCCCGCTCCACTGCACCGTCAGCCCCATCGTTAGACGCCACCGCTTTCCACCCCCATCTCCTCGAGTTTTCTCTTCTTGCTTTCCAAGTAGCATCAGGTAAAACCTCTTCTTTCTTTTGCTTTCTTTCTGCACGCATCCCAACGCCTGTAAAGGGCCTCTCTCCCACACGTTTCTGCCTTATCTCCTTGGACCCAGCTTGCAGTTCCGACCTGATTTCAGTGCGGGCCCAGCCTGAACCCAGCCCACTAGCAGTTAAAAAAAAGAATTTTTACTTACATCATGCCCTCGACTAGAAAATATCCTTCTGTCTCTGAGAAAAGGAAAAAGAAACAAAGATTAGACGATGTTGCTCAATCTCAAAGAGGAGATATACTGAAGTTTTTTGGTAAAAAGGGACAAGTAGAAAGTTCAAATGAAACTTTGGTTGACGTTGAAGAAAGGAATGACGAAGATAATGAAGAACATGAATTGAATGAAAGTGTTGAAACTTTGGTGAATGAAAGCGTTGAACCTTTGGTGAATGAAGATGTTGAGGCTTTGGTGAATGGAAATGTTGAACCTTTGGTGAATGATAATGTTTTGGCTATAGACTACTTTGATCCAGCAAATTGGGACAAGATTGGTCAAGATTATAGAGATTTAATTGTTGAAAAGGGTCCTATAAGATCGAATTACTAATATCGATTTTACCTTGGCAGACATTTCTCTTTGAAGCATTACACTCGCATAATGCCAAATGAATTTGAAAATAATAGAACATGGCTCATATATTCTGTTTCTTTGGATAAGATCTTTTGTTTTTGTTGTAAGTTGTTTAAGCAACATGGGAACACTTCTCAATTGGACAGTGAAGGATATTATGACTGGCATAACCTAAGTAGAAGGCTTTCAGAGCATCAATCATCTCCAGAGCACCTTCTTCATTGGAATAGTTGATATGAACTAAAAAACAGATTTGACAAGAATGAAACAATTGATATAAAAGTGCAAGAAGAAATCAACAGAGAGAGGGAACATTGGCGACAAGTGTTACTAAGAATACTTGCTGTAGTGAAAGCACTTGCTAAATAAAATTTGGCTTTTCGTGGAAAAAATGAGAAGATTTATCAGGAGAAGAATGAGATTTTTTTAAGTATAATCGAAATGATTGCTTAATTTGATCCAATACTCAAAGAACACTTTCGGCATATTCAAAGTAAGGAAATTCATTATCATTATCTTGGTCACAAGATTCAAAATGAATTGATAGAGTTGTTAGCAAGTGAGATAAAAAGGGTTATTGTCCAGAAATCAAAGAAGTCAAGTATTTTTCAGTAATTAATACTTGACTGTACACCAGATATTAATCATGAAGAGCAAATGTTGCTTGTGATTCGATTTATGGATGTTACATCTGCACCAAAGATTGAAGAGTTCTTTTTAGGATTTTTTGTTGTGGATGACACATCAGGACTGGGCCTATTTGACGCACTCAAAAATATTTTGAACACTCTTGAGCTTGATATTGGTGATATAAGAGGGCAGGTGTATGACAATGGATCTAATATGAAATGAAAACACAAAGGAGTTCAAAGTAGACTACTTGAAATAAATCCTAAAGCCTTGTACACCCCATGTGGTTGTCATAGTTTGAATCTTGCTCTTTATGATATGGTTAACCCTTGTTCAAGAGCTACATCCTTTTTTAGAGTGGTACAACGGACCTATTCATTGTTTTCGTCTTCTACAAAGAGGTGGAAAGTGTTTAAAGATCATGGATGTGAAGCCCAAGTCAGGTCTCTCGCTAAAGTCATTGTCAGCAACACGTTGGGAGAGCCGTGTGGACAGTGTTCGTGCAGTTAGACATCAAGCTCCGAAAATAAGAGATGATTTGGGTTACTTGGCCGAAAATAGTGACGATCCTAAAACAAAGAGTGAAGCCGAGTTACTAGCGATACATGAAATTGAAAGTTTTGAGTTTTTGCTTGCCATGGTAATTTGGCATTATTTAATTTTTGCTGTTAACTTTGTTAGCAAAAACTTTCATACTGAAGACATGCAAATTGATATGGCCATACATAAATTGACAAGACTTATTTCTATTTTTGAAAAGTATAGAGAATCTGGATTCGAAGAAGCCATGGCAAAAGCTAAGGACATTGCAACTACGATGGAAATTCAACTTGTTTTTTGTGAAAGGCGGGTCATTCGTAGAAAAAAACAGTTCGATGAGAATGTTAGTGAAGAGGTGACACAATCAGCTAAAAAATCTTTTCGAGTTAACTACTTCTTATTTATAGTAGACCAAGCTCTTTCTTCGTTCAAGAGTAGGTTTGAGCAGTTCAAAGTGTATGAGATAATTTTTGGGTTCTTGTTTGATTTGGAGAAGTTAAAGTCTGCAAATCTAGATACTTTAAAGGCTTCTTGTAACAACCTTAAAGAATTTTTGAAACATGACGATGCTTCTGATATTAATGGGACAGATTTATTTTCAGAGTTAAGAATCATTAGACATCTTTTACCAGATAACGCAAAGAAAGCAATCGACGTGCTAAATCATTTGAAGTCACGGGATAATTATTTTCCAAATGCATGGATTGTATACAGAATTCTGCTAACTATACCAGTTACCGTTGCATCTGCAGAAAGAAGCATTTCAAAGCAAAAGTTGATCAGATCTTACCTTTGATCAACACATGTCCTAAGAAAGATTAAATGGATTGGCTATGTTATCTATTGAACAGTCTTTGGTAGAAAAACTTGATTATGAAGACTTAATTAGTGATTTCGCAACTAGAAATGCAAGAAGACTAGTAGTTTTTCAGTAGTGCTTGTTTTTTATAATTGAATTTTGGTGTTAATTTGTTAATGTGAAACACAATTATGATTCGGTAAGAGTAGGTAAGGAGTTTAGACTTAATTAACGATCAAATAAAAAAAATTATCTTTTATTTTTTTATCATTTATCGATGGGTATACGGGTAGGGCCACACTTTAGGAACTCGCGTAGAACCCCCGAAAACTCAGAGCCGCGCTTGATCACAACTAACCATCAATAGTCTCTCCTTAAATAGGAAATGATTATATAGCCATCATTCCATTAAATCAAATCCCAAAAGAGTGGGTCCATCTATATATTCTCCACCATATATTCTTCTCTTCTCACCAATTTAATACAAATTTATTGAAAATTAGTATTAAAGTTGGCAAACTAGCCTAAATAAAAAATACTCAAAGAAACCAAACCTATAAATAACCGTGAGAAGTTGCCAAGATGCTGATTCTAGTCTTGCAACCTAGGGGTGTACACGGATCGGATTGGTGCGGATTTGGTCAAATTCGTTACCTACGGATTGACGGATTTGGAATGCGTCACCAATCTGTAGCCGTTAAAATCCAATTCAATCCGATCCGTGGAGGACAAGACCAGATCGGATCGGATTGGATTAATTCGTTCAATCTAATTTTAAAAGAAAAATATCAAACATGTTGTTAAGAAATTACATTTTGACCCCTTAATTCTTTTTTCTTATTTTAAAATTAGACATCTTAATTTATATTTAGACCCCTTATATATTTTTTATTTATATTTAATGTCAACGTATCGGATCAGATTGATTCCGCGGATTGAATGTGAAATCCGCCACCAATCCGTTGCTAACGGATTACAAAATTTTCAATCCGTCACCAATCCGTTTATCTTCCGATAGGAAAAAAATCCGCGGATCGGATCGGATCGGATTGGATATCCGAATTGACGAATTTTTTGTGCACCCCTATTGCAACCTGAGGTGATTTTTTCTTTTTCTATTTTTTCTTTCTTTTTTTCTTCCCTGAAATGCAAGTTACTATAAAAGTGGTTGGTGGAATGCCATCTGTCAGATTTTGGAGATTTTACAGAGAGGCCCTAGCTACTTTTACTTTAGGTTAGCCTCCTTTCCAGAAGGAAATAAATGATAGGTATACCTTGATAAAACGAATCCACACCCTATATAATGGACCAGTTCCATTAGTAGTTTACTACTACTTCAACGGCAGGCCTAAGATTTTTATTTTGGTAGTGCAGGCAATTAGTGATCAAATAAAAAATTTAAATAATAATATAAAAACTTTTAAATTATTATCCAAAGAGGTTCTTGCATCTCGCGGGTGCGACCGCACCCACGTGCGGACACCTGGGTGTGCCACTGACTACTTCCTCAATCAAAATGGACTTGAGTATGGGCTTATTCACAAGGTATGTAAACATGCCACATTTACTTGATGGCTACTGGGAGTCATTTGTTTGCACCCATTTGGTAAACAATGCATATACAAAAATTTAAAACATGGTCATATTTGTTTGCGCTATACATATGGAGATGTGTGAATGTGTTGGTCACTTCTCTAGCTAAAAGAGCATTCGTATAAGTTACCTCTTTGAAAGGAGTAGCGGTTTCAAAACCTATCACTCTTTACTATTTTTTGCAACTCCTTAGACCATAAATTTGAAATCTACATTGGTCATATTTATTGTTCTTATTAAGCCCAAAATATTTAGTTTCATGTCTTAAATATATATATATATATATATATTTTATTTTTTTTTGAGATGATGAAAATTGTATGTAATCCAAATTGCTCGTCGACTTTTACTCATGTAAAATATTTCTCTCAAAAGAAACATAGTAGCGTGTTTCACATGATTCTCATATGCAAATTTCACAAATGTAAATCCCATATTTATATATTATGCATAAAGGACAAACAACGCCCTAAGGATCCAACTAAAAAGAATTGAATATGGGCATCTGAACCTACCTGAACGCAAACCCACTCGCATCCTTTGTATAGAATAGCAATGAATTCTGTTTGACTAAGAACCAAACCTGAGTTATGGTGTAAACCCAACCTAGACCCGACCCAACTGGTTTATACTCTCTATTCTTAGTTTCTACGAGAATGATTGAGCAATACTTCTCATTAATAATAATAAGACTTTAATCCGTTCCTGTAACTAAAGACTCCTGTTAGGATTACTGGTGTGTGGAATCTCTATTTTTCAGATCGTGGAGCTTTTCAATCACCGAAATGCATATAAATTTTTAATACATGTCCGAATTTTCATGTCCAGATCCTCGACTGACATTAGAGCGTGCGTTTAGACAATTTAGATCTCACAAACAAGGGTAGAATTCAAAAAATCTAGAGTTTTCCCTTGAACATGGTTCTTTTCAAAAGAGGACGAACGGTTTTCTTTTTTTTTTTTTTGCAATCCAACATAAAGATTATTTGATGTTATAGAGAGATGAGTAGAGAGTGCTTTTGTCGCCTTGCTCAAAAAGGGACAAGTCACAAGAGAAGAAAGGCACATGGAGAGGATGGGCTCCAGCCTCGATGGACGTGCCTGGCCATTGCCATGTTTCCTGCATACAACAGCTTGGGTCAGGTGTGCCCAACCCGACCTGGAACGAAACCAAATCCGATTCGATCGAGGCGTTGCAGGTGGTAATGTAGGAGAGTTTTGATATCTAGAGCATCCAGACTCCAATCTGCGATCCGTTTCTACTTATGAATTCGTCAAGAGGAGATCTACTTAGTAACAGAAAAGGAAAGGCTATTCAAAGGTTCAAAATTATATTGATTAGCGTGACCAGTAACGTATATATGGGGAATATTCATATGCATCTTTCCCTCACCATTCTTTTTTTTTTGGAAATTTTCAAGTACATAGGGTGAGGTACAAAATACACTTTTCATGTGCAAAAAAAGATATAATCCCTCACTCTATAGAGAGAGAAAGATGCATATAAACATTACCCTCTAAACTTTTCATTTTTTTTAGTTGGATTTAGGATATGTAGAGATGTCAAGTGGGCCGTACCGGTCCGGCTCAGCACGGCCCGGCCCGCCAGTCAACGGGCCGTGGCACGGCACGGCCCACTGGGCACGGCCCATGACGCGGGCCGTGCTGGGCCGAGCTACGCAGGCCCGCTGGCCCGTTTGGCACAGCCCGCGAGGCCCGCCATGCTAGCGTTGCAAGACCATGCAACAATAAGATGTTCAAGGGAAAGACTCCAGCCGGCCGTATGAAGACGTCAGTTACGTGTCTTACGATGAGATATGTGCAACATTATACTGTGATAAATGAAATTGATTATTCCTTGAGAACAACAACAGAACCATCTAGTAATTTAATGAGCAGTGGGAGTGTAATGATTGGTCCACACATGATATAAAAACATGTAATGTCATCTGATACGCGGAACCATGGTCGAGGATTTAATCAAAGGATGCACAACCTAGTGGCACGACAGATTAGTGATCTGTAGGATGTGGTAAATGTGATTAAAACAATTGAGTCTCAGTTAAAATCAATTTAAGATGCATGCATGTAAATTGTCTTGATTAGTCTTGATCGATAATTAGGTTGATTGATCACTTTTAACAAAGTGCTGACTACGATGAGAAAATCAATTGACCAAATTATTCCAGATATATTTTGTGTCTTTTGTCGAGCCTTCCACTTTAGCTATTGTAAAATACATAATCAAGAGATTTTGAGGTGTGATGATTTATTTAAATCAAGAGGACAAGAGAAAACAATAAAATAGACAACTTCATGGATCAAACACACCGATTATAACTGTAGATTTGGTAGAGCTAAAAGGACAGAAGTGGTGATTCCATTGTAGATTTTCCATATTTTCTCTTGGATAAGGATAAAAGTCCGGAGATGTAAGCATCTATGTAGAGTGTAAAATTTTAAGGGATGAAAATGACAAACATATGGATTCATTACATTGTGCAAATAATTGCTTTTAGTTGATGCTATACTCATACCCAGTTTGGAAATGGAGAAAATTCCGTAGGACAACTAATGTTAAATGAACTCTATCAAAGACAAACGTTTTGTAAACCCACCTTAATTAAACAACATTGCTTGGATCTCATAATTTAAATTTAATTATATATATATTTTACAATAGATGGGTCCTACCATGATTATTAACACATGTGATTACTAATTAGTGGGTCCTGTGTTAGGTTAATTGATTATATTCTTTCCATTTCTTGTTTGGTATATCATCTTGTGAGTTTTTTTATAAATTGTCAAATCAACCGTATGTTAAAATCTGTAAAGACTGCCAAACACCATAAATGACACAATATAATAATATGACACTATTTTATTCTATGATAATGATATGATAATGAAATCTTAAAATATTTAAACTTGTTGATATTATATTATGCACTTATCCAAACACCCCCTATTAAGAATAAAAAAACATCAATAGCTAGGGACAGAAAAAGTAGATTAGTTAAGGAAGACTTATGTCGGATTGTCGGCCCTTGGTATGAGAAAGATCCTGTTTATGTGAAACATGTCTAAATGGAAAAAGACTGGGAGATAACTTTTCCTGAATAAACTAGAAATAGGGAGTTGTGATATTATTCACTTCGGTAGATGATGACCATTAAAAAAAAGTCCATAACTTAAAAGAGTACGAAACAGTTATAGGTTTCAGCAAATACAGATGGTTTGTTTGATTGGCATGCGCTGAAGATTTCTTGAAAGATATTTGAATGCTATGTCGCTAAGATTCAAAACCAAAAGGGCGGCAAGATATGAATGGATTTGATACGAGTGGGGGGATGTGTGCATTTCTTACGTGGATCAAAGAACATTAAATATTGTACATTTTTGTGTATGTATAGAATTTACTTATGTACACCCCACAGAAAATAGTATGTGTTAAAGTAAAACCATTTTTACCGACCATTTTTAGGTCTGCATTTAGACATACAAGTCTTTTGCTATATGTGTGGGGAGGGGATTTTGATTCCACGACATATGTTTGGATACCCTTTTAGATTTATGCCCGATACCCTTATAAAAGTCATAGGACTTGTACCAAACCTAAATTTGGGGATGAGTTATACACTTACCATTGCAACCACAAGAAAATAGAAATTATCTTTTCTCGTTAGAATTATTCAAGGGAATATGGTGTTTGTAATCACAATAATTGGATGATAAATAAATGTCGGAATGGTTGCACTTCTATTTGGATTCCAAGGCAATCATCAAGATGAGCCACAATATCTCAGGAGGATGATGGGTGTTGAGGTTAGTGGAAGTTTCGACATATATAATGTTGACGATAAAAGTACGTCCTGGTCACGGTCCACTTGACAAGAGACGAGCCGTATAATCTGGGAGTCCTATAAATGATAATATCCAACAAGGGTGGCAAACCGCTATAATTTAATGGAAACCTTAAAAAAATTGGATCCGACATTCCACTCTTAAGCAGTCAATGAGCGAGATGCATAGACTTGGCTAGAGGCTTGAGAGCATAGTTATCAATATCATTTTGGACCCCATTTCGGTTTGATCTCCAAAATGAGAAGTTTAGGCCGATTAGGAATTTCGGCAAAACATTTCGGAATTACATTTCGGAATTACATTTCGGAGAAACATAAAAAATATATATATGTATAGAAAAATAAAAAAAATAAGAAATATGGATCTAATCCATTCTAATAAAGCTTTTTTGGAATTACTTTTTTGGAAAATATAAGAAATACAGAGAATATATATGTATAAAAACTAAAAATAATTAATTATGTAAAATATCATTTCGACCGAAATGTAATTTTTCGACTGAAATCCTATAAAATGTAACCAATGCACTTCATAAATACAAGATTTTCTTTTCAAAAATCTAAACTAAACGTGAATAGTTACATAATTACTGAATTATCAAAGATATCGCGATCAAATATGATAAAGAAATTCACAAAACCGGATGGTTACAAGTAATTCAAAACATTTAACATAAATTCTGAAATTAAGCCGATAAAATCACACATTTAAACCAAGTTTGGGTAAAATGTAGAAATATATAACAATGTATAAACAAAATAGATAATCATCTACTATGGTTTAAAGATAATTGGTTCAATGCAAAATACTTTTTCAACTTAAAAATAGAAATTAAAATTAAATATAAAATCTTTAGGTTTCATGGTTAGTTTCGCAGTTGACCTCGGGGTTGACCTCGAATTTTCACGGTTGCTCCGCGGTCGACAACGAAAACTGGACTGAAAAGTGGTGGTCTCAGGTTCGCATTTATGACTGACGGATAAAATGTAACATGTAGTGTCCGCGGTCGACCAAGAGTCTTTTCACGGTCGACCGAGGATACACAAAATGCGGAATTTGATTTCGAGTTTCCTCTATTTTGCTTCTATAACCTGGTATCCTCAATTCCTTTCATTTTTACACTTGGAATATCAATCATATAACACTTGTAAAACATTATCAACTCAAATAAAACATATAATTTACACATTGAAATCAAGATCTAGCTGAAACTTGAAATTCAACAAATACAAACTAAACTTCACAGAATTTTCTTGAAACAAACAAACAATCGAAACTTGTTTACTTGCCTTAGTTCTTCCTACCAACAAGATAACACCCTGATTTTCATAACCTCCAATAAATAAGCAGTAGAGAGGAGACAGAGTGATATAGGATGAGTAGGAAAAGAAGAATAATAACGAGAAGGAGGAAAATGAACAAGATGACAGTCATCGTTACTGAATGAAAGTAACAAAAGGAGAAATAATACTGAGTATGATAACCGAATTTCTACTAAGTTATTCTTCACAGAAAATTGAATTGAAGTTCCACCATCTTCATTAGTTGTTCTAATCCAAACAGAGAACAGAGAAAAAGAAAAGTAACCAGACGAAGGAAGAGAAGCATGTAAGTAACAAATTAAAGAAGAAAAAGGAGATGCAGCATATGGTGAGCTAGATACTTAGTTGCATCTTGTCATAGGAAAAGGCAGAAAGAGAGAATGAGGGAGAAAGAAGTGGAGGACTCGAGAAAATAAGAGAAATTTAGAGATGGAGACTCGATGGCCAGTGAGTTTTATGAAATTACATGGAAGTCCGGATTTTCAGGTATTAAATCCCATTGGAAATGGTCCTAAACAACTTCAAATGAAATCAAGCTAGAAGCAAAAGTTGCTCAAAATCTGATCCATTTTTCAAAGAATAAAAAATCATCGAGAAATTCCATCGTTGAAAGTTTTCATAAAAATTAAAATTACAAATAAGTCCATAATAATGAAAATACATCATTTTTCATCAAATAACACTTTAAAATTGTAGGGATCAAGAATAAAAGATATTCAAAATGATATTCACAAACAAATGAAACCAAGAAATTGAAAATATCATATTTCCATAAAACCCCCTACATATATCTTAAAATTACAAATAGACCCTTATTATGATCTAGACTCACCAAAATTAACTTATAGTTAAATTTTTCCTGTAGGTGCAGTGGTAAGGCATGCCCACTATCCACTCTCAAAGAGGGGACCAAGACTCGTTTTAAAAAGAGAAAAGCCAGTAGTGAGACAACTTCCCAACTCCTAAATAGGGGGAACCTAAAAAAACTCACACACTCATATGCTAGCTTATATTGTCAATGAGTCACGACATGTTCCTCTTGTTCATCTCATTATTTTTTTATTTTTCTTTCTTATTAAAGGTGGAGTTCATTTTGAAAACAACATTAAGGGCACGTTTGGTAAACATATCCAAAGGGCTCCTCCATTCCCCTGAAACCATAATATCCTCTATGAGGATTTCTGAGAAAAAGAGTCACTGCATTCCGGATTTGGGAAACACTCAAGAGGAGTCACTCCTTGTAACTCAGGCGCTTCTTTGCCTTTTGTAAATTTGCAAAATCTGATGGGGGGAGGTGGAGACCGAGGAAACAATGGAAGAGAGGGTCTTTGATGGGTTGGGAAGATTTTTAAAATCCTCTCTTATTTTTCCTCTCTTCATTCAAATGTGGGTTTTTAAGGATTCCCCTCCCATCAAGGACATTACCCAAACATGTTCTGAAAAATGACCAAAGTATAATCGTGAAAAGGTTCTAGGGACCCACTCCGGTAAGTTATCAAACCATTCCACACCTACAACACTCAAAAGACCAGCTTTTGCCATCACAAGGACGACGCCATTCAGCGTTCTAAGAATATGGTTAAATCTAACTTCACCAAAATGAGATGTCATATCATGCCAACCTACCGGCAGCTCAGTGGTGAGGTACCTCCAACGGAAGCAAGCTACGTGGTTGTAATGCCAATGGTGAAGGACTTTGGTGAAGTGTATGGGTATTTACCAAAGCGGGGAAAAAATGATGCATCCAAAACATCCAAAAATCCAAAACCAATGAACCAGTTCATAGTGGTGCTAACTAATACATGCAATAACGGTCCATATATTGTACAGGTCATCCTTCTAAACACTTCTGATGCTTGCCTTCTATGCTACCCTTAGTATGGTGTTCATGATATCTAAAATATGATATAAATTTCATGGGATCTGCTTTTTTGGATCGAACCTGCCCATATCACACACCTATCTCTATCTATGTAAAGGCATTCATCCAAATCTTACTCTAACTAGAATAATATTTATAATGTGCGAAATATATAGTTACTTTTCTATCCCTGATCAATCCCACTTACCAGGTTCTTTATATTTTTTTACTGGATAAAAAAATGGATTCCATCACGAAAAGGTGGGCATCGCATAGGTTGGATCAAATGCGCATTTATCAACAACACCATATTTAGATGATCGCACAGGATCATTTCAATTAAAATCATTTCTAAGGTTAATTAATCAGCCTTATAATGGATCCATCCCTTATGTATTCAATTCATATGTATTCTAGTGTAAACAAACAGGCACCACCGAGGAAAAGAAATTACTAGCTAAGATCATTTCATCAGATTGTTAGTGGTCCCAACTCCAATCCACATTGGAAACCTATTCATCCCCAAACCCATCTTAATTGCCTTGTATCTTGGCGGACCCAATCCATAGGAGCTTTTTGTTGGAAAAGATAATAATAACATCGATAAAAGCATCACTCACAAAAGCATTGACATTTCTATACATAAAAGCATATAGGATTCAACATTATGGATGCATTTGATGTACCCTTTGAAATTTGAATAGCTACATCAATCGGTGGTACAACCAAAGGAAATGTAAAGGCGGTAAAAAATAGCTCTCTACTTCTCCCTCGAAATATGGCTAATGAAGGAATCGATATCAGCACGAGAACTCCCACCTTCTGACCAAACCACACGAGATTTTTGACCCAGTTCCTCAGCTCTCTTCCTCATTTCCTTTCCTTCTTCAAACACCATTAACCTCATCACCGCATCTTCCACAGCCTCTGTAGTCACCAAGTCATCTCTCCTAAACCACTCCCTAACCATCACTCCAATCTTTAGCACCTCCATATCATCAACATGGCATTCCTTGGCTGGTCCGAATCATGGGCCAGGCCGCAACGGGCACACCCATGCTCATGCTCTCCATGCATGAGTTCCATCCACAGTGGCTCATGAACCCACCCACAGATGGATGGCCCAGTATCTCCAACTGTGGGGCCCAGTTCCTCACCACTCTTCCCCCCTCTCCAGCCATTTCCCCATACCCTTCCGGTAGTTAATTATCCCTCTCCCGATCCTCCTCTCTCTCCTTGTGCAAAGATATCCCCTTTATCAGCCTCTCTCACCACCCATACAAAGTTTTGCTCGCTCCTCTCTTTTTTTTATCGGTAACTGAATCTTTCATTAAGAGAATGAGAGAATACAAAAGGACAAACAACAATGAGGCAAGAACATAAAAAAAGAAAGAGAACAGAAAATCAGACTAAAGGGTACAAGAGCATTGTACCCCTCCCAACCCCAATTACATAATAAAACCCTCCCAATGATAGCTTCTCTCCACCCCTTGCCTGGCTAAAAGCATCAGCCATACTATTGGCTGTTCTAAGCTCGTGACGAAAGACAACATTAATGGTAGTAGTGCAAGATCAAATTTCATTAAAGATGAATTTAAATTTCCAAGGAAAAGGCTTCCTAATAGACACTCAAGCAATCGCATTAGATGAATCATTCTCCACCATAAGATCACCTTGGAAGCGTCTTGAAAAGCACCGGAGGGCTTCCAAAATAGCCAAAACCTCCACTTCATTAAAATCACAAACACCCAAATGCTTTGAAAATATAAACAAGACCTCCCCTTTGCTATTCTGAAGAACACCTCCAATTCCCGCTAACCCCGGCTTACCTCTCGCAGCACCATCCACATTAAACTTCAACATACCAGGAGAGGGTGGAGACCAAAGAACAACTCTCATCACTTTACTCAATCTGCAACCCATGCACGCTTCCCAATTTAGAAGGATATCATAAAGACTAAAATTGGAGCACTCTTTTCTGATCAAAGCCCACTTAGCGATCCTCATAGTTATTCTATCGATCAACACCGAAAGGGAAGAAAAATCACCCTTAAAAATCCTATCATTCCTTTCCCTCCAAATGGGCCATAAAATAACAAAGGGAAGCATCCTCCAAAGAGTACGACCACTACCAAGAAAATGTCCTCCCATCAATGCCTTCGCTGCCTCTGCAATCATCTTCGGGCAACACCAAGCAATACCGCACCTACCAATGAAGTGACCCCAAACACCTGTCGCCACCTCACAGTGAAGAAAAGGTGGTTAACTGTTTCCTCCTTCTTTTGACACATCAGGCAGAGATCTGAGATACTAGACGATGTTAGCCCTCTTCTTCTCAAGTTTTCTGCCGTAGAAACCTTTCCTGAGATTGCTAACCAACAAAAGACTTCCACCCTGGGAGGAACCAATCCTAACCAAGTTTGAGGAAAAGAGGCACTAGAGGACAGGTTCCCCTCCAATGCCATGTAAAAAGCATTCACAAAGAACTCCCCGTATATGGAAGGCTTCCAAATTTGAGAATCCTTAGAGTTCCTGCACAAGAACACGTTAGAAAGAAGACTCAACAACTCCCCATACTGCACTTCTTCCGAAGAACAAAGACTTCTCCTAAAAGACACACTCCACAAAATACAGCCCTCTCTCTCCTCATAGCAATCACTAACATTAGCCTCCTTATTGGAAATCACTCTAAAGACTCTAGGGAATAACTCATACAAGAGACCCACCCCCACCCAGTCTCCCTTTTCCCACAATAAAACTGACACCTTTGGACCATACTTCCCCTCTAACAGAAGAAGAATCTCGGACCGGGAATAGGCCGCCACCCCAATTGGTCCTCACCATACTTATCATTAATGACTCTCCTCTAAAGAGCCTCCCTCTCTTCCCAAATCTCCACCACCACTTAGCCAATAAAGCCCTATTCTTGATCTCTAAACTACCAAGACCCAGCCCCCCACTACATTTTGGCTTAACCACCTCACTCCACTTGACTAAATGTAATTTCTTCTTTTCACCCCGACCCTCCCATAAAAATCTCCTTTGAATGCGATCCAACCTATTCACCACTTCCTTTGGCATTTTGAAAAGTGACAAAATAAATGGGAATGTTAGATAAACATGCTCTAATCAACGTGATTCTACCTCCAAGGAATAGGTGTTGTTTCTTCCAAGATGACAACTTGTTTTCAACTTTATCAATAATCGGATCCCATAATGATCTTGGATTCTGCTTCGCACCAATAGGAAGACCAAGATACATGAAAGGGAGACTTCCTGATTTACATCGGATCATGGCTGCCAACGACTAACTAATCTCTTGGGAATACCCAACCCCAACTAGCTTACTCTTGAAAATATTAACCTTAAGACCAGAGAGCATCTGAAAGCACCTTAAAATTCTTTTTAGAACCATAACTTCTTCCCTCCTAGTTGAGCTTAACAGAATGCCATCCACAAAATCTAAGTGAGAAACTGCCTCTCCATTTCTACAAGCTTTGAAACCCTCAATCAGTCCTATTACTTTTGCTTTCATCAAAAGAGCACCCAAGGCCTCCACCACAATTGTAAAAAGAAAAGAGGAAAGGGGATCACTTTGGCGAATACCTCTCGTGGCTTTAAATAACCTTGAAGGAGAGCCATTGACTAAAATTGTGAAAGAAGTAGCACTCCTTCATCCACCCCCTCCAGGTTTCTCCAAAACCAAATCTGAAAAGCATGTAATCAATAAAACTCCACTCTCATGGTCGTAAGCTTTCTCCAAATCTATTTTGAAAATAACACCCTTTGCTTTAGACCTCTTTTTTGAATCAATGAGCTCATTAGCAACCAACACACTGTCAAGAATCTGCCTCTTTGCCACGAAAGCCCCTTGAGTAGGACTGATGATGAGCGGGAGAACCGTCTTAAGCCGATTAGCGAAGACCTTTGCCAATAATTTATAAAGATAGCCCACAAGACTAATAGGTCTATAATCATGTAACTCCACCGGATTAGGCACTTTAGGAATAAGAGTTATAAAAGTTGCATTCATCTCCCTATTAATTCTACCCCTCCTATGAGATTCAGAGAGCATATCTCTAACATCCTCCTTGAGGAACTCCCAACCAGCTTTAATGAAGGAAAAATTGAAGCTGACCGGAACCGGGGCTTTATCTCCATCGCATTCCTTTAATGCTTTGGACACCTCCTCTTCCTCAAACTCTCTTTCCAACCAATTTTTAACCTCTAAAGGAATTATTGGAAAAGAAATACCATCAAGTTTAGGCCTATTGAAATTCTCACCCTTGTAAAGGTCTTAAAAGAAGAGGGCAACCTCATCCTTGATCTCAAGAGGGCTATCAAGAACTTTACCATCTCTCCGCACCTTCCCAATGAAATTCACTATACTTCTCATAATAGTCATCCGATGAAAGAAACTAGTGTTTCTATGACTCTCCTTTAGCCAAGTGATCCTAGATTTTTGCCTCTAAGAGATTTCCTCTTGACAGCTCTCTATTTAGCAGCAACTTTCTCTAGGCTCAACTCCTGATTCTCCCCAACTTTATCAAGATCTTCCACCACTCTAGAGAAAACTTCTTTAGAATCTTCAATGCGACCAAATACCTCTTTGTTCCAACCTTTGATATAATGCTTGAGGGCACATAGCTTCTTGCAAACCCTATAGCCAGCGAAACCTCTAACTTCCGCTTGAATCTACAAAAAATGAGCTAAAACCATGAAGTCCTTATTCTCTAACCAGCAGTTCTAGAACCAAAATGATTTAGGCCCCCAATGAACATAATTAGAGCTCAATTTGATAGGGCAGTGATCTGAAATTAATCTTGGGAGTGCTTCCTGAATAACTTCAGTAAAATGCTCGTCCCACTCCTTAGATACTAAAAATATGTCAATCCTGCTCATAGCCTCCTGCTCTTTGTTGTTAGACCACGTGTACCTTCTACCGTGAAGAGGAAGATCAATCAACTCATTATCATTGATGAATTCAAAGAATAACTGCATAGAGTGAGCAATGGATGACCCCCCTTTCTTCTCGTAAGGATATCTAACTATATTAAATTCATCCCCAAACACAAAGGGACATGCCAAAGAGATTTGATGTTAGATAGTACCTCCAAAAACTCACTTCTATCTGACTGAACGTTTGGCCCATAAACATTAGCAATATCCCAAACAAACCCATCACCAACCCCATGGAGTTTGACAGCCAGAACCCTCTCTGCCAAGAAAACATCTACCACTATTAATACATCCTCATTCCATATAGAAATCTGGCAACCTGAAGCCCCAGTTGAAGGAACCCAATTCCAAGCACAATTACAACTGCCCCCACACTTCCCGAATAATACTATTAATATCAGAAGCCACTTTAGTCTCCTGCAAAATCAAACAATCTACTTTGTGTTTTTTTACTAGCTTTTGAATGGCCAACCAACCTTTTCTTATGCCTACCAAGCCCTCTCACATTCAAACTAACAATAATCATAAAAATTGAAATAGAAGCACCCAAAGAAGAAAGATCAATGTCAAGAAACAACTGACTTACCCCCCACCTCAAGCACCTCCACTTCAATGAGCTTCTGCATAACTTGGGCTTCATCATCAATAGAGACCCCCAAACTTTTGCCTACTTTGATAGCCTGATTTGGTTCCTCCTCAGCCGCAACAAAAATATCCTCATCACTATGAGAAGTATGCACAAATCCCTCATTATCTTTCTGCGGCTTGTCATCATTGATTTCCCCATTGGAAATTGCTAAAATGAACTTCTTCCACCTTCTCCTATCCACTCCCTTGTTCTTCGATCTAGCAAAACACCTAAAACGAATATGCTTATTTAATATGATGCTCAAGGCAACCCCTGATGGAATCGAACTATCAGAGCTCTGCATTTGACGAGGGACCCCACCAGACTGAGAGCCCAACACATCAGCTCCATGAGAGTGGGGGCCATGGATGTTCATAGAATAAAAGGTTTTAACAGGCCTAGCCACTTGGGCCGAACCTGAACCCATCTTAGAAGACCCAACAGAGGGAGCCCCACCCACTACCTCCTTATTTCACATTCGAATTGAGGTATCAGAAATATGCCTAGGTGACTTTTGTAAGCCCCCTCCAGACCCATCATTATCTCTTTGAGACCTTCCATCGTCTAGAAGTTCCCAAGCTCCATCGACCGGTACGTCGAGATCAGGAAAGAGACCATCTGACATAGGGTTTTCCCCCAAACAGCAACTGAGTGTAGCAGAACATCTAACCCCATTCTTCTTATTTGGTTCCTCTAAGAGAAAAGATTTTGAAACAGCAATGTCCTCTCCAGGGTTTAATGCTGTTGCACACTGTCGAACCCTGCCAAGGCTGCTTTGAGGAGACGTCCTCCAATCGCGCAATGCCACATCGACAGATTTACAGAGATCGCGCCTGGCCACCTCGCCCAACACACCCGTCTGAATCATCCCGTTTCGGCCATCTTCCCCGTCGAAGAGTTTGTTGTTTTCGGCATCCGATGTTGAGTTTGCTACCTCAATAACTTGTTTTCCTTTTATCTTTAACGTGTGTTGCCTCATTCCTATCTACCCTTCCCCAGAAACCGTTGAATACCCCCACTTCTTTCATATTTAGAGAACCCTGCATCCCCAACTCCTCCCTCACCACCACCCTGAACAGACGATCAAAGACCTTGATGTTCAACTCTTATTAATGAAAGACAAATCTTCAATTTCGATACAAATCCTCCCAACTTCCAAAGCAGATTTATCTAATGTCCCTTTAGCAATTTCCACAACCTCCCCAAGCATCCTACCAATAGCATCAAAGATCTTCGTACTCCACCCATGAAGGGGAACACCAAAACACTGCAACCACACTTTTCTCACTAAGACAAAGGATTTAGGGACCCATTTCTCTAGAGACAGAAAGATCTGATTACACTCCAGACTGGGATCTTCCAATAACACTCTAGACTCCTTCAGGTCTGGAAAAGAAACCAACACTTCTCTACCACCGAAAGATGAAACCTTCACACCCCTGAAACCACTAACCTCAAACAAGCTTTTAATTGATGAAATAACTTCTTCACTTTTCACCGTACCCAGCAAAATATTGGACAACCACGGAGAGTTATTGTCACGTCCCCTGAACCCGATTAAAGAAATAACCGGATCCGGAGAGTGAATTTTAGGACTAATTAAAAATTTTATCCTTTGGGCCCACGGATCGTAGTCCGCGGTGAGGATTTAATATTTCAAACCTCGAACCTGATGTGGTATAATAAATATAGAGTCCAAACAACTCCAGACATATGGAATCTAAAGCAATGAAAATGAATCTCATTAAATTAAAGTTTGCAAGAAGAGTAAACAGAACTAATAAGTTAAGTTAATTATTACATTGGCCATCCCAAAATACAAGGCCAATAAAGAACAAGTCAATGAAAGCAAAGGTCCAACGAGAGAAACAAATGAATAAAAGAAAAATCTAATAAAAACCCAATGTATCTCTCTCGTGCCGGAAGTGATGACGTTACTCTACATTATCGGCACGCCACTCTCGTGCCTCCTCTGCTGGTTGGAGATCCTCTAGGATCTCCTCACCTGCCTGCTCCTCGTAATAGTACTCACCTGATGTGTCTGCACACCAAGGAACAAAATCAACGACATGTTGAGCAATAGATATACAAAACATAATAAACACGGCATGCATCAAGTGTAGAATAATGACAAGTATAAGATCATATGAATACAAGGAATGCAAGACTAGGCATAAAGCGAGATTAATAAACAACAGAGACAATAAAACGAATCATATCCATCATCTAACAATAACCACTATCCATGCAAATGCAAACAAGAACAAGCAAGAGGGAGACTCCGAGGATGTCCAAAGCCACCTCCCGGGTACTAGTAACAATCTCCTTCGACTACTGATACCATAGTCCGACTCTAATGGGATCCTAGCTCCCTCTCCTGGGAATAGCAGCACGGTCCCAGCCCGCTCCCAGCTATTCAACGCCATGGACGCCGTCCTACGCCGACTGCCCACCCCGACAACCGGAGTAACTGATTCGTCATTAAATCCCAAACTGCAGATGGCCATGATATGCAACAATAATAACAGAGTGGTTCTGACACAAGGACAGTTAATACAAGCAAGTCTGGCTAGTTCCATGTACAAGACAAGATCCTATAGATTATCTTATTCAAGATATCACAAGACAAGCAACACGAGATAATCCCTTCCATCACTAGCCAGTCATGTTTATCAAAACAAGACACGGTTTTCTAAGGTACATTATAAGTCAGGTCCAAGTCCTAAATTCTATAAGAATTTATGTTTCATAATTGATTACGTGTTTTATGTCAAGAGAGTGTACAAGGAGAATTATCAACGGATACAAGTCACAAGTCCAGGAAGAATTACAATCCAGTCCTAGGCAAGTGGTGTCATCCCTGTATCCTACGTGTTTTAAGGGAGTACATATGGAAATTTGGATTAATGATGCTTTCGGAAATCCCTTGGTGTACAATCATGTTGAGCATCATTCAATTCAACTCCATATGCATTCGATTACACTACGTATAATACACGAATACCTAGACAACCCATCGAATTCACACCAAGCCACATGATTCGATTTCAGACCCATTTATGGTCATGTGATAGTAAATTAGAGGTTTCCGGCATCTAAGTCCCAATCCTAGGTTTCAATCTTAGTCCGGAAAAGACAAGGCAAAATGGCCAATTTCGACTGACCCTCATGATGGTGCCGGTTGACCGACGTGATGGTCTCGGTTGACCGACGTGAACCGAGAGCTAACCGACGGAACAGAAACCAATTTCTGCTCGCTGGTTTTGGTACCGACACGAGCCTCGGTTGACCGAATTAGTCGGCTGACCGACGTTCGAACCGAGAGCTGGCCGACTGTACAAAATTGGTGTAAAACATGCTCTCGGGTTTTCTGACCGAGATGGTGATCGGCTGACCGACACCATGCTATCGGTTGACCGACACTGAACCGACGAGTGAACCGACGATACGGAAATCGTACGGGTTCAGGCCATTTCTAAACTCTTCCTTCTCCATTTCCATTTTCTCCATTCCCAAACCTTTCCAAGGCTTAAACCTGCATAAAATAGAGCCTCCTGCTCTCCTAACAATTCAATCCATTCCTCCCATTCCATTACATTCCATAAACAATTCTAGCAACCTATTATCACCAATTAATCCATTTTTTTCAATAATCTAACCTAACATATATTGTACAAATCAACAAGAAATATGCTTGGAATTAAAGGGGAATCTACAAGAAACATAGACAATCAATTGAAACAAACATACATGCATATATATGAATTGCAGATCTACTTGCCTCAACCAAAAAAGAAGATTAGAATTGGGTGAAATTCGAGGAGAAGCTTTTCTACTCCGAAATCCACGATCTAACCCAATAAAACGCAAACTAGGAAGCCAAGAAGAAGATAGGAAGGAAGAAATTAAGATCCAACCTAAATCTAACCAAAAGAAAGATAATAGAAAAAGATGAAGTTACTAGAAACCTTACCAGGTTGATACCGGAAGCAAGAGAGGATCGCAAGGATGAAAATGATCGATTTGGGTCTTCGAACGGAATCTTCTAGGGCTGAGATCTGGCTTGAAAAAGGAAGAAGAAAAAGATGGGAGGCTGCGGATACTTTTGTTATAGAGAACGAAATGAAAACTAGGGTTATCTTTATTTAAGAAGACAATAGGAAGAAAATGACTGAATCGCCCTTTAAGTGGGTCCGGCGACAGAATGGACCACTTGAAAGGTTTCTGATCGCTGGATCGCGGTGAGTCAAGAGACAAAAATTATCAGAACGACGAGACCTTTCCAACGAACCCAAAATCACGGCGTTTGGAATGTTTCAAAAAAATACTCAATTTTTCCTAAATTGCAAACTACCCCCTACTATGATCAAACGAACTCGGAATCAAACGAAACTTTACAGATACTATTCTAATGCTAAAAGAAACTCGCTCATGATCTAAACCCACTTAAATATCCAAAATACAATTAAATAAAATAATAATAAATTAAACGGGTCAACGGGGCGGGTTTTGGGCCCAACTGACCCAGTAAGGTCACAGACCTTACAGTGATTAGACACAACCCTTTTAGGAACACAGAGAAATTGTTGCTCTAACAGATGAGTACCTTTCACCACTTCAAGAAAGCTTCTAGCTTGCTGTCCAGTAACTTGTTGTCCACTTCCAAGAACAGGAGCATTAGAAAACTCAGGAACCTTACCTTCCTTATGCACCTGCACCCTTTTAAAGTCGGTTGAAATACCTGAAATTCTCTTATTTTCGTTCCCCCAAACTCCTTCCCACCTGCCCCGCTGAGACCAGTCGAACTTTGCCACGTTGACTCCCAACTTTCTACCAGCAAAACTCCTACCATTCATCAGATTAGCAGCTGTCTCCATACTGCCAAAACGTACAAACCCAAAATAAAAACCCATTCCTCTCTTGCTGGAGGCAGGGATGAAAACATCAACCACCCTCTCCACCGAAGGGAAGGCTAGCCTCAATTGATCAACTACAATGAGTTTCGGTAAATTAGTGACGAAAACTGAGACCAGATCCTCCCACTTGAAACTCCTTTTGCTTCTCCTGAATCTGCTGCTGACAATCGTCCACTCTCCTCCACAGTCGTTCATTTTAGTGGATTTGTCGGTTTTAAGATTTCTTCATGCAGTGTCAATTTGCTCGCTCCTCTCTAGCCCAATGGCAATCTCATGAATCTGTTCATCTGATATAGACGACATCGTCCCGAATGATACATAGATCACTGAGTCAAGTGGTTATTTGTCGAGCCACTCCAAACACCAATGGGACCGACTTGAACATGCAGTGTCAATTGGATTCAAAGGCCCGATAGCCCAAATCTTGATGCCAAGTTATGGTCCCTGGGCTAAGAGGTCGAGGAATTGGCCTTCAATTGGACATGTATTGAACAGATGGCCTGCAGGGGGTGTCCTCATCATGTCGCGCCTGGATGCAAGGAAGTCTAAAAACCGTGGCGTGAAGCAGTCGTCAAACAATGAGTCAGTAACCCGGCCAGTTAGTTTTCCGATGCTGTTCGATTCTTGTAAGAGGAAGGATCTGAAGAATGCAGATGGACAATGGAATTGGTAAAACTCGGCATTGGGATGGTTGGATGCCTCTAGGCCGGCAAAATACATTTGGGCCTCATGAACGACAACAATTCTACGCGCGGTGGGGGAGAGATTGCGGAGTAAAGCGGCAAAGGGAGGGTGGAGGTCGGCGGTGGCCTCAAAGACGGACGGGAGGTGGTCGGGGAATTTGTTGATGGAATGTGGGCCTGGTGGTGGAGTTGGGAAAGGAAGGAGAGGGAGGTCATGGAAATGGATGTTGGAGACGTTGTTGGGATTCCACCCTTCAACCCAGAGCTTGGCCTACCGGTTGTGGGTGGCAGAGCCGACGAAGTGGACGGAGACACCCCATGCAGAGAGAAGATGAGAGAGGTGGAGGAGCTGATTTAGGTGTCCTTGTGCTGGGAAGGAGACTAGGACCACTGCAACATGTGCTTGTGCTTCCATTGCAGTTAGTTCTAGAGGGACTGGTAGTGTTTGTGTTTGTTGTTTGTTATCCAATTTCTTGTGCTTCTATATACTACAAGAGTGAAGATGATGTCAGATCTTGTATTTCTATATATTTTCAATTATCTTTACATTGAGAGAATACAAATATATAGGAAGAACTTCCGATCCTAATTTTGACTATACATTTATCTTTGGCAAAGATCAAGTCATCCCTTGATTGGGGTGATTCTATATTATCATCTACAGCTATAACTTTCCTAAGTTATAGATTCTAACAGCTCACGCCAACACTCCCCCTCAAGTTGATGCATACAAGTTTCTAATGCACAACTTGTTGAGTGAGTTGTAAAATTCTTTGCTTGATACCGCCTTTGTGAGTATGTCTACCAGTTGATCTTCGGACTTCACAAATGGAAATCGAATTATTTTTTCTTCCAGGTTTTCCTTGATAAAATGTCGATCCACCTCCACATGTTTTGTTCGGTCATGTTGGACTGGATCGTGAGATATTGCAATAGCAGCTTTGTTGTCACAGAAGAGATCAATTGCTGAAGTAGAGGCGAAGCCTAGTTCAGTAAGTAGTCTCTTGATCCAGAGTAGTTCACAAAGGCCTTTTGCCATTCCATGGGATTCTGCTTCAGCACTAGAAAGTGCTACCACCTTTTGCTTCTTGCTTCTCCATGTAACAAGATTCCCACCAACAAACATGAAATAACCTGAAGTGGATCTTCTGTCTGAGATGTTTCCAGCCCAGTCTGCATCTGTATAGCCATTAATTCTTAAATGACTATTCTTTGAAAACATAAGTCCCGTTCCAGGTGAGGACTTCAAGTATCTTAATATCCGGATCACAGCATCCATGTGATCTTCACTCGGATTATGCATGAATTGACTAACCACACTTACAGCATATGCAATGTCTGGACGAGTATGTGAGAGGTAGATAAGTTTTCCAACTAACCTTTGGTACCTCCCTTTATCCGTTGGTGCTTGATCTAGGTATGTGCCAAGTCTGTGGTTTTGAACAATTGGAGTATCCACTGGTTTGCACTCCAACATTCCTACCTCAGTTAATAAATCGAACACATACTTGAGACAAAAAAATTCCTTGTCTGGACCTGGCAACTTCAATCCCTAGAAAGTACTTGAGTTCTCCCAAGTTTTTCATCTCAAATTCGGTGGCCAACTCCTTCTGTAGTTTGGATATTTCTTCTTCATCATCTCCTGTGATAATCATGTCATCCACATATACTATCAACACGGTTACCTTGCCCAATTTGTGCTTTAGGAACAATGTATGGTCTGAGTTGCTTTGCTTGAACCCGTATTTCTTCATTGCCAGACTAAACCGCCCAAACCATGCTCGAGGTGATTGTTTCAATCCATAGAGTGCTCGTCGCAGTTTGCACACAACCTTGGTTTTAGTGGATGCCGTGTAGCCCGGAGGAAGGTCCATATCCACTTCTTCTTCAAGGTCACCGTGTAGAAAGGCATTTTTTACATCAAATTGATGTAATGGCCAGTCGAGGTTAGCTGCAAGAGATAACAATATCCTTACAGTATTCAGTTTCGCAACTGGTGAAAAAGTTTCTCGGTAGTCTACCCCATATGTCTGTGTATACCCTTTTGCCACTAGTCTTGCTTTGTACCTTTCAACAGATCCATCTGCCTTGTGTTTGATGGAAAATACCCATCTACACCCTACTGCTTTTTTTCCTTCAGGTAACGGAACTAGGGTCCATGTGTCATTTTTTAGTAGTGCCTCCATTTCTTCTTTAATTGCCTGAGTCCATTTTGGATCAGACAAGGCTTCCTGAACTCCAGCTGGAACTTGATTTGAGGACAGTACATGCACAAATGCTTTGAGGGGTTCAGATAGTCTCCTGGTAGACACGTAGTTGGCAATTGGATACTTTGATCTTCGCTCTTCAATATCAGGAGAGTATCTATTCGGTGGCTTGCCACGATTTTCCCTGAAAGGCAATGTATATCCAGCAGGAGTATTCACATCATTTATAACTGAAGGCATGTCGAGAGTGCTTACCTCAGGGATATTCTCAGGAGAGGGGTCAGCAGGTATTGAAGAAAGGGGGGAGCTTGGTTCAGTTTCGGAAGGCATATCATTTCCTAGAGGTGTATTCTACTGAGTAGTCCCATCTAGCCCTGTGGGCTCAACCGGCCCTGGGCTTGGTGCTTCAGCCACGACTGTTTCACTGTTTGGCCAGTCAAAGTACAACCAATTATGCGCTTCATCTCGATTCTCCCCCTGAAGAGAGAAATTGGGGGCCGGGAAAAAAGTGTCCGACTCTAGGAAGCTGACATCCATAGTCACATAGGTGCGTCGGGTAAAGGGATCATAACATCGATAGCCCTTCTGGTGCATAGCATAGCCCAAGAAGAGGCAGCGGAGAGCACATAGATCCAATTTGGTTCTTTGATTTTTGTGAAGGTGCACATAAGCCACACAGCCAAATACGCTGGGGGAGAGCATTAGGGATGATGTGGGTATGGAGACATGGGATGCCAGAACCTGGAGCGGAGTCTGAAAATTTAAGACTTTGGAGGGTAGTCTGTTTAGTAAATGTACAGCGGTAGACACCGCATCAGACCAGTATCGAGTTGGGACATGAGCTCCATGTAGTAAAGCACGTGCAGTTTCGAGAATATGGCGATTCTTCCGCTCAGCAACGCCGTTTTGCTGAGGGGTCTGAGGACACGATGTCTCATGGATGAGTCCATGGTGTTCGAAATAACTGCAGAAGCGTTGATTAACATATTCGCCACCATTATCAGAGCGAAGAACTCGTAGCTTGGCTGAAAACTGAGTCTGGATCATTGTATGAAATGATTGAAACACGTGTAACACTTCATCTTTATGTTTCATCAAGTAAAGCCAAGTCATACGGGTACAATCGTCAATAAAAATGGCATACCAACGAACACCAGAACCAATAGAAATAGGGGAGGGACCCCATACATCAGAGTGAACATGAGCAAAAGGAATAGTGCTTTTATTCATACTTAGTGGATAAGAAGTATGATGACTTTTTGCTAAAATGCAAGTATTACATTTAAAGTCAGACACCACCATATTAGAAAAGAGACTAGGTAGTAAATGTTTCAGATAACCAAAGTTTGGATGCCCCAAACGTCGATGCTATAGCCAAATCTGTCGTTCCCTCCCATCACTCTGTAAGCAATGAGCATGACCCATACTGGCATCTTCCATTTAGTATAGCCCCCCCTTTTTAGTACCACGCCCAATTATCTCCTTGGTGAGAATATCCTGAAGAAGACAGAAAGTAGGATAAATTAGGACAGCACAATTTAAGTCTGTAGTAACTTGACTAACAGACAACAATTTATGCGAGAGCGATGCTACAAGTAACGTATTCGACAATTGGAGGGAAGGAGAGAGATACACAGATCCAGCCCCTGTGACTGGAGAGACAACCCCATTAGCATTTGCAACACTGGTGCGTCGCGGTGGAGATGTCGTAGTAAAGTCGGAAGCTACAAAAGTCATGTGGTCTGTGGCTCCGGAGTCAAGGAGCCAGGCACCACGATCAACATCACAAGATGAGGGAACTAAACCAGAACCAATGTTACCTATATCGGAGCCGGGTCCCGCATCTTGGAAAGAACCAGCCTGGGGAATTAAGGAAAGGTGGGGTTCGGTTGACACTACAGCCACCTTGCCCGTATTTGCATCCGCACCAGTCTCCTTTTTTTTCTTTGCCTACAACTCATACCACCAATCAAGATAGCCATTTTTTTTAAAACAATTCTCACTTGTGTGGCACTGGTTGCCACAATGAGAACATTTTGTTCCATCAGAGATAGTCCGTGATTTAGAGGACTTCCCAGTGAGCTGGCTTGAGACCACAACAGAGGGTGAGGTAGCTGAACTCAATTTCAGCCCCTTGGTGGCCAGAACCGTACCAGAGGCAGTGTCAGGGTTGCCGGCGCTCATGACTTCCTGTCGGAGAGCCTCCCTGCGAACATGAGCATAGGCTTGCTCGATGGAAGGAAATGGGCGAATCTGGAGTACATCACTGCGGATGTTGTCGAGGCGATCATCAAGACCGTCAAGGAAGATGTAAACCCAATCCTCTTGAGTAGGTTGTTGTAGTGGTGGATGTCAGTGGGGCATTCCATCGGATTCGGACGGCGGAAATCGATTTCCCGCCAAAGTCCTTGTAGGTCGGTGTAGAATTTTTCAAGGGAGCCGCCAGCTTGTCGCAAACGAGCCACACGACGCCGGAGTTCATAGACTTGAGAAGTATCACTGCCATCAAAATAAGTCGTAGCAATGGCATCCCAGACCGATTTTGCAGTGGGAAATCGGATGAAGTTGCCAATGAGTGTCGGATCCAGAGAGTTTATCAACCATCCTTTGACAATGGCATTATCAGTACGCCATTTTCGAAAGGATGGATCTGCCTGCAGCGGTGGTGGACAGTCGCCATTGATATATCCCAGTTTGTCTTTGCTAGAGATATACATCTCGACAACCTGGGACCAGAGGGCGTAGTTGGAACCATCCAACTTGATGCCGATTGAAGCGGTCGTGTTTTCGATGGTCTGAGTTGAGACCTGGGCTTTGGATAAAGCTTCGGTCATTTGGTTGGTGAGGGTGGTAAGGATGGAGTCTGTATGAAGTGGAGGGCCACCGGAGTTACTGTCGGCCATAGCTTGAAGGCACGAATCAAACACGAGAAACTAGAGTTTTTGGTCAGATTCCTGCTTTGATTCCATGTCAGATCTTGTATTTCTGTATATTTTCAATTATCTTTACATTGAGAGAATACAAATAAATAGGAAGAACTTCCGATCCTAATTTTGGCTATACATTTATCTTTGGCAAAGATCAAGTCATCCCTTGATTGGGGTGATTCTATATTATCATCTACAGCTATAACTTTCCTAAGTTATAGATTCTAACAGCTCACGCCAACAGATGATTGGGGACCAATCAATTGAAATCTCTATCTGCATTCCTAAAATCAAACGGTATGTGTTTTTCAAGTGTATGTTTATATACTGATTTAATAAACAGAAGCATGCAAAACTGCCAATCTACCAGGCTGTCACCTGTAGGGCAACCTCCCTTTGGGCACCGCTATTCTGATCTAAGCCTGCCCTCACACTGACACAAACCCTGTAAATCACCATAAGATCCAATTTGACACCCATCTGAACTAGTCTCACCATTGAATTTGAGATCCAAAGGTTCTTTTGTCATTGATTTCTTGAGGCACATATCAATCATCTCAAATCCTTTGAATCTGAGATTTGGTGAGCCCCTCTCCGAACAAAAGTCACTCTCATATGCCAATCCCTATCCTTCCCAGCAGGCCACGTTGATCTCTTGATGCTGATCTCTATGGACTACATCATCCAAGTTAAAATCTACAAGTAACAGTTTCTTTCAAATTAATCAAAATGAACGCATGCAAATGGTGGGAAAGGAGGTGATGAATGGTGCCATACGTGAGTTTGAGGTAGATCAAATATTATCCCAATCAGATCATCTTAACCCTTTAATTTTGGGGAGCTCATTATTTCAATAATAAGATGAATTCCAAAGTTCGCAGAGCTAACTGTTTATATTGTAAGTCTAATGATTGTTCAATTGAATGAGTTCCCAACAGTACTTTGAATGCATATTGATGGGCTCCATAAGAGTTCATTTTCTTGAAAATATGTGTGCGCTGTCTGCTGGAGAGATGATTGGGACCAGCAGCACTGGTAGTATGCCAAAATAGCTGCCACAAGACAATTTGCATTAATGTCCACGCCATGAGATTGCAACTCCACCTCGATGCAGTCTCTTTCTCAATTGCCAGCAAATCACTATACTTAAATTAGTAAACAATTAGAAAACACAAAAGAATAGTGAAACAGGCCTGATCCTTAACATCATAACCAGTATGAAAAAGACCCAATACAATCAGCAATGACAAAGTGCTTAGATTCTGATTCTAGTCTTGCAACTTGCAAGCCGTGACGTGACTGATCCAACATCCCACCAGATCAGGAAAAAGAGAATTTTCTTCCTTTTTGTTTTTTTGGAATCTCAATGTCAGAATTTTCTGACATTTCACAAAATGCCCTTTTATTTTGGGACTCCTTTGGAATAAAAGAACAATGGGATAGACTAATAATTTAAAGAATTCCACTCATGATTCACAATCTCTCCATAGTATAGACCGTTCCATTCCAAATGGGTCCTAAGCATGGGCTTATTAAATAAGCCCCCAATTAGCTGATTTACGGAAGGACAGAATCGGATTTGGACCATCTGGCTGGACTCTACCTGAACCCAACACATTCACACCCTATGTAAAATGGCAATAAATTATGTTTACCCGATATTTAAAAAAATAATAATTTTAATTATATGGGCTTACCCTAAAACCGACCCAGACACAACCCAACCAATTTTACCTCTCTAGTCACGACTCAGATAGCTTCTACCAAATGAATGACTGAAACAAAGTCTACTATCAAAATTCTACAAGAAAAACTATTGGTTTTTAGTCATTCAATCATTGTTACTTTCAAGTTTTACTTCAATTGCCCTAATAACCAAGTTTTGGCTGTAATTCTAAGGACCACAATTGCCCACCCACCATCGGTAAAGTGGTGAGGAATATCATGTGTCATGGAGGGGTCCAGGGTTCACTTTACAAAGCAAAAAAAGCAAGCCAGTAGACCAGCTTCCTTAATCAGCAATAATCCAAAAGTGGCAGACGCAGGTGTGCCCCCTTCTATTGTGATGAGTCACAACTCACAACTATGTGCCTCTTGAGTCTTGCCCATCGCATTTTTTTTATTCTTGTTGGAAGAAAGATGGTCCATTGGCAATCTCATGATCAATCTGCTCATCTGATATGGACGGCATGCATAGTCCCAAACGATAGGTAGACCCCTGACTTGGGTGGCTGTTTATCCAGCCACTCCAAGCACCAATGGGACCGTCTCGAACAAGCAGTGTCGATCTGATTGAATGGCCCAAATCTTGGCATCAAACTATGGGCCCTGGGCAAAGAGGTTGAGGAATTAGGCCTTCCATTGGACAACATGAATTGAAGATATGGCCTGAGTGGATGTCATCATCATCTCGCACCAGGCAGAGAGGACTTTGGAGGTGGTGGGGCCGTGAGGGTCCCATCCCTCGACCCATAGCTTGGCCTACTGGTTGTGGGCGGCGGGAGAGGAGACAAGAGAGGTGGAGGAGCTGGTTGAGGTGGCCTTGTGCCTGGAAAGGGACTACCACCACAGCAACAGGTGCATGTGCTTCCATTGCAGTTAGTTCAATGGCAGTGGTAGTGTTTGCTGTTTGTTATCAATCTTCCACCTTAAGATTTCTGGCTGCTTCTACATCAATTTTATGAGAGTGAAGCTGATTGGGGACCAATCACTTGCATAATTTATAGTCTACATTCCTAGAATCAAACCTGATGGGGTCCATCTACTGAAGATTCTTCTTGGAACAACTAGTCTCTCATGTAGCTGCATTTGTGAATTTCAATGAATGATACATATCTATTGTCATGTTGAAGTTTTGTTATACATGATATATCAATAAGAATTCCCATGTCAATTGAGTGGCGTATATAGGTTCCAGCAGGTAGAAAAAAAGGGCTGTGTGCCAAAGCATAAGAAAAATGAAAACCCCATTCCTCTCAGTATTTTTAAATTGAATGGTTAGCAATGTCAGCATCATCTGTTCATGATGTCGATATGATGGGCAATATATACACGAAAACATGTTTTATTATGATTACAATATTTGATCAAACGGTTGGCAACAACCAATAAACTTGGAGTTTTGCCAAAGACGTGAACAAACAATTGTTCTTCTCTACTCTCTAGAAATATGGCTAATGAAGGAATCAAACTCAGCCCGAGAACTTCCACCTTCCGACCACACCTCACGAACTTTTTGACCCAATTCCTCAGCTCTCTTCATCATTTCCTTTCCTTCTTCAGACCTCATCAACCTTCTCACTGCATCTTCCACTACTTCTGCGGTCACCATCTCCTCTCTCCTCGACCACTCCCTCACCATCACCCCAATCCTCAATACCTCTGTCACCAACAGGGCATTCTTGGGCTGGTCCGTATGCATGGGCCAAGCCGCTATGGGCACACCCATGCTCATGCTCTCCATGCACGAGTTCCACCCACAGTGGCTCATGAACCCTCCCACTGATGGGTGGCCCAATATCTCCAACTGTGGGGCCCAGTCTCTCACAACTCTTCCCACCTCCCCAACCCTTTCCTCATACCCTTCTGGTAGTTGAATGCTCCTGACCTCCCCTTTCTCTCCTTGTGCAAAGATATCCCCTTTATCCGCTTCTCTCACCACCCATACAAACTTTTGCTTGCTCCTTTCTAGCCCTATGGCAATCTCACAAATCTGCTCATCTGATATGGACGACGTCGTCCCGAATGATACGTAGATCACCGACTTAGGTGGCTCTTTGTCCAGCCACTCCAAACACCAATGGCAGCAACTTGAACGCGCGGCATCGATTGGATGCAATGGCCCGATGGCCCAAATCTTGCTACCGAGGTATGTATCATGCGCCAAGAGGTCAAGGAATTGGCCTTCAATCAGACGGCATGTATTGAAGAGATGGCCTGCAGCAGGTGCCATCACCATCTCACGCCGAGAGGTGAGGAAGTCGTAGAATCGTTGCGTGAAATAGCCATCAAGCAAGAGTTTTGGCAACCCAGATGAGTTGGTAACCTGGCCAGTCAGTTTTCCCATGGCATTAAATTCCTGTAAGAGGAAGGATCTGAAAATGGCAGATGGACAATGGAATTGGTAAGACTCAGTGTTGGGATAGTTGGATGCCTCCTGGCAGGCAAAATTCATTTGTGACTCATGAACAACAACGATTCTACGGGCAGTAGAGGAGAGAGTACGGAGAAGAGCGGCGAAGGGATGGCAGAGGTGGGCGGTGGCCTCGAAGGCGGGCAGGAGGTGGTCGGGGAATTTCTTGAGTGGGTCTGGTGGTGGGGTGGGAAAGGGAGGGAGAGGGAGGTCATGGAAATGGATGTTGGAGATGGTTTCAGGGTTCCAGCCCTCAACCCGGAGCTTGGCCTGACGGTTATGGGTGGCAGAGCTGACAAAGTGGACTGGAAGGCCCCGGGCGGAGAGAAGGCGAGAGAAGTGGAGGAGCTGATTCAGGTGGCCTTGTGCTATGAAGGGGACTAGGACCACTGCAACAGGTGCTTGTGCCTCCATGGATTAAACTTAGTTCTAAGGCAGTGGTGTTGTTTGCAGTTTCGTTATCTTCTTTTGCACCCAAGAGCGAAGATCATGACTAGGGACCAATCACTTCCAATTTTTGTTTTGACCTCGGCTAAACCCACACAAACACACACTAAATAAATCATGGCTAACTCGATTGAAATACAAAGACATGGTTATGCGAGCGACTCCACCAACTCTATCATCATGTCAAGATGGCAATAATGGATGTGCTCCTTTGACTTAAACTGAACGTCATTTGACAATTTAAGAGTAGATTAATCATCTACCGACAGCAATTCACTTGGACACTATAAGTCACACAATCAATATTGGAGGCTATTATATAATATAAAAGATCAACATGTGATGATGTGATACTTATGGTATCAAACTGTTTTAAATACCAAACCTTTTTCAGCATCTGTTTGGTAGCTCCTCCTGTCCGGTTGAGAGAGAAACGTATGTGCTAATGACTTGAACTGAATAACTAGAGGGCACCCTGGTTCTTCCCAGTGGTTGACCTAATTTTTTAGCCACCAGCCTGCCTACAATCAAGTTATCCGCATTACATAAGCTATTCCCCTGAGTTGCCCCACCAATACAAGCCCAAATTTGAAATTCGTCCAACCATTACTCACCATTGGAATGACCTTCACATTGAAATTCAAATTCAAATTCAACAAAAAAAAATACCGTTCTAAATTCACTAAGCTTGAGGGCAGAACTAGAATGCAGCGTCACCGCATTGTAGTATGGTGCAACTCCCGGGTTAAATACATGGGTGAAGGCCGTAGCAAGGAATTAAGATTATCTAATAGAGTTGAACTTTTACACACCCTTAAGTCTTATGGAGATCTTTCTATCCCTCACCTCTCATGATTGGTATGAATCTATGTTGTGGGCCCCACATGCAAGTTCACAAAGTATTACATGCAGATGGTTCTCACCAAAATAAAACTCAGACATAAACATGTAGAGATACCCTCTCATTTGAATATTTACAAACCCCGTTAAATCATCCTATCCCTTGGATCTATTGCGCCCCCCCCCCCCCCCCCCCCCCCAATTTAATAGTTTTGAAAGGCATTCTTTTATTTGACTTTAATCCAACAGCCAATAACAATTTGATGAGTGTTAAATTTGGACTCATGTCAATTTAAGGGAGGGTAGTGATTGTAAAGGGCTAGATTGATCATAAGAGGTCCCGTGAGCTAAAAAGAAAAAGAGGATGCCCACATCCATAAGAACCCCTCCTAGATCACTATCAGAACCACTCTAGGCTCCCGTCTGAACTAATCTCACCACCATATTCGAGATTCAAAGGCTTTCTGTCATTGAATTTTTGAGGTCCATACAACAATCATCTCAAATCCTTTGAATCTGAGATTAGGTGAGCCCCCTAATCAAATCAAGTCCTTCCCATCCCCCAACCCACATCCTCCCCAGCAGGCCACACTAATCTCTTGATGATGATCGCCATGGGTTACATCATCCAAGTTACAATCTAGCTACAAGGAACAGTTTCTTTCAAAAATAACCAAAATGAACGCACAGAGATCGTGGGGAAAGGAGTGATAAATGATAGGCATATGTGAATTGGGTTAGACCAAATAGTCCCAATAAAATCATCCTAACCCTTAATTTAGGGACCTCACGTTTCCAATGATGAAGTGATTTGCAAGTTTTTCACCGCTAACAATTAGTTAAGTGTAATGATTGCCAACACAAGATTGGTGTTCCTAATCCTAACAGTTAGAATACAGATCGAATGGGCACTATTAAGAGCTCTTTGTTATGGTCCTGACTCCTGAGTGACTATAGAATTTGATTTGACACATTCCATCAGTCATGGAACTTTTGGCTAAGTCCATAACATTTGATATTAGAACCGGTCTCCACAACATTTCAAGTTCGAATCACAGTCTGCTACAGTTCTAAATAGTTATAAGATGTAATTTGGCGCATTACAGCAATATTCAGGCTTTTGGCATATTGGTCAAGTACATAGCACTCTTTTTCTTAAAAATATGGAATAGATTCTCTTGTAGGTTATCATGTACTGTCTGTGTGTGCGTCTCTAGTGAAGACATGACTGGGGCCACTAGTTCTGGTAGCAGCGATAAGACCAGGTGAATTCATGCCCACGCCATGAGATGAGATTGCAACTCCATCTCGATGCAGTCTCTCTCTCAATGGCCAGTAAGTCACTATACTTCTTTTACCAAAAACAAAAGTCACTATACTCAAAATTTTATAATTAGAAGACCAAAAACAGTGAAACAGGCCAAAGTGCCAAATCCTTAACTTCATGAAAGAAAAGGGGGAAAAAGGGATGAAAAAGGCCCAGATACAAAGAGCAAGACATGAGAAAACCTGATGCATCCTGAGATTTCACAAAAAGCCCTTTTACGTTATGTTGGGCCTCCTTTACAGGACAATGAGATAGCTTAATGTAATGATTCCACTCATGATGCACAATCTCTCCATATAATCGACTGCTCCATTCCTACTACTTCCTCAATTAAATGGATCCTAAGTATGGGCTTCTTCACAAGCGATATAAACAAGCGCATCTAGCTGATTAACCCAAGAATCCAACTCTGAAAGAATCAGATATGGACCATGTGGACCCTACCTGAACCTAACACATTTGCATCTTTTTTTTTTTCTTTTTTTTTTATCAGTCATTCACATCCCATATAGAATGGAAATGAATTCTTTTTTCCAGATAACCCGACCTTACACATTTGCATCCTATATGCAGAGCGCAGCATGGACAGTCCAAAGCACTCTGAAATCATCAGCTACGCTAAAGTTCTAGTTAGTGGACTTACCACTCATATCCATAACTTTTGGCCATATGAGACAGGCAATCATGGGTTCCCTATTCTCCAAAATCAGGAGAAACTTAACTAAAGCAGAACATGAGAGCCACAGGATGAACTGATACAAATACAATCACCCATGGCAGAGGTCACACGGACTGTTCGGGAGTGATCCACAGGTCACCTGCATTTTTTGTCTTATGGTAGAACTGGACTGCATTATTAAGTTGATAATAATAAAAAGGAACATTTTTTTCTTAAGGTGGAAAAAGACTGCACAATTAAGCGGACAAGGAAATCTCACCATTGTCAAGTCAAACAACAGCGCAAAGTGCAGTCCAGAGCAATCATGAACAAAAGAACAAGCTGGGATACATGCAGTTTGGCAAGATGAAGATGCTACTAACGTATAAGCCAATCTGTTTAATTTTTCAGCATAGCTTTCAAATTGATGCGGACTTTGTAATCAGAGGAAGACAAATCCTTTCCGTTGAAGCAGTATATTATGAATCCATGGGTAGGCCAGTGCTCCTGTACAGAGTTAAACCAGCAGAATATCATGCCACCAAAAAAAATTCAACAGAGGTCAACATAAAATAAGCAAAAAATGAGGTTTCCTACCACATCATCTTTTATTGGCAATGGCCGCTTGCTCTTCTTGATTTATGACCGATAAAATCTGCAAGAGGGAAAACCAATATGGATTGAAGTTCAATTGTATTACACATTTACATGTCATCAGTCTTCATTAGCAGTTTTCTATCAGCCCAAATAAACCTGAGGAATTATTGGGTCCAGGCCTCATGAAACCATACATTTCCATATCCACTGTATCTGCTTCCATACATGCAAAACCATGATAGTAGTTCATATAATTGAAATGAAGAGCCTCAACATAAAAAGAAGATTGCTTAAGAGCACCCATTACTGGAAGTTTATAATTCTCCAATTGCCGAGGTCCAAATATGAGAGAGAGAGAGAGAGAGAGAGAGAGAGAGAGAGAGAGAGAGTATTTAATCTTCCAATCTCCAAAAAATTCATCATTTCAACCGTTTATATGAATTATATCACACAAAAATATAAGCCAAAATGGGCTCCAAAAGAATGGAAATGATGGCTCAGAAAGTTGTATATATCCCGAGGCTAAATAAAGATCATTATTGCTCTGTGGATGTAAACTTTTGAGATTTGTTTTTCTGTAAGAGCATATTTTGACATTTAACCATGAGACTGTTTTCAACAATTAACAAAAATAATATTGTAGCAGAATAAATCCATGTGATTTCTTTTTTTCCTAAAAGACTCTTTTGTTGAAGAGGCACATACCTTGTCAGCAAATGCATGGAAGATCTGTTGTTGCATGACTTTATCTAATTCCTGGCATGAGGTGGGCATATGTAAATTCTAACAGTATCATACCCAGAAAAAAAAAATTATATATGTTTGTTTTTCATTTAAATATAACTCTATGCACCAACCCATATTGATGGGATAAGGCTAAGTTGATGGCAGTGAAGTTGCTTAACAGCTCTTTTAACTAAAAGAGAAATGATCCTGTGTTATCACCTATATCCAGAAAGTTATTACAAGCATTTGTCTTACAGGTGGAACACATCTGGACAATTTGCTGGGCCAAACTGTAGTTGGGCCACACGGCACACCTCACAAATCTCAGTGGTCCGATGAACCTTAAGAGCTCCAAATGAATGCTGGGATCATCGGAGTGGTGTAATAGTGTAAATTTAGAAATGAACTATGGCCTATCTGCAGTACACCCAGATGAGAAGTCAAAAACTAATAAATGTGTCTCGACATGGTGTGGGGATAGAATTCTTGATAACTTGGACATAGGTCTTTAACCACCACATCCTTTCATAACTACACTGCCACTTGTTTTAACAGCCACCCCAACTTAAAAAGATGGTAAATTGTTAAATGAATTCAATACTTGATGGAAGTTTTGAAGTAGTTACAGTTTTTGCATCTGGGGAAGAGTCAATCTTGTATATGAGTTTTTGAAGTTCTTCATTCTTCAAGGCATCTCGAATATCATTGGAATTTGCTGAAAGTAGATAACATGTCATAAGAAGCACAATTAAGAAATCCCGAAAGCAGGCATGACAGCGCAGGTTCAAGACCTGCGAGCGGCCACTTTGTGCAAAATTGTCAAAGGTTAGGTCTGTCTCCAGTCTGGACCCTCCCACGACCCTGCTTCGGCGGGACCGCACTGGGTGATGACCTTATCAAAAGGCTTGGCATGGATTCAGACATATCATCTAAGTGCAATGTCATTTAACAAAGAAGTTCCTGCAGGCATAGCTTAGTCGTGGGGACGTTGACTCCCTTAGAGAGCACCACAGTTCGAACTCTGCTTGGCGCTCGCCCAACTGAAAGACATCCATGCCAGCCAGTGTGGTCCCCTACCAGAATACAACTGAAATACAAGTATCGATCATTGCACTTCAGTTATCTTAATCCAAATCTTTATCTACTTTATAAGATCAACAATCATCGAATGCTTGCAAAATTTATAATGCCCTATATATTTTACATCGCATATGGACACACATTAAGACACAGTAAGATGCTATTAAGAAGGGGGGAAATATGAGAATCTCTGATGCTATGACCTTGACATGGGATCATGGGAAACAATATGGCAAATAAAGCACATAATTCTCAGCACTTTATTGAAAGAAAATCAACAAAAAAAAACTCATTAGCTATATGGAGATACTCAAATATTTAAGAAAGAATAAATAAACTTAAAGGGAATGACCCACAGCAAAGCCCCAATAAAACTTAGATATAATCCATCCCCCTCTTTTCTTCACGAGTGCAATGAAGAGACTAAATGATTGATTGATTTCAAACATATAATCCTAGTGCAATGTCATTTAACAAAGTTCCCCGCAGGCATAAGCCTAGTCGTAGGGACATTGCCTCCCATAGGGAGCACTAAGGTTCGAACTCTGCTCACCATTGAAAGACATCCCTGCAAGCCAATGCAGTGCCCTACCAAAAAATAAATAAAGTTCATGTAGAAGTAGCACTTCAATTATCTTCATCCAATCTTTTTTATAACAGAAAATTAATCCAATCTTTAATTATTTTAGAAGATCAACAATTATCAAATGCTGTCAAATTTATAATGCCCCATTTATTAAACATCACACTATGATATAGATGCACATATTTTTTGCTAAATGGCAAAAGTATATATTGAAAGGTGAACAAAGACAGCATAGGCAGCCCCCAAATTTACCTATACAGCCCAAAAAGGAGATCAGAAAACCAAGAAAATCATATAAAAACCTATACATCAGGTCAAGTTTCTTGTGGTGTGAGGGTAAGGAATTCCCCAGAAATCTGAAAAGAGGAAAAATCTGAGGACCTTGAAACTTCTTGAATATGCGCTTGAGCATAGTGGGGAGCTGGTCCAGCTAGATACACATTAAAATGCAGTAAAATGCTATTAACAAGGGGGAGAATACAAGAATATCTGGTGCTGTGGTCTTGACATGAGATCATGGGAATCAATATGGAAACTAAAGCGCAGTATTCTCCACTTTCTTGAAAGAAAATCAACAAAAAAAAAAAAAATTAGTTAACCATTTGGAAGTACTCAAATGTTTAGGAAAAAAGAAAACAAATAAATTTAAAAGAACAACCCAGAAGGCCCCAATAAAACCTAGATAATTCCCCTCTTTTCTATGCAAGTGCAATGAAGAGAGTAAGTTATTCGTTCATTGAGGCAATGAACAATTCCCCACCAATTGCTCCAAAAATATAATATAGAGCAAGAATCACCTCCCCATCTAAAAATATCCCAATTGTCGCCGTTCAGAGAAAAAGACCAATTGTCTAACTGGTGGTATTTTCGCAGTTCAACATGGACTGTTGGGCCTTGGCTGTAGTTCCTATTCAATCAGCCATTTGCGAATATCGTATAATTATGGTTGTCAATAAGGTAAATCTTGCTCCAGTCCTCTTTTTTTTTAAATTGGTAACTTTCTATCATTTCCAATCCAAGGTCTGTCCTGCCAGATGATTACCTAGATTACTAAGTTTCAACCATACAAAATACTTGACCTGAACAGCAATGCCCATGCATTGCATATTCTCTGCAATCTGTGGGGAATAGCACAGAAGATTTCATAAGATCATGAAGCTAGAGTAAATCCATAATATGAGATGACAGAAATTTCACCTATGGACGCTAATTGCACTTTCTGAAGTACTTGGCTATATTCATCCACTTGCGATGACCTTTCTGGACACCATGTAGCAGCTGCATTGATTAAATGGATAAGAGATGTATAGATGAGGTCACCATGGTAACAAAGCATTCACGAAATCAGAGTAATTGATTCACGTGTGAGAAAAATGAGAACAATGGAAATCTATCCGGCGTTTCTGCAGCATATTTTTTCTTCCTTTCTTTCAACGGAATGGGAACTTCATTAAAAGAATATATTACTTCATTAAAAGGATAGATAGACACTATACAAGGTGGGAGAAAACAAAGGCAGTGATATAACGGTCCCATGAAGGTGATGACAAACAAAAAAATTGCAAATCCAACAATGGACCAATCACAAAGTAGACGTATTTCTAACCCCCGCCTTTGCTAATGGATCCGCATCAACATTTGCCCCCGAGGCCATATTGGAGAAACTTACCTCCATGGATTCCACCAAAATCAAGCCAGATTCCTTTGCTGCACCAAACGCAAGAAAACCGCTACTAAGGAAAAGCATTGCCATGGCTATCAAGTAACAAGGAAAATGAGGTACCAAGGATTCCTTGTAGGCAAGATTCCTATCCCCACACGAACAATTCCTTTAAGTTGTTAATGATAAAGGAAACTCTCCATGTAGGAACAGTTTTTTTTTTTGTTTTTTTTTTTTGGCCCCAAGAGATGGCATATTTGGATTCTCATTCAACAATGAGATGCCCCTAAAAGCAATCTTCAAACAGTCTAAGGTCTTCCCTTATGGCTTATACCAGTTCTTATAGAATCACCATTTCCTACAGACCCAGAAAGACCTATGAGGATTCTATTTTTAGCTATTTACGAGTGCATGCCAGATGAGCTGCCTAGATTATAATAAACCAGCTCCAATTGTACAAAATACTTGGCCTGAACAAACAATGGCCATGCAATAGATATTCTCTGCAATTCCATAGAAAATAGCAGTGAAGATGTCACAACACCATGAAGCTAAAGTAAATCCATATTGTGAGGTGACAAAGTATGAAATTTACCTATGGACTCTAATTGCACTTTTTGAAGCACCTGCCTCCGTTCATCTACTTGGAATGACCTTTCTGGAAGTACTACAGGAGCTGCATTGAATTAATGCATAGATAAGGTCATCAAGGTAAGAATACTTGGCCTGGACAAACAATGGCCATGCAATATATATTCTCTGCAATTCCATAGAAAATAGCAGTGGAGATGTTAAAACACCATGAAGCTAAAGTAAATCCATATTGTGAGATGACAAAGTATGAAATTTACCTATGGACTGCAATTGCACTTTTTGAAGCACCTGGCTCTGTTCATCTACTTGGAATGAGCTTTCTGGAAGTACTACAGGAGCTGCATTGAATTAATGCATCGATAAGGTCACCAAGGTAACCAAACATGTAAAAATTATACGAGAGTAAATTATTCAAATATGAGAAATAATGAGAAAAATAGTTGCAAATCCAGCTATGCACTGATCACTAAGCAGCCATATTTCATAACCCTGCCTTTTCCTAGCGAATCTGCATATACATTTGCCTCCCCAAGCCATATTGGAGAAACTTACCTCCATTGGTTCCACCAAGCCCTTATTTTGTTAATAATAAAGGCAACGCTCCATTAAGGAACAGATTTGTTTGCTGACCAAGAGATGGCATTTCTAGAATCTCTTCAACAATGAGATGCCCCTCAAAGCAATCTCCAAACATTAAAGGTTTTGACTGAATATACTTCAGCCTTGTTAGAATCACTATTTCCCACTGGCCCAAAAAATCCAATAGGAGAGCTCTATTACTCTGTTTACATCTTGATTGTCCGCCACGCACACACATGCCCGCACGGACACCATCATGAAGGGCCCAAGTTCCCAAAAAGAACCATCAACATACAGTTTCATGAATTCTGTTGAAAGAGGAGACCTTGTATTTCTCACAATTATCCAAGCAAGCTGATTGTTTATCATAATGAGCCAATCTATGCAATTTACCAGCACACACCCTCCTGAATTCTGTAGGCTATTCTTTAATTCTCTTCATCACCACCATTATTGAAGATCACCTCCTCTTAGCACTTGCTTATTTATTATGTTTCATACACCCTATGTCATTACAGGTGGCAACAATCTCCACCTCTTATATGGATTGGCCCACCGCCCACCTCACCAATGTTCCATTAGGGATCAAAAAGGTTCCTAAAGAACCCAATAAGTGGTTAAAGGTTGGAAAAAAAAGATAATTACTAGATGTTCAGTTTATTTAATAAACAAATATTTCATTTTTAGCCAAAAATAAATAAATACTTCTCAAACTTTCTATGGTTAACAAAAAAGATCACTACGAATGTTTTGATACAGCAAGAGGCCAGATAAGAGTTGATTAACAATTGGCAGAGGATCTTAATAGCAACACTACAGTGAAGTGCCAAAAGATAAATGTAAGTTGCTGAACACGCTATATAAGGAGATGAACTAACAGAAATGAACTACTGTAGAAGGGAAGGTAAGATTTTTTATCTCTTTAAGCAATTAACTTTCTATGTTTTCTTTTTTATTTGTTTGCTTTAGACTTTCAACCTTTAGCCAAAAGGATATGTTAATGTTAGTAAATTTGCTTATTATTATGTTTCTGTAACATAGACTAGAATATCTAACCATATCTAAATGATGTAGAGAGCTAAATTTTGTTAAAGAAGCCTCTCTTTTTTAGAGGGGGGAGAAGAGAGATAGGGATATATATATATATAGAGAGAGAGAGAAGCCAGAATTTACATTTATAAAAGAAGAATAATATAAGACATTTAGAAAGCCTATAAAAAAAATTTTAAAGGGATGGTATTCTTCATATTTTATCTCTATTTGCACTCAAAATCAGGGTTTGACAAGTATTCCTTGTTTATTGAGTTTTGGACATGTAAATTGACTGATTTTAGACTAAACGCACGTATGTTCTTTCATTATTTTCCCAAGTTGGATCCTACTTCTTTTGTTGTTGGAGAACCAATCTGATCAATATTTTGATCCGCATTGTCAAGTATATTACTGCAGATCCGCATACTCTAGAGCCATTTGAACATTATCACTTTTGCTTTAAACGCAAAATGTGAGAAGATGGCAGCATGCAGCTGTGTATAAAACAAAAGCAGCCAAAGCATCCATCTCTCAGAACGCAAAAGTTACCATTGAGCAAGCCCTACATCCTGAATCCTCCCAAATCTCAAAAAAATAAATAAAAAAATAAAAATCCCTTTCAGCTTTTTTTTTCAGTAAAAATTCCACTAAGAGAAACTAAATAAACAAGTAAAAACAAAAGCAAGGGGAGATCAGATTTGTTCATCGAGATTTCTTCCTCTTAGGCTCTCCCCTGTTGTTGTCCAAGGAGTTCTCATTTTCTTTGATTTTTTCTGCTTTACTGCTTCAATGAGATTCGTTACCTTTCAAATAAAAAAAAAAAAAACGTAAAAACAAAAGCTATACATAATAGGTCATGCACATTGTATGAAGATGCAGAAAAAAAGGTTCTTATTAGTCATTACCCTTTTGGCAGGACCCCGCTCAAGGGGGATAGGTGAGATGCATAGTTGAGCAAAGGAATAGGGTTAAGTGAATTTCGCTCCCATCCAATCATGCTAGAGTTGTGAGATGGGCCATGAGAATTCATGGTTTATATACGTCAAAATTCAAAAGCCTAAGTCACAATCCTAGGATGATTGGATGGGGAGAATATCACTCACCTGCTATCAATGGGTCCCCTACACATCCCAACCACACCATGAATTGACACATGCCCATATGGGATCTACATTTTCATTGCAATTAATCAAGATGCATTTATGTCCTACAAAATTTTAATAAATTACATGAGAAATGTAATTTAAATCTTTAGTATTCAATTAAGTGTTAAATTACTTATGAATTGATTCAGGCTTATGAAAGAATTGTCTTTAAAACATGTAAAGAAGAAAACACCCTAGACAACATAGCCAAGTTGATGAAACTAGGACAAGTCAAGAGACATCTTGAGTCGACCACGTGGGTTGACTGGTTTACAAACCAAAACACAATTAGAGAACTTGGCCAGCCTCAATCAAATTGACTTGGATAATGGCGCAGCCCGGATCCGCGATCAGGATGATAGATCAATCTCCCAAAGGATTGATCGAATCCAGGGATGGATTCAGCCACTAGGGCACCCTCACAAGAGGATAAAGCACCATAGCTGATGAGAAAACTCTCATAACTCAATACTTTAATTGATAATAAGCACTGCATTACAATGAAGCCTAACATCTTTTTATAAAGGAGTTGGCTAGATCCCTAAACAACAATATTTCCTAATATATGAATCATGCCTAAAATAAAAAGGAAACTAACTAATATTAATCATAAACAAACCAAACTACTTATTAATACTTCTAACTAAATAGATGTCCCGTTGGGCCTATAGACTAGACCCAATGGGTTGGCTGACCTATTATCTGGCCTGCATTAGATCAGCCATAAAACCATGTACTCAGTGACAACCTCAACACGTACCAAGTTCTGGATAGACCCTATGGACTCTTTTTGTCTTGGTCAAGACTCATTCACAACTCAAGAGAAATCACTCCTGTATATATAAACCAAGTTTTGACTGTATACTCTTTTTTGTCTTGAAACATAACCCTTACAAAAGGAAGCCCGGAGACAACAAGGCTGTTATTAAAATAAAATAAAAAATAAACAAACAAGGATGTTAGCAGTGCTGATAGCCCTGTCTGCGTGGCCTCATCTTTTGGCACCTTGGGCACAAGAGCAGTGCACTGAAATAAAAATGAAAGGAAAAGAATTTATGCCATTTTCTATTTTACTTGTTTGACTTTGATGGGTGTATTTTGGGGCATGTACTGCCAACAAGACTGACAGTGCCATGATTCTGTAGAGTTCTCTTGTTAAGAGGCAGCCGCCAGGAACCCTAGATATTGCGCACAAATTAATGCGGAAAAAACTTTAGACGATGATCATTAAAAATCATACCTGCCAGATCTCTCTGATTTGATCTCGGTCTTACAACAACTCGAAAATCTCAATATCTTCTACTGTATTCCTCTATGCTCGAATCCGCACCGAGGTGTGGGCCTCTTTTGCGAATTCTCTTTGCTCTCAAAAACGAGATTTCTCTTGTATCTTGACCTAGAGAGCAATAGCGCATATTTATAGGCTACAGTAGGGACCCTAAGAAGTAAATAAGGAATAGGCTTCTTATGGAAGCAGGAAACCCTAATTCGACCCAAATTAGAATTCTAGTTCCATAAATTATAATTCAGTCCACTAGAGAATTATAATTGCACTCCAGTCCTTTATTCTCAAAATAATATTTCAAGCTTCTTGTCATTAAATGCTTATTAATCTCCCCACGTTAAGATTTCAGATATCTATCGATTAAATAATTACTGACATCTATATTTAATCGATATATTTATAATTCCTTGAGACCTTACACTCAGCTTATTTTCCCGCAGCCAAGACAAGCCTGCTGAAACATCATGCTACAATCGTACCGATGGTGTGTCCAAATCCATCTAGGTTGTGAACAACAACTTATATTCTATAAGAACCGACAAACAAGTCTTCTGTGTATAAGTTGAACTCTACACACCAACTTGTCTACTTTATAGAATAAAAGACACACACATGCATAATACTAAACAATGCAACCATTTGTCCATACAAATTCTCATAAAGATGAAAGACCAAAATATACTAATAAACTAATAAATAAATCAGTCAAAGACAAATACATAAAAGTATGCTTTTAGTATAAATTTCCAACACTCTTTTCCCATCTTCCATAGGCACCCTAAAAGAAAATGCATTTGGTAGTAAAATTAAACATAGAATTGACTTCATAAGTGAAGTTACGCAACTTTTCAATGATTCTCCATTAGACGGCAAAGACTTTGTGCAAGGAATCTCTGCATTAATAAGAAGAGCAAGCATTAGCTTCAACTTTCAAGCAAAGACTAAGAAAGCAATTGCTAACAGTTCTTGCAACCAACCCGTGTAACTTGGAAACAAAAGTTTGCTAGTGACAAGCATGAATTTGTAGCGGTAGACATATATGCACTTCAAAAATATTTTAATGCAAATATCCTAGGAAAGAAATAACCACACACATATCAAAATAAATCATCATTATCGTTATCATCACCACCAAAGCCTTATGCCATCCACTTTAAGTCAGCACAGACAGTTATACTATTCCATTGGTCTCTAGTTGGGGGTATCTTCTCAGTCACTCCAAAAATAGATTAAATTGCGTAAATTTGTATAACACAGTAGTGTATATTAAATATTTATGTCCAAAAGCAATGCACCAAAAAAAAAAAATGTAATAATGGTATTATATGCTAAGAATAGTACCAATTTCATACTAATTCTTCCTATTGTTAATAATAAAATGGGTTTAAGTGAAAGAAATAGAATTGACAAAGTCAACTTCATATAGATGGTGTAAGGCTTTTTATAATGATGATGATGAATTGATGACTCAAATCAGATCTATATAGTAACTTTTGTCAGAGTATCAACCTGACTAGAAGTGTTGCATCCATAGTTACATGGCTAATAAGAACAATGAAAGAAATGCCAGAAGACTTGTCTCCTTTACCACGTGGACTATAGTACTTGCCAAAAATCATGAAGAGCTCACTTGCTCACTTCATATTGGAAATTCCCAAGACTTCATATTAAAACGGGTACTAATAAAGAAGTATTAGCGTGGTCGAAAAGGAAGGGTAAAAAGTGGAAATCTGGATGGGAGCATCACTTTCCTATAGCTAAATTTACCAGGGTGATGGGTGAGTATCATTTCCTAACACTTAAAGAGATTATTTGAAGGCCCTTCATTTTTATGCCCTTCAATAGAAAATCCTAAAAATTCATTATCAATTAAACAAACAAGCCCAAACAGATGTGATAAATGGGAAATGAGAAGCAAGATATTTGTTAGGGAAATCAGGTTTTTATTGGGTCATTTGGGCCCATGCTTGTGTGAAAACCCATATTGGGTTAAAGACTTAAGTTCATGCATGTGAATGTAGAGGAAGTTAAAAATCCTATTATCATCTATTACTTGCAGACATTCGCAACAAGAGAGCTGTAGACAGAGTTCAAGAGAAGCCCCAAAATCCAAGGTGGGTTATCTTGGTTGTGAATGAGAAAGTGAGAGATAATATTTTCTTTTCTCTTCCATCAAGAGAGTGAAAGTAGTAGCTTCCATTTTATCAGCAGCACCATGGTTTTTCCCTTTTATTCAGGGCCGGCTCACCATATAGGCAGGTGAGGCAAGTGGTGGGGGCCTCACCATGAGAGGGCCTCATAATTTTATTGGATTAGTAACATTAACATGATAAAGCTAAAAGAGAAAATCATGGTATTTTTGAAAACCAAAACCAGAGAAGATAGACGAAGAAGAAGCAAAAAACAGAATCACAGTAAAAATAAAAGTATTCTAAAATAAGTACGTTTTAAAGGTATCAAATCTCGCTGGGAATCATCTGAAATGAATTCAAATGAACTCGAGCTAGAAGAGAAAATTGATCACAATTTGACCCGTTTTCTAATGAAACTGAAATCATAGAAATATTCCATCATTGGAAAATTTTCATAAAATCAGAATTACAAATAAGTCCTTTTTTATAGAAAATACCCTGTTTTTCATAAAATGGCATTTCAAATCAACCTTGACTCATGGGGTCCACTAATTAGGATACTATTGAGTCTTTTCCAAACTCATATATTGCTTATTGGATACTATTAATAGTACCTGTTACAGTTGCTTCCACCGAAAGAAGTTTTTCAAAATTAAAGTTAATATAATCTTATCTATGATCAACTATGTCAGAAGAGAGATTAAGCGGGTTAGCCATTTTATCTATTATAAAGAAAATTTTGGAAAACCTTGAGTATAAAAACTTGATCAATAAGTTTGCATCACAAAAGGCAAGAAAGGTTAAATTCACTTAAAAAAAATAAATCCCTCAACAAGCTCTAAAAAAAACAAAACCCCCAAAAAAAAAAAAACCCAAAATTTTTTTTTTTTAAGTCCACCAATGTACTACTCATAGTGTACATTGCCGGTCCCAACCCCCGGATTAAGGACGAGGATTTCCTCATGCCACACATAGAAGCTAGGGGCCTCGTTTATACTTTCGCCTGGGGCCACATATTGTCTTGAGACGTCCCTGCTTTTATTTTAGGGTATCTCTCTTTATTATTTTTCTTCCATAGTACTTACTGTGATTGCTTGCATTAGACTGCGCATCCTCTGTGTTTGTTGAGTTTCCTAAGTGATTCGAACAGAGGAGAAGAATTCCACATCTCCCCAACAGTTTCTTCCTATCTCTAGCTGCTTCCTTTGTACTTTTCACATAGCTTTCAATTTCAACCAAACCTTAATTAACTTTTTTTCTTTTACCACTTTTCGCACCATTGAAAACTCATTGCCATAGCAGAGAACGATACATCAAATAATCGATTCAAGATAAATGCAATAAATAACAGTTCCAGGTGTCGCGTTTTGGTCCTTCACATCTTGTTGGACATCCAAACATGCAATTGGGGATATCACAATAGAGGATTAAGATGAAAGCTTAAAAAAAAAAAAAAAGGAAAATACCTTTGTGTTTCTTGAAACATGCCAGAGAGCAACTGCACATAACCAAATGCTACTATGTTAGCTTAGAAAGGAGTAGGGGGAAAAAAAGGATAGAATCCTATTTGGGGTACATAAGAAGAAGAAGGAAGGAGAAGGAGAAGAAGAGAAGGGTATTTTTGCAGTGATGATGCTTTGTTTTTTACTTACTAAGGGATGAGGCAGGAGGGACACTTGTATTTGGACTGTGCATCCTTGCAAACTTCACACTGTTTAGGACCCATTTGCAGAGGAACTGATGGAGAAGAAAAACAACTGTTGGTTTTTTGTGGAAGGTTTTCTTTCTTCTCCTGATGCGTAAGAGCCTTGTGGAAATTTTAAAAATGCTCTCTAGGTTTTGGGTTTACTAACCTACCATATAAAAACTCATTTAAGTGGGTTTAAAAGTTTTTTTTTCCTTTTTTTCTTTTTCTTAAAACACAAAGGGGCCGTCCATTTTGGGGGTGTTCGGTAAAAAAAAAAAAAATCTATATGGTCCATGGTTCTGTCCATGAGTTAGTCCATGTAGCAGGACTCGTTCGGTAAATATCTAATGGTATTAGCATGAAGAGCCTGCGTGAAGTGCGACCTAAATAATATATTAAAATTAATATTTATTTTATATAAATTTAATAAAATAATTAAAAATTTTAAATCAATAAAAAAATATGAAAACCAAACATTTTTTCCTTTAATCCACGTTAGCATACATGTTTCATCTTAAAAATAAAGAACTCGCATGCATTTCCGCTCACTTTGAATACTATATCAAAACTTTGAAAATAATCTTAATTTATAGAGTTGGAAGGCATCCTTTTAAATTGAGTGACATCTATACAAATGGGCCGAAGAGACAGATTTTATCGAAAAGGCATAAATGTAACCCAAGAGATACATTTTTATTGAAAAGGCGAAAAGGCATATATGTAACCCAAGAGATACATTTTTTATTGAAAAGGAAAACATTATATATTTTTAAAAAGATACATTCACAAATGGGCCCCAAGAAGCTGATGTGGCTTCTCCTAATGACAGAATTGAAATTTTTTTTTTCCAACCAACATTCAGCTTTAAAGAGAAATAATTTCTACTTAATTAGATTTTTAGTAATTTATATTTCAAATGTATATGTTTAATGTTTTTGAGCGCTGAGTAACCGAAAGTATAATATATAACTCCTAGTTTTTTTATAGAAAAATTACTAGCTTTTATTCATTATTTTAGTGGGCCCAGTTAGATGCATAAAGATTATGGGAGCATCGGGGCAAAATTATCTTTTTAACTCAAGAGATAAGTCATTTGAGCTTTTGATAAGGACAAAAATTGGTCCAAAATAAAATATTGGATGGTCACCTTAACTTATTATTTAATTTGATTGTTAGTGAAAAGAGATTTTAAATATTAACACCAAAATATGATGGCCTTTTTAAGATGGCGAAAAATGAAGGGATTTTTTTATATATACATTGGACCATTGGTCAACTGTGATAATTTGTGATCGGTGACCCACAAATCGATCATAGTGCCACACCACTCAGCCGTGGAGAAAAAATTAAAATTATATACAACCTTCTTGAAGAAAGGTTATTGTCTTCTAGAGGATTCTAGTAACTCCAAGGTCTCTGTTCGAGAATATCAATGTGCTCCTTTCGGAGTTTTTCGGAGAAAATACTCTATCAACATGCCATTTCAGAGTATTTCGGGGTTTTGTTGGCTCTCTCTATATATATAGGTTTTGTTGGCTATATATATATATATATATATATATATATGCATAAGGCCAAACCTTATGAATTCCATTATAGAATGAAGAGAAGAAGAAAATGGGAAAAAAAAGAGAAAATCTTATATACTTTTAGTAAAAAGAAGGAAGAGGAGAGGAATTACGTGTTCTGTTTTTTATCGGTTGTAGTTTTAATGTAGCACGGGCTAGAATCCATTTGAGATTTAACTGGATTGTTTATGTCACTCTCGTTCAAGGACCGTATTCAAAATATGAATTTCATGTACACTTTCCATCCAAAAAATTATACAACAATAAATACATTGCATGAAGACAAAGTTTTGTGCCTAAAAAAGGCTTCCAAATTCAGTCTCACTATTATGGCTGTTGTAATTTTGACCTAATCAATAGTCCTAAAATTAGTATATGGAATTTGGGAGAAATAGAAAAAGAAGATGTAACTGTCTATATTTAATTATTTATAAATCGATTGTCAGGCGGATTATCTAACGGGAAATGACTTAGATTTTATCATGACTTCATTCCCATCAAAACAAAAACCTTTTCTTCGCTGGTTGAGGTCTCTCTAGGCAGTCGCGGAGCCAAGGACTTTTTTAGAGGGACAAAGATAATCGTCCAATAATCTCATTGGACTCACTTATGAAAAATCTAAACCTATTTGTTTCATATACGCTTCATCGAATTTCACTTAAATGGTCGCAGTTATGCAGAGATTGATCTGATAGTAGGCCTAAATCGTATTAGAGTGCACTTCTAAAAAGGAGCAACTTTTTTTGTGGCCCAATAATGATTTCAAGGCCCCCAATAATATCTAAGTAATAGAGAAATAAAATAAAATAAAAAAAAAAGAAGAGAGAAACTAATGAATCAAAGAAGAGTTTCACAATAGTTGGGCCCACTTATGAAACATTTAAATTATTGATAAGACGGCTTCCCCATATAATGTATAGCCCCGATCAAATTTCACTCAAATGACTCACCTTCCAATGATATATTTTATAAAACACTCACATAATATATTATAAATAATTCAAATCAATTTGTTGTTGGACTCAAAATCTTTATAGAGAATAGGGCATTTCTTTTGTAAGGTTTAGACTCTTTTAAATGGGTTCCACTCAGGAGATCAACACTTGAGAATCCACCTTTCTGGTCTATTTTCATTTTTCTTACGTAGCCACCATTCAATATCATAAAACTCTATTTGTGAGAAGTCTGTGTGAGATCTCTGCTTTTAAGGATGCAAGGAGAGTAAAAAATAAATTTCCTAATAAGAAAAGGGGGATATGATAAGTTTGTTATTTTCACATCTTTCATAAGAATGCAAAAGACAAGAATACCTTATTGATTGCTAAAAATCTATTTTTCTTTGGAAAGAATTAAAAGACTTAGGAGAAAAAGGGTATAAACATAAAATGTCTATCAAAATCCCTCAAATCTTTTCTCTGTTCCATGCGAAGAAAAAATCCCTACGCCACTGACAATATCTAGCCCTGATGATTTTAGTAAAAGAAGATTATCATTAGTAATCCACCTCCAAGTAGCCTTTTGGCTTAGCAAAGTCAAATTATTCTCTTTAGATTTTCTAATGCCTAGCCCCCTTTCTATATGGGCTTACATAAATCGCTCCACTTGATGGTGTGAAACTTTCTTTTATCCACTCCATCCCCCCCCCCCCCCCCCCCCCCCCCCCCCCCCCCCCTCGCTCCACTTGATGGTGTGAAACTTTCTTTTATCCACTCCATCCCCCCCCCCCCCCCCCCCCCCAAAAAAAAAAAAAAGTTTATCATCATTTTTTCCATGGAAAGAAGTATTTTAGTAAGTAATTGCATAGTTGACATATTGTAATAGGCAAAGAGGAAACCATAGATTTAACTAAGGTGTTCCTACGCGCTTGAGACAAAACGTTGATCCAATATGACTCTACCAAGTCCCATGATCAATGGGGCACTAGATGGGCCCTATCAAGTTTGTCGCTCACCGTATGCTGAGGGATGGATGCACATGAATACCCCCTTATATGTAGTGAGACGCTCCTATAACAGTAACTCTCACGGTACTATGAGAGTAAGAGTGGGGCCTTTCACATCCATATCTAATACCAACGGCTTAAATGTAAGGGCCCACACTCCTTACTCTCACGCTACTAAGAGAGTTAAATATTAAGGCGGTTAAATAAAGGACTACGATAATTTGATGGAGCTAATTTTTTACATCATCCCTGTCTATAAATAGACATTTCCATTGTTCTACCCTCAATGATAAAAATGTATCTAAGTGGGCACTGCAAGTTAGACCACAGGATCAAAGCATGCGGTTTGCTAGAAAGCGAAAAATGGCTCTTCATTTGTTCCAATTGTATCCATTCATGTTTCATGTTTGGTTTTGCATCAAATGACACAAAAAAAGTTCTTATATTTACTATAAGATTAGAAAAATACACAAACAACCGAAAATACACCTTTGCTGCAATGTATAATAAATCAGCTAAATAGGCAAAAAGGCTACATATTAGATCGATACTTTTTTTTTTTTTTTTTTTTCCCTGTGGTCTATACCCAACGAGACTATCCCCTCGGGCGCACATATGAAACCCACACACATGCACCGGGTAAGTCAGATGAAGGATTTGAGCACACGATGTGGGAAGCAAACCCACGCCTTATGCCAATCATCCACTTGATAATTTACAAGATGACAAAATCACAAATTTAAAATTGTGATAAATCAATTAATGATAAAAACAGGGATGTCAGTGGGCTAAGCTGGGCCTCCTTTGGGGCTGGGATTGATTGAGGCAGACATCAAGACCAGAAGAGTTGGGTCAATTTCAAAATTCAAGGCCATTACATAAATTGGTTGAATCTGGGCTGACCAGGGCCTAGCCCATTGCAAACCCTAGATGTCATAAATCTTATCGTGATTGAAAAAAAAATGATTTCTATACAAATGATTTTAATTGAATAGTTAATCCTATTTTTGCAGATTACTGAAGTTATGTAACTCTTTTCACTTGAATATATGAAGCACTCAATTGGTCCTTTATAATGTTACCATTACAGATTCTTCACTCGCAACCAATCAAACAATAATTTAATCTAATGTAATCGATGGAAGCATGAACACACACGTGCAGGATTGGATGCTTGGCAGCTTGGGACCTACCTTACCCAATAAAGGATAGACAGCAATGATATTTGGGCCTTTGAGCTGCACTCACAAAAAAAAAAAAAAAGTCTAAGCTGGGTTTGGGTAAGACATAGTAGTCCATATTTACTTCATCAACATAATTTGGCCATCATCAATGATAACTAAACCACAACAACTCAAGCAATCAAGCCAGTAGTTAGAAACGTTAATTGTAATTAGACCTAATCACTTTAAGGGCCCGTTTCTTTTCAAGAATGATAGATGTTGGAGGATTTTGAATGTTGCATTTTTGGAGTTATGGGTGTTCATGGGTGGGCACGGCCAACCTAATGGGGTATATTCAGGCTTGGCCTAACTTTAGAAATATATGCCCGCTTCTAGGTCCAGCTTAATCATTGTCAAATTATCACTTTAAGTATAAGCACTCCTTATTTGGGCCGGCCAGACCTGGCTAGGGTTTTGGCTTTCTATCACTCGATCCAAGCCAAGTCTAGATATTAAATGGGTCCGAATTTTCTATCTAGACCTGGCCCAACGTGGGTTAGCCCAGCCCATGATCACCCCTATTTGGAATGCTTTTGAGTTCTGTCATTTTTAAGTTCCTCGTATCATTTATAGGTCTGGGGGTGCTTCATTTTGGGCTCCATTTATATCCTTTTGGGCTCCATTTATATCCTTTTTTTAATTATTAGAAGAGGGTGGTTGAGAGTCCTTGTCTGACTCACAATTCGGGGACATCTGAATTCTCCGAAATTTGTCCTCTAGCTGAATGCACAATGCTTTAGCCACCTTGGAGCATTTTGAAAGCAAAAAGTCTCCATGGACGGATTTATTGGGGTCGGCGTGTGGACCGCAATGTTCTCATCCAAAAATGGATGAGAACATTGCGGTCGGTCCACACGCCGACCCCAATAAATCCGTCCATGTAGACGGACTGTTTTGAAAGTCGAATATGTAAATATTATTTTATCAAAAAGTATACTTGGCTTGATGTCAGGCCCGATGAGTGGCTGACACCAGGCCAAGGGCCATTGGATCTCATTTGAGTGAATCCACAGTGCTGAATTTTGACTTTCAGTATACCTCCTTTCGAGTGAAGGATTTTTGTTATGATAAATATTATAAGATTTTATTTTATATGTAATATTATGATCATGTTTTGTTACCAAAAAATAAAATCAAATATGATCATGTTTTAAGTGGGCTAAGTCTAATTGGGCTTATTTCAGTGGGCCTAGTCGTATATATTGGGTATGTCAGTCTGAGCCAAATAATTATAACCATTTAAACCATATGGTGATTTAATTTTCATAGTTCATAGAATAGTCTATTTTCTCTAGAATGAGGAAAGCCTGTTTTGGTTTTTATTTTATGTTTTTTTCATGCAACTTAACCAAAATATAGTCTTAATATTTGCAAAGGATTGGTTTACCAAGATTGTAAAGATTTTGGTCGGTTTCAAATGGGCTGAAGAACATTAAAAGTCGATTATGCGGGTTGGATTGCATCGAGGTGTGGGTTGAAGTTATTTAACCCATTTTAAAAATAGTTCCAATTCAATTCGAAACCTAATCTATCGAGATCCCTTGTCAACCCAACCTATTTCGACACAACCCGACACGTTTGCCATCCAATGTGCCCAGAGACCGTCAATCTCTTCTTGCCTTCTAACTTCATATAAACGTGCGATCGATTCAATCCAATCCTTTTACACACATAACACCCCTCTATAATTGTCCACCTAAACGTGTAATCAATTCAATCCAATCCTTTCACATACACAACACCCCTCTACACTTGTCCATCTGTCCTCATTAAATCCTAATCCTAGCATTAATCACAATCAAATGCACATAAGTATGAGTATTGCTACCTACACACTGAAAATCCCTTTGCACACACGCACTTTTTTTTTTGAACTTCCTAAACTACCCCTCCCTCTCCTGGCCGGCTGGCCGCCCCCTTCGCTCTACCTCGTCGCCGCCCGCCCGCCCACCCACCCTCTCCCTCTCCCTCTCCCTCTCCCTCTCCCTCTTGATTTCCCTCTCCCTGCTCGTCCCCTGCACCGCCTGTGCTGCCATCTCTCTCCCCCCCTCCTTCTCCCTGTCTCGCCACCTAGAGGGAGAGGGAGAGGGAAAGAGGGAGATGGTGGCTCAGGCGGCGGCCGGGGACGAGCATAGTTTAGGATTTAGTGGGGAGAGGGAGAAGGAGAGGGAGAGAGGAAGGGGAGAGGGTGGGCGAGCAGCGGCCGACAATGAGCAAGGAGAGGGAAATAGAGATGAAGAGGGAGAGAGAAAAGGGAGAAGGAGAGGAAGCATGAGAGAGGGTGGTTGGGCGGACGGGGGCGGCCACCGACGAGCAAGGAGATGGGTCAGTCGCAGGCGGTAAGGTCGGATAGAGAGGGTGGCCGGCTGGTAGAGAGAAGAAGGAGAAGGAGGGCTAGTTTAGAAATTAAAAAAAAAAAGAGTGCATGTGTCCAAAGTGATTTTCATGTGCAGGTTGCAACACTCCATAAATATAGAGTGCTGCTATTGGCACACAAAATTTTTCTTTTCAAACATAAGGAATTTTTCTATTTTTATTATATTTTTACCCCTTTATGAAATGACTAAAATATCCAAAACACGGGAAAGAGCTGGAGCTGCTTGTGGTGAGCAAAGTGGATGAAGAAGAAAGGGTCGTTGCTGCTTGTTGCAGCTCAATGCAGTGTGGAAACGAGAGGATAAGGAATCTGACCCTGTTTCATTGATGGGTTTTCGAGCAATGTCACTGGAATGCGACATTTTCATTAGAACAAGAACACCCAACAGAAAAGTTTGGATCTCTCCCTCTTTTCCTTTCTCTTGCTGCAATCAGCGACTCCCCCTTCAAATCAATGGCTGCAAGAACAATGGCAATGCACCAAGAACTGAAGAAGTGTATAAGTAAGAGAAATGCACAGCACACAAGAACAAAACTAGAACTGAAATAGAGAGAGATCTTGTGATTGGTAAGAAGAAAGCAAGGAATGACTGGCATGTGACTGTGTGTGATGGAGTTTGTTAATTTTGTTCTCGCCTAGAACGAGTTGCAGGTTCCCGATATGTACGGACTTTCAGGTCCGAACATATGCCAAATGTTCGGATGTATAGTTCCGAACATAATGCATATGTTCGGATGTATAGTTCCGAACATAATGCATCTGTTCGGACCTATACTTCCGAACACCTGTGTGTGGGAAGAAAGAAGGAAATGAAGGGATGGGTAGTTTAGAAAAATTTGTTGTGTGTGGAAAGAACTAATTAACATTTTAAATTTTAGTAATGTGTGTAGAGAGAAATTATGTGGGGAAAGAAAAAAATTGTGTGCGAGTAGAATTTCCACTCCATAAATATAGCCCTGATCAATCAATATGACCATTTGGTCCTCACCTTTCCTTCATTTGGACTCCTCAGTCCTCTACTCTTAACCCCGATGAAGTCGAGTGGGTCCCACTGCAGGGGTCGTTACGTGCCCTAATGTAATTAAAAAAGAAAAAAAACAAAAGTTCGCCGTTGAATGAGTCTACAGAAGTCAAAAGCTGACATTGACCACCCAATCCCAAATAGGAAATTCTGACTGAGAACACACCCCTGATTTCTCCTGAAACTACGAAAATACCCCGACCCCACTTCTTCGCCAAACATCCTTCCAAAACCACCGTACCCACTTCTCGTAGTTTCCATAAAAAAACGGGGGTATTATCGTAACTTATCCAATCACTCGTTTTAAAAGAACGCGCACTCGGGTTGAGAAAACCCATTCTTCTCTCTCTCTCTGTCCAAAATCTCTCTTTCTTTTGCGGTCTTCGACAATGGCGGACGGAGGACTAGCGATGCTTGACGGAGGACTAACGGTGCTTGACGGAACTCTGCTCCGAGCCTCCGTCTCCCATCTCCCAAACCCCAACGGCGCCGTCACCGGCTCCAAACTCCTAGCCATGGCCGAGTCAGCAGCTTCTTCTACCTTATTCGGACTCTCCTTACCCGAAAACCTAAAATCCGTCGCACTGAAACGGATTAATGCTGACGCCGTTAGCTTCGGCTCGACGGAAGTCGACGAGGAGAAAGCCACTTCGATTCTCCGAAATTACGTGATTGCCCTTGCGGATGAACTGAAAGGTAATATACAGTTGGTGGATTACGAACGAATTGATATGTGGATGATCAGATGGTTGTTTTTTTTTTTTTTTAGTTAAAAAGAGATGTTGTTTGTTGATTTTGTTGAGATTGGTTTTGTTTTGAGTGTAGTTTAAAGTGAATATGATCGCAATCTGGGATGGGGTGATTCGGTGAAACAGAATCTTAATCGATTTTGTGATCAAGGGTGCGTTTGGAAGTACCCCCAAACAAATGGTATTGGATTTGGGGGATTTGGATTGCGTCTAAATATGTGGACTTAAAAGGAGAATATGGGATCAGAGTATCTATGTAAAAGAATCATTGGATAGTTTACATCATTTGCTTTGTTTTTCAATGGATTTGAGTATTTTTATGTCTGTTTCAGACAGCATTTGATGAAGACATAGGCACCCCAAGGGATAGCTGTGGGGGGAATTGGGTTTTTCTATAATTGCCACCTATGTCCAGATTATGTGGGTTGTTTTGCGGATGGTCAGTTATTGATTGAAATCTCTGTCCTCGCTAACCTCAACCCACATAGAAGAAAGAAAGTGAATCACTAATACAAATTGCAGTGAAAATATTCTTGGCTGGCTGCTGGCATGAGTAGCTACATGCCCGAGCTAAACAACATGAAACTAGCACTATAGAAACTATAATTTAAGCTTAAATGATCCACTTGTGGAGAACCACATAACAAGAGAAATAAACACAACTAGAGCATGCTCTTTTTTGTATCTCATTGTCCTGATATAGACTACTACATCCAAGACTCATGGAAACTTACAAACCTTTGATGTTGTGTGCACATTTTCCTAATCTCAACTGTTGCACTTCAATCTCCCATAAAATTCGTTTGACTCACTATGTGCAAATGTTAGCTCTTAGGACATATGTATCTTAACATATTAATTGCACTCTATTCTCCATTAAGATTCTTTGACTAGCTACATGCAAACATTAACTACTATAAGTATAACACACATTCTTTGAAACACATGCTCCACTTTGCCATATTACTTTTGAGTTTTGACCCACTACATGTAGACAGTGACGCAAACACATGAAACTAAGCAAGTAGTAAATGCAAATTGTCACACCCTGCCCAACTCAGCATTAGATTGTCTGCTTTGGCCCACGTGCTCGCGCGAGGAATTCCTAGGATGTCACCCATCCTAGTACTGTTCCCGAGCGTGCTTAACTCCAGAGTTCTTATGGGATCTGGGACTGCACGGCTTTAAAACGCGTCATCTTGAGTTAAGACGGGGTTTGACTTATAAGCCCACGGTCAGGACTTGGACATTTTCGATGTGGGAATGGCGGAGTCCCTGATATCCCGGGTGTTCTTTGGCGGGTGATGGGCAAACCGGATTTTAACAAGATTTGCCAGCTCGGCCCAAGTCCGCTGGATCTCACACAAATACTTAACACGCCACCATTATTATGCATAAATATATATTTATTGATGAATTTGACATCTCTGCTAGGATGATGTGAAACGGCCCTTAAACAAATGTGATAATTGAGAATAGGGCTCATTTGATTTATGTTTCGCAATGGATTCATTGATGGAACGTGTAACCTATTGGAACTGAATCAACTCTTGCCAAGTTTATAACACAAGGAGCCTGCAGTTTCAGCAACTGATAGGAATGCAAGTCTTTGGATTGGTTTTCCAAATGCCTCCTATCTGCTTAGATTTTTTGTTGTAATAAAAGTTCAAAGGTTGTTGTCTTGTTGGGAAGCTTTCATTGAAAATCCTGTTACTTCCTTCAGGTATCAGGGTTCCTTTTCTAGGTGAGTGGGTAAAATGAGTTAATTAATCAGCTGCGAAGTTAACTATAATGCCCACCATCATTGGTTAACTTACATATTTGGAAAAATTAAGCTCTCATTCCTGGATACACTCCATTTGGATGTGGACATGGATGGATACATTATTTTGTTCCTTAATGAATTCCATCTTCCTAAATATTTGCTCTAGTATATGCTTGATATATTTGAGTTAGCCACACGATTTATTCGACTTTGATTTTGGTAATTGTTAATATTGGTGTTTTTTCAATCATCTTTTAATACTTCTGGTACTGCAGATAGGTGCATATCTTGGAGAATTCCCTTTTTCCCATCCTTTTCTCATATGGCTCAAAATGGTCTACTACTAGTTACATGTCTTTTGAATTGTTTTATCTCTCATAATACCCAGAGAATCTTACCAATTGAATGTCCTTTTAGATGATCCTCTTGTTGTGTCTATTTTGGACGGAAGTGCTCTTCGACTTTTCTTGGATGACGAAGATGATTTTGCAATGTTGGCAGAGAGTCTTTTCACAGATTTAGATACAAAGGATAAGGGTAAACTCAGTAAAAATGAGATACAGAATGCTCTTATTCATATGGGAGTAGACATGGGTGTTCCTCCTTTTTCAGGTTGGCATTGCAACTTTTACTTGTAGGCTTGTAGCATAAAAAAAGTGTGTTTATCATATCATGTTGTAATATATTAGTCTTAAGTGGGTATCATATTTTTAAATTGGTGTGTGGTGGTTCAGGATATACCTTGTTTTTTTGTCTGCTAACTGTGATCATATTCTGGTCTTTCTTCTTATTATGTTCCATTAAATTACTTTTATCCTTTTTTTAACTGTTAAGAGTAGAATTGCCTGCATCTTTAGCTTTTCATCTCTATCGTTTCGTCTTGATATATTTCAGAAAGAAAAAATTAGGGGTCTTCCAATCGGAGTTTCTTTCATTCATCCAGCCTGATGTTAGCTAGTGTGTTTTTGCGAGCACGTGTTCTTATTTGTTGAGCTTTGAATTAGCTTGAACAGTTATGGTTTTTTATTTGAAGAACTGGCCTCTTCAATTGTGTTCCACCACCAAAGAATCATATAGGTCTGGTCTACCTAAAGTAGGTTGATCTGTCTTAATAGCCAGGCAATAGACTAGGTATAGTTGGAAGATGCTTATCATCACAACCACGTGGTTGTGGTTTTGAGCTTTGAAGAGAGTGCCGATGCCAATACACTGACAGAGCATGATATCTTTACAAGATTTGAGTCCCTCTAAATAACTGCTTGTAAATTAGTTATTTCAAATCTACCCCTGAATATATCCTTTCTTTAAACCTATGATGCCCAGATACAGACATGGATACGGGGAACGAGGGCTTGACACGCCATCTTCAAAGAGTTAGGATATGGTTTTTATTAAAGTTAAGTTTGGCTAGGGCCCACTAATTAGCAGTTTATGCAGGTTAAATTTTTAATAGGTGGGCTCATTTTGGACCCACAAATCTCAAGTTAGAGTGAAATTTGGCTAAATCAATGTTTAAGGACATTTAATTTAATTTTTTTTAATTTTAATAAATAAACTCCACTATAGAGCCCATGAAATTACCAAAATTATAAAAGATAAAATGGTGGAGCCCATTTACTTAAAATCCAAAACTGAGGGACAAGACCAAGTCCTTCCATTTACATTTAGTTGATATTTTGTTGGCAGTCAAAACATGTAAAGTGCGAGATTTATATCATGGAAAACTCTTGAAACCTTTTATTGAATTGAACAAAAATGGAATGAATGAAAGAGGAAGAGGGGGAGGGGGGGGGGGGGGGGGGGCAGGGGGGGGCAATGTGGACGATAACGACGATGAATCTGTAGTGGTTGCAGTTGCAATGAAATCTACACTTCATGCTCTTTCCCACACATGTATGCCCTCCTGCTCTCCCCCTTTCTTGCTCTCACTTTCTATATCTCTCTCTTCCTTTTATCCCCTTTTTACAACCAGGCCCTCTCTCCTCTCTCTCTCTCTCTCTCTCTCTCTCTCTCTCTCTCTCTCTCTCTCTCTCTCTCTCTCTCTCTCTCTCTCTCTAAAATTGCTGAAACCCTACATTTGGGATGCAGTTGGGATATGTCTCCAACCGTATCCTGTACCCGGATTAACATTCTAAAAGTAAAATCGCTAAAAGAAAGAAAGAATAAAGAAAGAAAAAAGGTAAAAGATAGTAAATATTCTCACTTGGCCAAATTGCTTGAATCGTTAGATTGGATGAAACGAGTATTGAACCATAAGATTTACTAATGAATCCTAAGATTCATCTATAAATGGGATTCGTTGTATAGATACAAATCGTTTTCCTTGGGATTCGGGATGCGAATCGAGATTTGGGATACGAAATATAGGATTCTAATAACTATGATTGAAATCATGATCTTGAGACATATTAAAGATCTGATCTTGGAGAGCATCATCATCTTCATATACATCCCAGATCAACTTATCAAGTTCCTCATCACGATCTTTATCCGACTGATCGTCATAAATTGGATCCTCAAAATCGCCATCGTCATTCGGCCTATCGTCCTAAACCAAGAAATCATCATCACTATCAACATCTGATTTGTCATCATAAATCGAATCTTCTTCATCCCCATCATATATGGCTTCACCACTATCAAACTCATCATCCTTCAATTCATCATTAAAACCATCATGACGATGTGGATTAACCATACACTCTAAGCGTGGGTCAGTTGTTCAACTTGCATTCTTATTTTCTGAATTTTTACGTCCATCGGATCTGTCTTACAACCTATTTTGCTCTCGATCTCTAGCCTACAACCTCGTCCTCGCTGTTGCACCATGTTTAGGGAGATGATGTCAAAACAAAATCTAATAAAAAGGATCGTTGTGCTCTGATATTAATTAACGCAGTCTTGATTTGACGCAATCAGACTGTCAAGGGCCCAAACAACCCAAGTCAGAAAAATCTAGAGAATTGTAGAATTTGTGGAAATCCAAACAATCAAATAAGATTAACAAGGAACAAAATAATCAACCACAGCTAACCTTAGAGCCTTCTCAATCTTCCATGTACCCAACGACACAAGGAGAGGGATAAAATCACATAAAGCAAAGCTTTATTGAAGGATTCATAAACTGCTGAACATAATAATGTAGACTGTTTTTATCTGCCGACTACTCTCCCATATATAATGCGACCAAAGACACCATAAAACCCTAATAATTCTTCTAGAAGAAACCCTTACTACAATTAGAAGTCCCCATTACTATTTTTTTAATTAAAAATATCTAATAAAAATAATAAGGAAAAAAGACCCAGTTTCAAGATCTGGTTGTCCTAGACATCTCTGGCAAAATCTGCCTGTGGGCCCCAAATGGCCCACTTCTAAATGAAGTGGAACCCACTAGATTGAAGCCCACTCTTGGGTGACCCTAAGGGTATGATTTCCTAATGGTATTAAGCCCAGGTTGGCCCACAGAAACTAGTCCAAAATCAGTCCACGTTCTGGACATTTAAGTTACAGTTTTTTTTTTTTCCTGAAATTGTAAATAAGGCCCTGTTCTTCTATATATTTCCAAAACAGTCCCTATTGATGGTTTTTTATTATTATTTGGGACTGTATGAAACTCAAATCTTCACCAATGGTTGTTGGGACCCTTGTGAGCCATCTTGTGATGATCAATCCACTCCAAATATGCTTCGACGACTTCGAATTCATTTTCTAAAAATTATTCTGCATCAGAAATTCAAGGAGTTCTGTGTCAAATTGGAAAGTTTGGTTGGAAAGAAGATACATTGTTTTCGATTTGACGGTGGAGGAGAGTATACATCAAATGATTTTGAAGAGTACCTAAAACTAAAAGAGCACAGAATCTGTAGGCCGCTGACTTGTCCGTACGTTTCATAGTAGAAAAGAGTGGCGTAATAGAAGAACTGACATTTGGCAAAGATATGTTGGTGCATGCTGCATGCTAAAAGCATGTGACTACAATTTTGGGCCAAGTGTATGGCAACAACAACATATGTGATCAAACGCAACCTCGGCTACGGTTTACCTCCTCACATGAGATGCTGCTTGGAGGCAAAGCAACAACAAAGCATCTCTGCATGTTTGGGTGCATTCGTTATGTTTTCTCACAGAAAACCAACAGTCAAAGCTTGACCGAAGGGCGTTGAGGTGCATACTTGTGGGCTACAACAACCAAAGAAAAGGTTGGAGATGTTGCCTGGCATGATCTTCGATGAGGCATCGCCTTAGTGGTCAACAGATGAAATGGTTTATCAGACTCCTTTGAGCTTGATGATCAATTGCAAAATCATATGAGGGAAGAAGAATCAAAGGAGGGGAAGGTTGATCAGTCTAGGACTGGATTAAGTCCTGAAGAAACAAGTAACAACCAAGCAAGATCAAATGAGGACGATACTTCTCAACAAAAGCATTCTCTAGGGATCGCACCAGTCTTTGGAAGTCAGTTGCTCATTCTTCAGGAGGATCTATGACAAAAGAAAGTGTCCTTCACAGCTTGAAAGTGAAGAAGAAGAAACTGAAGACCAAAGTTGCGGAGATTGTCGTGTATAAGGAAACCAAATCCAGGAAGAAGAATCAAAAGACATAGTCGTGGAGATCATTGCATTTAAGGAAACCAAATCCCCAATACGTTGATGGAGCTTTTGTAAAAGCCATCACTTGCAATGCTTCAGAGGCTCACACAATCATTTGATGTTGTACAAGGGATCAAGGAATGACAAGATGCAATGGCGGACACCTTCACTGAAGGGTTATCATTTCTAAAGTTTTCGGGTTTTTGATGACAGCTCGACATAATGAGCAAAGAATTAGCGCTGAGGGTGAGTGTTAGAATCATCATTGACTTGAGCACATCCCCAATGGGAAGGGCTAGTGACGATTATCCAAGCAGGTTAGGATATTTTAAGGGTTTTCCTTTCTTAGTTCAGATTTGCTTAAATTATATTTGATTTAAATTGGGTTGCTTAGGAGATTTAGATTCCTTATCTAAGTAGGATTACTTGCATATATAAAGGCGGCTCCTCTCATGTGATTGAACACATTGAGATTCATCAGATAGAAGATCGACAAAGTAAGAGTTGTTCCCTTTTGCCTCATCTCCTCTTGTCTTTCCCGTAACACCCGTCAATTTGACCTTCCCAAGTTCCTTCTTATTCGATACAATCTGTCACTCGCCATTGTAGGAAACTTGAAGAGAGACATAGTATACTGGGAAGTTGGACATTGAAGCCTATCAAGAAACAAAATAAATGAATGAAAAGAATCAGTGTACGCAGGAACTGCAACACCTATAATCAGTGAAGACACTGAAAGTGGTATATGATATATTTCACCAGTAAGGCTTGTGTATTTTACATCTCTTAGAGTTGGGCAAAGTCTATGTACTTTATCATCTGTCACATTTCACATAGTGTATTATCTTTGCTCAATTTAAATGTTGAGCATATGTCTCTGAAATTGCTTGTGTCACTATGGAACTCACATGCACATCACCCAGTGCGGTCCCGTCTAAGCAAGGTCCTAGGAGGGTCCAACTGGAGACAGACCTAACCTTTGGCAATTTTGCATGAAGTGGCTGCTTGTAGAACTCACATGCACACACACACAAAATTATAATAATAATAATAATAATAATATATTCAGATTTGAGACTCCCAAGATTATACATTTGCGCAAGTTGGAGTGCACTTTATGCATACCTGGCTCGTACATGTTTATTAGAACACTGGTTCGAACCTTGTACCACCTTTTGAGTTACTGAGTTAAATGTGGAAAGCTACTCCTTATCTATCCTTAATTTTTTTTAATTGGCTTGACTATTCTTAATTTAGAAAATTGCTTGAGTCTTATAACCAAAATTTGATTGGTTGCACTCCTACATCTGGAACACTCGATCACAATGCTGTGCATCTTCATCCAGCTAACTCGCCATGCACATCCCATGCTAATAACAATCAGTTCTATGAAGTTCATAGCTTTGTAATGTGTGGTTAAATAAACAGAGTCTGGAGCTCTTCTAAATGATATCTTGAAGAAACATGGAGCTGTGGGGGAAGAGGAATTGGGCCAGGCACAATTTGCCCAGTTACTCCAGCACATTCTACAAGACCTTGCCGACGCACTGGCTGAAAAGCAGGTTGTTGTTATCCAGAATATCAAGGTTATTAATGGTTCAAAGCTAAGAAAGGTAGTCCGTTCGCATTCTGTCTTCCTTTGCTGTTAATTCCCTTATATCAACTGAAGAAGTTAACCTTAAGGGCCTGTTTGGATAGGCAAAAAGTAGAGTAGAGTGAAGTTAAATGGGCCCTAACAGTCTAAAATTTCAACTCTACCCCGTTTGGATGAGTCCGGCCTGATAGATGAAGTAATGTTGTGAGCTACATGTACTCCATTTCACTTCAACTCTAAATATTTTCATTTCCTTGTGTAAAAATGGATTCTACTCCAAACCTTAACTTCAAAATAAGCATCCAAATGGAGTAAAGTGAAGTACTCTACTTTAACTTCAACCTACTTCTCTTCACTCCACTCCACATGTGAAATCCACTTTATTTCACTCCACTCCTCATTTATCCAAACAGGCCCTTAAAGTACTTATTGTTACTGAAAGTATGACCATATATGTATGGCCTTGGGTTGGCTGCTCTAAGTCCCTTGAATGGTTTTGGAACTTCCAGCATTGCTATGAGATGGCCATTTTCACAATTCAATCAGAAAACATTGGTAAAGTGAAGTCTTAATTACCATATCATCATCCTCCTCATCATCTAAACGATTGGTACAAGGAAGAACATCATCATCACCGTCATCTAAACCACTTGTTGATGATGGTGATATGGCATTATCTTAAGACTTCCCTATACCGATGTTTATCTCATACTATATACATATTCATATTTGAAAAACCTATTATCTGCAGTAACAGCAAGTTGCTTGCTCACTGTTAAGTCACCTGTTATAAGATTATAATGTCTAAACAATACCTTCATGTGACTATGGAAACATGTATCATTGCAACTCATATAAACAGCTAGAATTAAAGGTATTTTTGGTAACATGTCGACTTCAGTAACATGCATTTATGCATTCTACCTCATTATTCTTAGAAGTGATGTGTGTGAACTTGATGTTACAAAGACGACCTTAGTAGTTTAAAGGTGTAGTGTTTATGTTTCAAGTATTTCTTTCTTTCTTAATTAGTATTCTATAGCACCAGAAGTTTTTGTTGGATTTAGTGCCCATAAACATTCAGACATTCCTTAATGTGAAGGTTATTTTTGTCAATCTTGTTGCTTCCCTCAAATTCTGAATACTGTTCATCTGAAGTTGATATCAGCTAAACCATGAAAGATCGAATGATCCATTGATAGAGGGTATTTGTGGGATTCACAGGCAAACAAATTTTGGTGTAATTCCATTTGGATTATTTATTTATTTATTTTAGTAGGTTTTACTTGCATCTACACTTAGTAAATCGTAGATATTCTTATCTTTTGAGCAGTCATGGACTTTATTGTCATAAATGTGTATGCTCTACGCCTGCACCAATTAGTGTTTTTTTTTTTTAAATTGTGTACGATTGAAAGGATGTACTTCCAAGGTTCTGGTGTTACTGAAACTCATAGCTGTTATGCATTGTGCTGTTATTCTGAAAATAGTGAAGTACAATATTCTTTGCCCATGTCATTTACTCTTTATTTCCTAACCAAAAACCTATGGAGGGCCTTTTCTTTTCTGATTACAAAAGGTGGTGAACTATTAGTTGTTAATGGCGATGTTTGGCAAGTTGCGCATTAGAGAATATGCCTGACCCGATAACATTATCCAAAATTCAAAATTACCACTTTTTTCATATGCTATAATTAACCACTTGTCTTTGGAGCTGGGAATCAAGAAAAAGCACCTAAAGGAACCCTTGCTGTTTTCCACATTCCTCTATTTACCTAGTGTGTGCTGGAATTGAGAAGTAGCTAATGCTGGCATCTTGATTCCCAAAAGTATAAGGATCAAATACCCACTAGTGTATCTTGGATTTACACATATCCTAATATCATTCCCTTGCCACAATTTATGTGCTTGAACATCTCATAAATAATAAGCCGACTGATAAATTTTAGAAGTTTGAATTTTTTTTTTTTGCAGGTTTTGGCTGATGAGGAGCTTTTGGATGATGTGATAGAACGGATGATTAAGGACCAGAATGTGAATGAAGAAAAAAGTGGGAGCATAGGAAAAATAAGGGGTTTCCTAGAGAAATATGGGCTAGAGTTGGGCCTGCCTTCAGCAGAGGCAAATGAAGCAGTGGTTCTTCTTTATGATCAGGTATTTTCGGATACTGACAAAGAGCAGAATGGTGGTAAATTAGGTATAAATGAGTTTGGAATGGTCGTGAAAGATATTCTTAAGAAATTTGCGGAGCAGCTTGAAGCCAACCCCATCTTTTATGATCTTGAGAGCTGAGGTATGTTGCTTGTACTGTTTACATGAGTTTTTCTTTTCATATGTTTCCTTTGTAATGAAATTTAAACATCAATTAAATTTTTGGGGAGCTAAACAGGGTGATAGGGTATATGTTTTCAATGTTGCCGATATAAGCAATTCATGTGCTATGTATTCTTCAAAACAATGTGTGCGCACACCGTTTTTTCCCTATTGTTCCTATTGTACCTCAAAATGAACCGAAATTTACCTTGATTTCAATACTGTGCAAACTTATTCCCATGTATTGTTTGTGCAGAAATGAATAACTAATAGTTGATATATCAGCAAGAGGTACTTCTATTTGATGGGAATTGTCATACAGACATGCTGTAATTGAAGACTGGAAATCAAGTTTTCTGTTTCACAAAACAAATTACTGTTTCATGTTGAATTGAAAGGGGTGGACAACAGTTTCAATTGCATACTTGTAGAGGCAAATGGCAATGATGATTGGACATGTAGCTGGTTTTGTCCTGTGATTCAATTTCAAATGAATGTCATTCCTGATGATTGGATTTATGGTGTGTATTAGTAAAAGGGAGCAAAAAATGCATTTGACTCAAGATCCTAAGGGCTAATTTCGCAGCGCAACATTTAGTACCATATCCCTTAAGAGCTTCAATTGCAGTCATTTACTATGAGCCCGGTAATTCAGGAAAAATAGGAAATGCCATGAACCTTATTCCTAGTTGTTGCATGCACCCAACAACTTGAGCTGACATTTGCTGTGGGGGTGTATTCTGCACTGTCATATTCTGGGGTTAAAAGAAACCCCTAAGAATACATCTACTCATTTTAATTCAAAACTCCATGTTGCTAACCTCCTTTGTGAGAACTTTCAAATAACTACATTGCAAAGAACTCACCAATGACCATACCTTTTGTTAGAGGAAGCCCTCTCAAGTTATACTGGCTGATAACGAATAACAAACCTATTCTACATACTAGGTTATTCAAATTCAAACCTCCTAAAATCTCTAACCAATCTGATCTCTTATCTCTAACACCCTCCAGCAATCATATGGTCCTTTCATAGGGAGGATTGTACGATTGCTAACATAAAAGGAAATACAAACCCTTGATTTCTTTCTATATCTTCCATGATCATCATCTGGTTCTAGTAAGCACCATCTGTCTTGTAGGGTCCATCACTGTTGCACCTCGCTTTTTTTTAGTTTGTCGGTGCCAATGGCCTACTAGATCAGATCTGTTGTGCTTCTTCCAGAATCATATTGTGTGACTTGATGAAGATTGTAAGATCATAACAGTTGGATAAATCTGTGGATAAGGGGAGGACACTTGTTTTATTGAAGAAAAAAAAAGGGACCATGGCTAACCCAATCACATCGCTACGGAGCCATGGCTACCATGATAACTTTCAAATAATCACGTTGTAGAGAATTCACCATACCTTTCATTAGAGAAAAATCTCTCATTTTATACAAGCTACTAATGAATAACAAACCTATTCCACATACAAGGTTATTCAAATTCAAACCCCCTAAAATCTCTAACCAATCTAATCTCTTTTCTCTAACAGATTGATAATCATCTGAATTAGACACCTGTTTGATAGCATTTTAAGGATTCTCCCTCAGTAGGAGGAGAAGAAAGAATGCATTGGCCATTCATTAATTGGAGATGCCAGTTGGTTCCAAATGCAACCCTGACCTTTGTCTGTTATTGTTGCATACGATTTTTTCCAAATTTGTCCACACCTGAGTTTCATCTATTTGCTCTTTAATTTCTCATAATATGTTCGAACTTGGGTTCTCCTAGTGGCTTTCAGAGTCTAGCATAGTGGAGTAACTTGTAAAATATGGAACTAACCAAAGGAACACCTTGTCTCTTCCCAACAATCATTGGCATGCGAACTTTACAATGAAGTCCCCACTAGGTTCTTAGGCCACATTGCCAAGTCAACAAATGATACATGAAAACTACATTGATTTAAGTGCTATAATACCTGGATAGTTACGAGATGATACTTGTATTGGTACCTGAATCTGATATTGCAATGATACTTCTGTAGTACAAGCTTAGTGTATCCTACTATTCCAAGTCCATTATTTGATATAGGTTCTATTAGTTCTTACTTTGTAACATAAAAAAATCTATTAGAGAGGAATCTAAACAATGAAAATTTCATTAGTTTAGAAATGTTCTAAAGAAGAAATAGTACTTTGTATTAAAGCCTTATTACAGAATATGAAATTTCATGTTTCGGCAGATACTCATATCCATATCCATGTCCTGGATTTCTTGAATTGCAGAGTGTTATCCTTGACCCCCATATTCATGTATATATTCATATCCATATTTGGGTTTCATAGCCGAAGTGGCACTTGATATTCTAGCATGGTTGGAAGCTGCTCAATGTCACAATCATAATGTTACAAGTTCTAGTCATGTTTCTCTCTCTTTTTTCTTTTCTTTTTTAAACTAATTTAGAGCTTACTAGTTGAATAATGTCTCTCCTATTTTTCTGATACTATCATATAATCCTGTTTTTCTAGGTACGGGTTCAAGAATTCCCACTTTACCATCCTCGCATGCAGAATCATCCTTCACTTTAGCTAGGACCCAAAGTTCTTTCATCTTATCAACACTGAGAGATGAGAGTTCCTTATAAATAAATGTTGATAGGTGTGTTTTAGCTACCCAGTTGAGTTGTAAAAATGTCAAGAATCAAGATTGTTCCTTACATATATTAAAGGTGGGCCATGCCATTGAAGCAATCTTGTTCTTGTGAAGCGTCTTTGAATAACTTTATCTCAAATAATGAATCAAAATAAAGCAATCTCTTTTAAATAATAATTGGAGTTGGCTCTTTGGATTCCTACTTGGAAAACCCTAAGGTCACATTTGGCAACCAAACCCTGATTCCTCACCGATTTTCCCTGAGGATATGAAAAATCCATGTTTGCCAATTGTAAATCCTCAAGGATTTGGGTCAGTAGAAATCCCCATTTGTAAGGATTTTCTAGTTTGACATTCCCCCATAGTATTTGGAAATTTTCAACTTTGTGGGTTTACGCACCAATACTAATTTTTCTTAGCTATACACACCGACATCAATGTGAAATCCTCAGCTATACAAATTCTTAGTGAGGAATTCTCAAATATCTATATTCTTCATGGATTCCTCACCTGCTACCAAACATGCCCTGAAGGTATGAAAATTATTTTACCGTTATTGATAAAAGAAAAGGGTATGAAAGTTATTTTTTCTAGGCAAATAATGTTCTATTAAAGGTATGATGGCTTTGAGGTTGCAAACATCTTAAAGTGGGTAGTGCATCTAATAGGCATTGGTTTAGAGGTGGTTTGAGTAGTTCCTATGCGTTGGTTTTCAAGTGAAGGTTCGAAGTTTTATGAAGATGTAAGAAGACAGAAGTCTTTGATGGTGATGGCACTTTGCCAAGGATGTCTAGCGTATTATCAAATTCTTATCATCGTGGTGTTTCTGGGCAATGATAATTAAGTTCCTTACAATTGTTGAATTCCTTCTTTAAAGTGGAAGTCAATGGTTCACCTGTGGGGTGTTTTGTAATCCCATTGCCATATATAAATTTAAAACACACAGAAGTTTGAACTAGATTCCTTTAAAAAAAGAAGAAGTTTGAACTAGACAAGCTTCAAGCTTTGACTTAGCTGGAACTTGCTTGCCTTTGAATTGTATCGATCAAGTCTGATATGACTTGACCGAGTTAGATAGTTGTGCTCAAAGTCTGAGTAAAACCTAAAAATGTTAAAAAAATAAAAATTCTAAAAAGTTGTGAAAATATCCAAAAAGTCTATGATTTAAGGACTCATGCTTTACTTTTTGTAATGAATTTAAGTACTTCTAAGTGGTCGGTGTCCAGTTCCACAATCACGTGGTTTATAGACTGCCAGTGCATTAGATCTTGCAAGAAAATGCATTTTGGTTAAAAACTTCCCCAGAACCTTTAGATAACTCCTACACCTTGAAGGAGAAAAAAGACAAAAGAACAAACCCCATTTATTGGTAATAATAGGGCTGGGCTGAGTAGTGGGGAAGATACTCAACACAGTAAGGGTTGAGTCCAAGCTGGCCTGGACAAATTTCATAATTATGGTACCAAATGCTTCATGATGCAGTTTGAAGAAAGATAATACCATTTTCTTAGCTCTAATGGTTGTTGATTACGATAAACCTTGGGGTCATCTTGGATTTATTAATTCCTCTTAGAGTCTCATTGGGTAGATTTTAAACTGGAGTATTTTATAATTTCTTGGGCAGAGGCCCTTTTGATCAAGGGAACGCTGAGATCCAACGGTCCCCCTTGGGGACCGTGCCACGGCCCGAGTGCTTTTTCGGGCCGTGTAGCACGGCTGTTTGATCAAATAGGTAATTTTTTTATGTAATATGGCGCCATGGGTAGTTTTCTGGTAACTGTGGAAAAAATAAATAAATAAAAAGAGGGCAAGAATTGGTAGAAGAAGAGGTAGTGTGGTTGATGAAGGCAAAAATTGCACATTAGGCATCTTCAAAACAGTAAGCTAGTGATGTATTAAGGCTTAAAGATGTTGGAAATTGCAGAGCAACTATACAGGAGGGGTTAGGGAGAATTTTTGCTCTACCTGTTTGTGTCTTTTAATGGATGTGTCAAACTCAGCAGCCATTGATGAGGTGTTAAGCGATGAAATAGGAGACATTCTTTACTCATTTTCAGGCCCAATAGGTATTATAGAATCAAATGGGGCAGAGGTGCTGGCTGTTAGGGATGCTCGAGAATCTTCAAAGAAATTTTTCTAGGACTTGACAATAGAAGGTGATTTTAATATGCTATCAACTGGGCATCTAAAAAGAGTAAGGTACCGCAGTGATTGTTGTTCGTCATTAGAGAAATCTGGGCACTATGGTAAAACCAGTAGCAATGGGATAGTGAATACTGAATACGCTGGCTAAAGTGGTAGTTAACAAATTTATCTCGACTGTTTGGATGAGCTGGATGTTTCTGTGAGGGTGTAAGATTGGATTGCACAAAACTTGTTTGGCAAGATTATGTTAAACTATTCCACTGAGAATGTGCTTCGCGGAACTTTTTTGGTTACATCATAATACATTATTACTTAACCATCAAAGAGCACTTCCAAAATGTCAAGCATCAAATCACACTATACATTCTTGTAAAAATATATATGATAAGCTTGGAAGCATCTCATGCCTATCTAAAATCATGTTCTGCTATTAGCATTTTGGGAATGGAGCTGTTAGAAGGAAAAGTCCTTGTTTCCATCACTAGCAATGTTACTCCTGCCATTCTACCCAATGCACCTCCACTGATGATTTCTCCTTTCTAGCACTCCAACCAATCATGGAGAAGAACATTGAGCATTCCAGAATTTTTTGTCTCACCTTTTTTCTTTCCAAAAAATAGTCAACCAGTGTAACACGAGTCCGTGCCTTGATGACTTTGTCATCTTGAGAGAGAGAGAGAGAGAGAGAGAGAGAGAACATTGGAGCATACACAAGAGATAGTCAAGAGAAAGAACATCGGAGCATACGCAAGAGATAGTCAAGAGCCCTTTTGTATCGGGAGACAGTCGAGAGAACGTTTTTTAGAACGCACAAAAATAGCCGTGTGCCAGCCAGTTCTGTGAGAAAAATGAAGTTTGATCGTTTTTGAGTTCTTTCTCCAGTGGGATAAGTTTTCACGGATCATTCCAGCAAAACAAAGATTTGGAACGCCCAATTACACTTGCCAAACGCAGTTTTCATGGTGTTATCCTTGGGAACATCCCTTTGGCATGGTGCAAAACGGGCCCTTGGATTCTTGAAAGGTTACTTTGCTTAAACTTGAGAAGTCGTTGGTTAGGCACCTCGCAACTAGGTGACTAGGTGTGGTGCAGGTCAAAAGGGAACTTTGGGAATTAGGAGCTCTGAGAGGTCTTAAGATGATTCATTAGCTTTCCCTTTCTCGCTGTTTTAAGGGCAATGAGTATTAGTAGGTCTGCTTTTAAGTCAACACCTTCAGTTTGCAAGTTATTCCTATTTTTGCTCACCTTCGATTAAGACATACCATGGCCGTTGGGTGGTTGACTCTTTTTTGTTTAATGGAAACATGATAAATCTGCAACCATTGTGACAATTAGCACCTTCCAACTGTGCTTCAGCCTTGTGTCCTTTGCATCAGCAAATTTTATTAGGCTTCATTAGATATTGGGATGAAAACATGTAAAAGATGAGATCTGATGAAAGAGTTTCTCTCTCATTTGGGCAATGGACCTCTCCAATCAATTGTATTTTCTTATTGCTATCATCAGAACCTCTTTTTTGCTTTTTTGTTTTCTTGCATATGTAGGTGATGGATCTGGGAATGACATAGAGCTTCCAAAAAAGATATCCTTCATGATGGTAGATTAGCGTTCAAAGTTTTATTTGAACAAAAATAATTTTTACTGCAGAGAAATGGCACTGCATTAAGAAGGTATCACCATTATCTCCACCTTACCCCATCACTCTAGGTTGTTAAAGAGGTATCACTTTATAGAAGCTGGAGGGTCTCTAGTTGCAGGGGTTTCCATCTGTATCCACTACTAGTAGTATTTGTTTAAAGTTGAAAGGTTGCTTAGGCAAGTAAGGTGGCAAACATTGTGGTGTCCCTAGCTATGTAGGCTGATGGAAGGGAGCACTTGAAACCCAGATAGTTGTTGGTGCTTTGGATAAATTCCTTGTCAACAATGTCGAGACTTGGGCTCTCTTGTCCTTAAAGTTTCGTCATGTATTTTTTCACCAAAGTGGACCATTCTTATGTTTTCTCTCAAAGATGGTTCAGCTTTGCAATTGATATTTCTTTGGTGAATTAGTTGTCATTCCAGATTTCTGAAATTAAGGGTTAGATCCTTTGGAGGATCAGTCCTATGGGCGTGGTTGATCCGAAATAACATAACAATACCACCTTTAGTATAGAGGAACACCTATACATTCTGGTTCCATATCTAAGAAAAAAGGCTTGACAAGATAATTGACTGCTCCTTGCGCTGTCACTTCCCTGAAAATGAAGATTATTGTTGGTATCCTGCATGCATGCATGATTGCATGAACTTGCACATCAAAGCATTTGGTAACATAAACAACAATGACATTGAACAGTTGAAATATTAGAAATATCCTTTTGACTTTTGGGTAGGGAATGTGTTTTTTGTCCAGTAGTCATCCTCCTGCCGCTAGTGGAAGGCATGAAGCTCAACTTGGAAAGTGGTGCCCCACTATGATGATCTGACCCATTTTATTTCTGCTGCCTCTGGGGACCATAAAAACCAAAAGAACCCATGTCCTCTACTCCTTGGGCTCACTTCTTTGGACTTTAGTATCTCCTTTTTCTACACATTCTGTTTCATAAGCTGGAACAATCAACGCTGTGCTTTTGCTTTGCTTTGCCTGCAAGAGAAAGAAAGGATGTTCATTGAATATAAAATAGAAACGATAAGAGGAGCAATTTTAGAACTTTGAAAGATTTGAGATCTCTTCAGTTATTGAAAGAAGTATGAGAATAGTAGGTTTAACGTCTAAGCAAAAAAGTTTTGGCAATGATGTCAGTTCTTTATTGAAGTGTGAATGTGGTGGCTGATACCTTGGCTAAAACTGAGGAGGTGGACAGAAACAAAATTTTTATAGGCTTAAGGGTAAATTTTGGAACAAAGTTTTTTGTACAAATTGATAGGGGAGGTTTTCATTCTTAATTCTTTTCATGGATTTTATTTGTAAATAACATGCATTGTTGTTTAGACTGTATAGTTTCCTCACACTGTACATTTTCCCTTTAGGGCCCATTTGCCTAATTTGTAGTGATTTCCTAGGAATTGATGGCAAAGGGGGTTTTGTCAAAGGAGAAAACAAGGAGTGAAAGGTCTAAGGTGGACATCTGGAAGAGACCATGGCTTTCTTTAGGATTTGATTTACTAGTTATGGTGCATAACCATTTTCTATCAAAGGCATGACCATTCATTGACCCTGTATGGATTTTCACCTTTCATCCTTTGCTTTTAGCTGCATTGATAGAAAGGCATTGCTTAGAAATCCTACCCTTCAACACTTGATTAAACAAATAAGCCCTTAGGGCCCATTTGGTTGCTCGGTATTGAATTCATAGGAATTCTAAGCAATGTCTTTCTATCAAAAGGGCTAAAATTGATGAACTAAAGTTGAAGATCTCGAATAAAGACCCTTTGGTTGGAAGTGATTAGCCAGCCATTTACTCTAATAAATCAAATTCTAGGAAAGTGAGAGTCCCATCTACATCTCCATGTTACATCCTTCACTCCTCAAATCTTTGTCATTCCTTTGTTAGACCTCAATTAACAATGAATTCCTATGAATTCAATACCCAACAAACAAACAGGTCCTTTTTTAATTAAATCTTTTTACTGATGAAAACAGTAATTTCATTTTTGCATTAAAATAGTAGATTTAGGCAAACTTAAGAAAGCAATAACAATTTGAGAATTGTTTGAATTCAGAGGCAAGATGTGTTATTACAGAGTATCTTGTAGCAAGGCTGTTTCAGTGCTGGATCATCACTTGCTGCCGGAGGATGCTGACCGTATATCATGTCACAGCTCATATCTTCAAAGTCTGCAATTTCATGCCTTACAATTAAGATGTGTATAAATGGATGAGTGCATGTGCATCCATACTTATGTTTGCTTGCGTTCATGTATGATTCATGAGTTTGCTAATAACTAGTTTCCCATATACTTATGAAAAATGCGAGGCCAGACAGTGATTTTATGCATGGAAAGTTGGAAACTACTATGGTTATGCATGGAAACTCTACTAATCTGGTCTTATTTTAACAGAAAGCTAGCTCTGGCTGAAAATGATTCAAAAGTTGTGTTCGTTCTATGTTATTGAACATTCAAGTATGCGGATGTGTTTACTCTTTCTAGAAAGAGCTTTCATTGCATATGCTATTCATTGTAATGTTCTCAGTGACTGCAGTGTGGACTGACTTGCCTTACCCAATCATCTTGTCAGCATGTGGTGGACCTTCTTCTTGTAGTGGTGGTAGCACTCAAAACCATTGATATTTTGTACATACTTTATTTTTTTATTTATTTGGGAGGTAAAAGATATTATGCACATACTTGAGTATGCATGAGGGTTGTCTTTGCGAATTTTTGAAGCCGTTGGATGGGACCCACCCGTTTTAGTTTTGGACCAGTACAATGCATCCCATCACAAGTGCTATTGGGAGACCACCTTTTGTTATGGTAGCCTGCAGAATAGCATCCTTCTTTTCACACTTACGGATTGATGAAGGTGATGGGTGGTTAGAGTTCTACTTCTGAAAAATGACGACCAATTCAGCTAGTGCGTGTTATTGAGTGGGCATTTGACAGATGCAAGGTTCAAAGGAGCATATACTTGTGTGGAAAGAAAAAGAAGGTATTGCCTCCTACAAAAAAAGCAGAAAGATATGAGTAATTCAATTAGTCCATTGAATGTCTGATCATTGTTGTTTATAGTGGCAAGGATATCTGATTACAGCAACTAAGACTGCTGCTTGACTTTTCAGCAAGATTCCTCTGTGCTTTTCAGGTGGGTCTAGTTAGTATCCTAAATGGCTATCAGATGGGTCCCCTTCTATCAAGATTTATGTCCTATATGAGTGTGTAACCAGTTAGTGTTTGGTCCCTGTAACTATTCTCTTCTGAATTTTTAGTGGGTCACAGATGTTTTAGGCACTGAAACACGATTCTAGCAGTCTAAAAATGGCCAAGTGGGAGACACATTGATTTGTGACAGCGACATAAAGCAAGCATTATGAAATTGAGTCTTGATGATTGATGGATGTATTGTGTATACCAGGCTCGGAGCATGGCTCAATTGGATGATAACATCCACTTGCCTTGACTTTGTGTTGTTAGGAAAATTGTGTGGCCGGATTGTCATTGGGCTCACGCCAGATCGAGCCCAGGGGTATGCCGCGGATGAACACCCAACAAGTCTTGATCTGGTTGAGTCAAATAAGGATCAAACTCTTGGTGGTAGAGTTTGGATCAAGTTTGGACTCTCGGTTGGTAGAATTCTCACGTTGGTCAAGAGATGTGAGATTTCAGGAGGAGTAGAGTCCGTAGTAGTCGGGACTCCTAGGGATTGCTCTATATAAGGGAGATGGGAACTCTTGCTTGATTATCCGGTAGATCTGAGAGCATTCGCAGCGAGCAGGTCTACCTCATATTGGAACGCACAAAGTTCTCGGCGAGTTCGGTTCTGACACCCATCTGGACCAACTAGTTCTTTCATGTGTTGCTGTCCTGCTATGCTTGCAGCTTACTGTACTGGAGGTCACATACATAGATTTGGATGGCATGTTTGATTGGGAGAACTCAAGAGTATTTGCTTAAGGCAGGTTGTAGGCTAAGGGCATGTTTGACGGGGAGGATTCGGATAATTCGTGTTGGGAGAATTCTTGGAGCTTATTCCTCTTCAGGATTCCACAATTCCCTTGCCCTTTTCACTGTAGCAGTGAATTTTCATTTTAGGATTTTCTCTCCAATCATTATTTTCATCCAAGAAGTACTTTAAAATTCTTAATATATGGTTGCCAGGATTGTGCAAAAGTAGATCTCACAAAGTTGATTTTAAATAGATTGGACAATGTTTTAATGATGACGGCAATAATGGAGTTTATAATTTTATAGTATATGTTTCATTATTCGTTCTTGCAATCATAACATAGTTGAGGAGATTTTCTTAAAAACATTGAGTAAATGATTGCTTTCCTTGGTAATGTCAAATGCTATCAGATGATTGCTCTCTTTGAGATTTTTTTCAAATGACTGTTTCAAAAATCGAGTCAAATTCTTGGTTTTTGGATCCTTTGAAAGGATTCAAATTTGCTGTTTTGGAATGGCCCTTATTGGATCAGCAGTTTGTATTCTTCTTCAAATGCTCATATAAATATTTGTTTGAATTGCTAGGCTCTAATTAAGGGCTCGTTTGACTACATGAAATGATTGTTCCTATGAAAGTAAAGGTTTACACCATTTTCCGGGAAATGGTCCCAAACAAACGCTTATTATTCTCATTCCTAGGAAATTACCGTATTTCCAGTTTACGGGAAATCACCGTATTTCCTTGGAAATTTTACCATCCAAACATAATATTTATCTTAAGAACGGCTTCTTACCTAAGTGGTGAGAGACATTACTTTTTACTTGGGTGCTCAAGGTTCGAACCATGGGCATACCACCTTCCTTCACCTAAGGGCTATCTTTCCTCACCTGGGGGCTCCCTTACCTAACCCAAGATCTCCTTCCCTCACTAAAGGGCTGGGGTTCCAGCCCCGCTAAGCTAAAGACGTTATATATTAACTGGTTTTTGCTATAAGAATTCTGTGCTTGGGTTTATGAAGGGTCCTTGTGTCCATGTATATATTTGAGTGGTCGAAAGTATGTGTATGAGAGTAGATAACATGTAGGAGAATGTAATAGAATAGAAATTATCCCATGCATGCCCGTGCATTGTGTGCACTCATAGTGGGGCCCACCTTATGGACAACATAACCTCCTTTGGGTTTGCTGGGTTTGCACCCATGTAAATGAACTGGACTGTTGGATCGACTGCACACACATTCAAATAGACTGAACTTGTGGTCCATGGATGATAGGGCTAGGATGACCAAATAGGGCTAGCTTTTTGTGCGTAGAAAGCCCCACCCAATTCCCCAGCCCCGTCCCACAGTGGGCCAGTAGGTGGGCCCCACAGGGCCAGAGCGCGGCAAGCATAGGATTAGGGCTCTGTGACAGAAATCTTATCAGGATTAGGGCACTGTGACAGAAATCTTATCCGCACTATAAAGCATGTTCAAATAAGATTTTAATTTAAGAAATTTGTTCACCTCCGTACTTGCACTTCTATGAAATATTATAGGAGCTTACTAGGTACCATGCTGACTGGAATTCCAAATGAGTCCTTGATAAATCTCTGAGATGGCATTTTACAGAGGTTGGTGCACATTCCCACACAATTGGTGCCCTCCAAAAACCTACCAAAAGAGAAAAAACAATGGAAAGAACATGACTGTAATAAATATATATATATATATATATTCAAAAAATAGAATTTCTCATATAAAAAGTTACTTAAAATCTCAAATGATTCAATTCTTGTACAATAGCATAATTATCTCAGTTCACCATTTTCTATATTAATATGGTAAGCCATGTCAACTTTTAGCATTTCTCCAATCTTTTACCCAAAAGGGCCAAAAAAAAAAAAAAAAGGACACATTGAATCTTTGTAAGGCTGTGAAAGTTAAAGGTCCAGGTTGGGTCCATGGAGTCTCCAAATCGACACCTGATTGTTCATTGGAACATGACCCAGACTTGAACCCTAGAATACATGTTTCCAAAAAGGATACATGGCCATTGGGTCATGGTCTGTATCCGGATTTTTTAGGTCGGGTCGGGTTCCTTGGAACTAGGGTTAGTTTACTGTCTTCTTGATTCTTGTGGTAGAACACTAGAACAGATGGACAGTGGTTGGTGTATCATGCATTTGGATAAAAAATCACAGTAATCTATTGAGCCTCAGTTGAAGAGAAAGTATTGTCTTATGAGTCAACAAAATACCTGCATTTCTTGATGTGGACAACGTTCTTCTCTATCTTTCCTTGCTGCTCTGATTCCTTCACCTGGTTTCATGACATGCTATCTACGTCATTCTTCTACAAACAAACACTTGAAAATTGAAATGGCAGGAAATGAAGCATTTGACTTTCCAAAATCTTTAGTGTCATATTCTGGATTTTTTCCTTCTTTTAAGTTATAACTGGGCTTGAATGGATTAGATGAAAACTGGGATACTGCCGTACTGGTCAAAATTGATAAACTCTGTTAGACCAACCACTAACTAAGCTTAATAGTGTAATGAATTTTTTTTTTTTTTAACTCCAATGCTTTCAATGAAATTCCTCAAGCTAATTAATCTATTTGAACCAGTTTTGTACATTGCCTGCTGCCAGTCCCATAACCCATTGAATTCCTCTATCAATAGAGAGTCCACCGAAGAGGTTCTTTATCGCTTTTCTACGATGGCAGCCGGGTGACATGCAGGGTTGCCAACCAACTAAGCAATATCTTATTGTCAATTAATTTTTTCTTGATTTCGTGAGTATGCTGGGGCTTTATCAGATGGAAATTTTGGGTCGGGTCTGTATTGTACCCAGATTGAACTTAAATTACTAATGTGGACTTGTACTTGAACCCGTGACTGAATTAGACTAAATCAAGGCCCAGTGACTAAGATACAGGCATAAAATAATGCTTATATACAATTGATATCTATAACATGCATGTTTGTTTATATGATATATGTTGTAGTATTAGGTATGCAGGCCCTTGGATATGAAATCCATGGACTTGAACCCAATCTAAACTTAGACCTAGATTAAATATGACTTCAAAATCTGAATATTTCCAGGGGAAAACTAATTTACTGTGCCAACCATAGCTGTTTTTTAGGTATTGGCCCATGCTCAGAGCTAATTTGGAAGTCTTGATCTATTTGAAATAGAACTGATTTAATTTGATCTATTTCAAATAAATTTGTTTCAATTGGACCTTTTTTAGTATTAGTATATTGGTTCAATTGGAGAGTATGAACTTGTTATTTAGTAAAAGTTAAATGGGTAAAATTGTCATAGAGTAAAAATAGTACATACAAACTTCTTACAAAGCAAAAATCAGATGAGCAAACTTGTTTAAAAAAAAAATTCCAAAAAATGTGTGTTTCATTCAGACCTTCATTGAAAAGGTTATTTAAAAACAAAAGTAAGAGGTTTTAAAGCTTTGTCAATCAAACATTCACCTATGCTTTCTCTAACAATTTAAAGTACTCAAACATTTATTTTTTAAGTAGATTTACCATGCAGAAGGTGTGAGACCGAATCCCATCCGACAAAAAAAAGAGGAGAAGAAGTTGCCATGTTGGAGTTTTCTTTTATTCTTTTCCTTCAAAACATTGTTTTGATGGACTACAAAGAAATATTTAGAACTTCTGAAGCTCAGATTTACGTAGGAAGTTCTTACAACCAAATAGACTCTAAAATGCCATCCGATAAATTAAAGGAGCAGTTCCTCGTAATTTCAAGACTTCTATTGACTTTGGAAAAGCTCCAAAAATCAAAGGTTTCTATTGAACTTGGAGAGCACCTGACGATTACAATTTTTTTTTTTTAGTTTCAAATTGAACAAGATAAGCCCCTGGTAGCTCAGTGGCAAGGTGCTTGCCCTACACAAAAATAATAGGGACTGATAAGTATTGTAATGATGATCATATCAGGTGATAAGACTCAGATTTTGGGTGAGTTTTAAGACCACATTAGAGTCCACATATACACCTTTTAGTTGTTCTTCCTCAACGTCACCATTACTTCAATTTGTTGGTGTTCTAAATCTTCACCGACCATCAAGTTGGCATAAGAAAAAATTAAAAAGCACAATTAAATGTTCCCCTTTTCATTATGCACAATTGACTCTGAGATGAAATTCGTACGAATACATTATCCATTAAAATAGATTAGATGGAAGAACTGCAGGTTACCAAATCTGGTAGGTAGTGCTCCAATCCCACATACATGTGGGGGCCATGTCTCAATGATTCAAAGGGTTGATAATACATATATATTTCAAGCCCAACCATGTAGAGAGAGATATCTTCTTTTTCCCATTGGTCTGTAGAGATATCAGATATATACATCCAAACTAAACCAGATTAGAAGATCACAGATTTTTCTCTTTTTTTTTTTTTTATTATTATTGGGTATGGTCTCTGTCAATTTCTGAGGGATGTGATATTAATGCTTTGATGACAATGATAATAATGACCCATAGTCAAGTGATTTGGACTGTCGATTTGATGAGTCCCACTTTGGACAGAAAAATGACTTAGAAAGAATGGATATGAATACTGGTCACTGGTCAAGGGTGGAGATCCACAGGGACCACTTATTCCCCTTTCACTACCACACACTCTTTGATGGGGTAATAGTTCACAACCACTTTCACCCTTTCAAAGTGAATTAAAATTAAAATTTCTATAATTTTCCATAGATCTTAACTTTTGGATCTTTAGGGCATGTTTGTGCAACATCTAAATTCCATACGGACTGCAGATTTCCATTTTTACGGTGCCATATAAATGCGGTAATAACTCATACCATCCTTGGAATAGCCGAATAGAAAATTATTTTTGTACATTAGAGGAATCGTTAAGTATTTTATTTCTTTTATGTCAAATAAAAGCATCGCACTGGTGCCCAAGGAAATTATCCATCTTCTTTTGTGGCAACAAGGAATCCTCATTATTATATAAATGTGCCTTGAGCATGTTTGGTAACAAGTAAGGAATCTGCAGATTTGTTGATTCATTGTTGCCCTTAGATCAGGAGTTCTTTGCAAAGGATGTGTATATATAACTGAGGATTTCACATCGATATCAATGCATATAGCAGATAAAAATTGATTTCAGAATGCAAATTAGCACAAGTGAGGATTTTCAAATCCTATGGGGGGAGGTCGGACTTGAAATTCCTCAAAATCAAGGATTTCCATTAGTTCAAATACCGGATTTACAATTGCCAAGCATTGGTTTTCGATGATTTTGTGGAAAGCAAAAATCTTTTTCCCCAAGGATTTGGTTGCCAAATGTAACCTAAATGATTAGGTCTTTATCAAATCCTCTTTCATAAATATTTCTAAGGAGAAGGAAAATCTACTCTTGCCGGGTTTACTTTCCCAACCTCTCTAAGAATTTGTGACGATGACCACCCAAATTACTCGACTCTTTTAGATTAAGTACCGTACCAAGATAAAATTGTTGATTCTACCCAGTTTAGGTTTAAATCTTTGAAAGAATCTGCAAATATGAAAAAAATTTAGTCTAATTAAAGGCTTTCTCTAATTTCTCAAAATCAACATGGTAGTTAGATAATGTTACCTCACAAGGTCCTACGAGCCATGAGAAAAAGATGGTGGTGAAGGTGGCGAAGTATTCCCTTGTAAATTTGGAATTTGGTAGCAAAGTTCTAATCTGTCCACACATGATAAAAAACAGTAAACACACTTACATATCTAAATAGTGTGGTAATTATTAGTAATCCTTACTAAATCTAATAGAGAATGTGTTAAAAATATGAGTTACAAGAATCCATTAGCATATTTAGGGGATAAAGTAAATGTAGACATCATTAATTAACGTCATACATGTGAGTCATCAAGTTACATTAAAAAAAGAATGGGGCACCTCAAAAAAATGAAAAAAGAAAAAAAAAACCAATAAAGGCATTGATAAGATTGCAAAGAAGTGGTTGACGAGAAACACATTTTATAGGGTGAGCCAATACTTCTTGACAAAGTCTTTTTTTTTTTAAGAAATCATATATCAACTCAAAAGTTTAAGCGGATAGGTGGAAGGCTCGTATATTAAAACATGTCAAGCCTATAACTGAGGCGATGTGGGATGTAAGACTTCCCAGCAATTTAAGGTATATTTCATCCTAGTGGTATCATTTTAATTTTTATTGGATGTTCTCTGAAGAAATCTTCATAACATATGTTTATGTGGGGCATTTTTTAAAATATAAATGAAAACAACTTTTGAGGGAGAATGATCTTTGGTTTTCCTGTGTAACATCTTCTGAGATTTTCATTTTTTGAGGTTCAAAGTATTCTCCATAATTTTTGTAGAAAGTAAATTTGGTCCTAAGAAGTAGAGAACTATAATCTTTTGTGTAAATAAAATGCTGCAAAATGGTATTGTACACAAACATTCGGGCTGTTTGTTTGCACCAAAGTGAAGTGAAAGAGGATTATTAGGGTGGGTTTTAACATTTGAAATCTCACTTAGGGTGTGTTTGGATGGGTCATGACAGACGAGTGTTGTGAATATGTAGGAATGTGAAAATTTTGGTTTCTCCTCCTAATGCTAGAGAAAATACTTCACCATTAAAAAAAAATCCCTCTAACTATAGCTTTCTGCAGCTACATTTAATGGAATATAGTAAAAGTGGCAGTCAATATATATATGGATCCCTTGAGTATCTCCCTCACTCATCTTATGAGGGAAGAGGAGTAGAATCTGGTGGGAGCCACCCATTGAAAATCCAAAGCCGATCAAGGTGAACACCCTCCATACGTAGATGTCCTCAAGTTTTATCCTAGTAAAAGTAATAAGTTCCACTATAAGATTGAGCATGTGATTAATATGCATAAGTATTATCTTATTCGCGTTCTTAATTATATATAAATGAAAAAGAAAGTTCACATAATTGTAACTGAAAAGGGAATATGGGAACATTTATATATGGATGATTTGGAGAGAAATAAAAAGTCAAAGATAATGTACAAATGAGCATGCAAAATCCAATAAAATGGATCTCAATTATGACAATTAAAGCAATGCAAATTGCAATAGTGACGGAAGACAGGTGGGAGATGGAATTTGAACAGATAGAACTTCAACGATGGGCCCAATCATTAGATTGATAGCATTAATGATCCCTACTCGATCCCTATATACTCTTTTAACATATAGCTTTTACATTAGTTTTATCACACTAATCAATAATCATAAGATTAGGGTAGGAAACTTAACCTTATCTCTTCTATTGGAAATGATGTCTATTCGGTTTCTCTCATCAAACTCAAAAAAAATGTTAATAAACAAAATATTTAATTTATGATTAGGCACTTAATGATATGTTTAAATGAATAAAGCCAAAAAGGAAATGACAAAACTAGCTTCGATTATTTTTTGAGATTTGAGATTTGAGAGAGAAAGAGAGAGAGAGATTTGAGAGAGAAAGAGAGAGAGAGAGAGAGAGAGAGACCAGTGAGAGGATGGGCTTGGGAAAGGCCTTTTGTAGGGATTGGAGAACCAGTTCTTGCTGCTGGATCGGATTGAAATTAAGTGAAACCGCGGCAGCAGCCTCGATCAAGCTATCATAACCTTCCTTTTCATTTCTAATCCCTGCACATGACCATCATCTAATTATCATCCATCAGTTTCCAATTATCTTGCACACCTTCTAAAACAAACAACATATGTAAGGTTTAGGACATAGAAACTGCAATGTTGTGTTCATGGGCACGTAGTCATTCAAACCATGTAATCAATAATAATAATAAAAAAAATCACAAACCAGTAGTAGCTTGAATGCTTTGGGAGAGATGGTTAATAGCAATCCGGTCAAACCAGTTATCTTTATAAACAGTCATTTTCGTTTCTGTTAGGATGCCTTCCATTGCTGCACCCACATTATCCTTAGGCTTTGCCACCACTGCAACAATCACTGGAGGATTTCTCACCTTCTGGGTCATGTTCCGGCCTATGCGCAAAGCGGGTAGGCCTCTATGATGATGAAGAAGAAGCTTGGCATCCATGAGAAGAAGAAGAAGAAGAAAGAAGTTTTTTTTCTTGCAAAGGTGGAGATGAGTTGTTTGTGTGGATTTATGTAAGAGAGTGGGAAGAGAAGAGAAGAAGGAGAAATAGGAAAAGAGTTGAGAGGAATCACAAAGACTCTTGTTCCTCTTGTTCTTCGTCTTCTTGAATTAGATCGATCTTGCTTGCATCCAACAACCAGAGGCTTGTAATAAATTTTTTTTAGAATCTTTTTATTGGATTCATCGTGTTGTGTAAAGATGCTTCATCGTCGCACGTAAAAGATGCTTGAATTGGCTTTTGTTCTTATGTAAGAGTTTAGACTTTGGTCTGCAATATTTATTTCCTAAATTCGGACCCTCTCTCATTGAAAATAGCACACATGGAATAATCTGTTTGTGATCGATTAGACCGTCAATAGTGTGAGGCTTTGACTTAGAGAATCCAGAGTTGGGGTGGAACTCTATAAATGGGTCCCCCCTACAAAAAAAAAAAAAAAAAAATGTGCCTATGTGCTACAATGGTATTAATTCTCTTCGGAGATAACGGCTCCTTACCCGAGTGGTTAGGAGTGGCAGTTTTCATCCTGGGTGTGCCACCTTTTCCTGCGTGTGAAGCTTTCTTTTCCACTTGTGTGGGCTTTCTTCCCACGTGTGCAGGCTCATTTCCCACTTGAGTGGTTGTCTTCCCGTGTGTATGGTGGCTCTCACTTGGATCCTAACCCCCTTAGTTGGATTAAAAAAAAAACTCTGATTGGAGTAAAATTTAGGAGTAGGAATACCTCATATAGATTATAGAGTGAGAGGGCATTTGATTTGATTTGAGTAGCTTGAGTTTTAAAAAGGTAGACCTCAGTTTGGAGTTATTCTCCTTCAAGTCGTAATTTCTCAAGTGAAACCCTCGAAGGATCCAGCCTCCCAGACATGGTTGTGGTCCACGGATCTAAGAAGAGTAACGTCCATTTAAGGCTATGAATGGAAAGATACAAGAAGTTTTTAAGGATTTTAATAAGAAACTATAAAAATATCCTCCAAATGCTAATTAGTGATAGGGATTTGAATTTTTACCAAAAAGGGATAACAAGATCACATGGGGCTTTTTTTTCCAACAAAGTGCTAATAGGTCACAGTTGTCACATATTATAACTCTACCATTCCCCTCTTCTTCTTTTACCCACATAATCTCCTTCTCTTCCTACATGTAGCAACAGTGGCGGATCTAAAAACTCGAATAAGTGGGGTCAATAAAAGACTTATCTTCCGCAAATCGAATAAATTTGTTTTACCCTTCATCAACATCTGTCATCTACTTTCGATAATCCGACAAATATAATATAAAATTCTCAAATAATGTACTTTCGATAATCCGACAAATATAATATTGAATTAAAAAAAAATTTAATACATTGTTACTAATAGTTCTTAATCCAAATACATAAACTCCTACAGCTGCCCTCAACAGGTTTTCATGAGTTGAAATCGTTGCATAATAGCTTCCATTATTAACACTAGCTGATGAATCGGGCCCAAATGACCCAACCCATGAGGATGAAGCTCAGGTCCAAGCCCACGGAGAGACCAAGTCAGGGCAGCCACGTTGCTTCGGAAACAGTTCCGCTCCTACCAGGTCCTGCGGAGAGATATCTCACCTGCCTCGTCCAGCGCGAGGGCAGTTCCTCACCTGCTTCGTCCAGCGCGAGGGCAGTTCGATGGTTCCAAGGGCGAACGTTGCAGCGTCCCCTTCTGTTAGGGTAGACTATAAATCAAAAGCCCCACCAGCACTTGGGAGCAACTAAGATCTTCCCATTCACTTCGACTCTTGTATTCCTCTAGTTTGTAACCCGAAATCATTGAGGAAGTAAAACACCACAGGCAATCTCTGCCTTTCAGCAGTGGACGTAGGTCATTTTGACGGAACCACTATAATCCCTTCTCTCTCTTCTTTAATTATTGCATTTACTACATTTATTACTTGACCGGTGGTGTCCGAAACCCTATTTTTACATCATCGGTTTTGGCGCCATCTGTGGGAATCGAACAAAAGTCCTTTTTTCAAAATTATGGTGATCACCACTAGATCGACAAGACGAGCAGAGGGCGAGGGTAGCCCTCCACCAATCAATCCTACCCCGAATGATCTTGCTCCCACTCTTCAGCAGATGTTGGAGACCATGCAACAGCTGGTAGCCCAAAACCAGCAAATCTTACAACTCGTGCTGGCAAGGCAATGAGGAGTACAATTTGGAGAAGTACCACAAGGAGCATCGCGCCAAAGAATTCCAAGAGCTCCACGCTGTGGAGCTCCCCATCTGGGCGCCCATCCTCAGGGCGGCGCCCAGGGAGCTCCCCATCTGGGCGCCCAGGGAGTTCCCCAAGGAGTTCCCAAGCGCGCCCCTCATGGAGTGCCCGGTAGAGCCCAGCTTGGAGGACTTCCACCTCCTCCCTCTTCTTCTAATGGAGAGGATCCTCATTTCCAAGAAGGGGAGAGTGAAAACCAAAGCATGGAGGAGGGAAGTTATTTTCGTGACCCATCCAGGGTAGCTCCCAATCCCTGGGACGAAAAGATCAAGGAGATGCAGAACCAGCTGGGAGAAGTCTACAACGCCATGAAGGCAAAGGCACCGGAGACAGTGGATCACCTAGTCGGGCGAACGGACACACCGTTCAAGCCCGATGTGGTTCCGCTTCCCCGGAAGTTCAAGATGCCGTCCATGGAGACCTTTGATGGAAGAAAGGATCCATTGGACCACCTGGAGACGTACAAAACCAAATGCAGCTGCATAATATCCCTGACGAGATTATGTGTAGGGCATTCCCAACCACACTGAAGGGTTCTGCCCGGCAGTGGTTTGCCAATCTCGCCCCTACCTCCATCGCCACCTTTGCGGAATTGAGCAAGTCCTTCGTGTCACATTTCATCGGAGGACGCCGCCACCAGAAGCCTGCCACACACCTGCTCAGCATAAAGCAGGATACAAATGAAAGCCTCAGGAGTTACCTCACTCATTTTAACGAGGAGGTACTTCAAATTGAAGAGCCTGACGACAAGGTGTCCATGACAGCCTTCCTCGGAGGTCTTCGTTCATCGAGAGTCCATTTCTCAGTGATGAAACGCCCGCCAAAAAGCATGCCGGAGCTACTAACAAAAGTTCAGAAGTATATAAATGCTGAAGATACCACAAGGGCCAGGCGAGGGGAGTCCTCCAGAGTAGTCGACAACGGGAAGGGGCGAGACAGAGAGGAAAGGAAGGATAGAAGTAACAAGCGAAGCAGGACAGAGAGGCTACCTGTCAGAGACCAACTCGGTCCTGCTCCGCAGAGAGATAGACGAGCATTCACTCCTCACGATGTAGTGGTTGAACACATTGCCAGGGAGCGCGGAACTGTTAAAAATGAATTACCAGTAATACCGTAAGAGAGTTAAAGTAGTGAGGGTTTGGGGGCTTGATTTTTTCAACTTTGTTAATGTTGTGTAGCACTAAACAATGGATTAATAAAATTATTTTTTATCAGTGCTACAAGTTTAAAAAAAAAAAAGAGTCCCCTGCCCTCTAATCACTCTCAAAGTTGTCCTCGGCATCACCATAGACATCATCAGAGCTGCCACTACAATCATCAAGCGCCTCAGTCGGCACGAAGCCTAAGAGGGCAATATCTGGGAAAGCAGTTCTCTCATGTACCGCCCCAATCACTGTCTCCACAACGGTCTCTCTGAGCATCACCCTCTCACGGGTCTGTACAAGCTCAGCCTCATTGAGCGAAGCCCTCTCGCGGGTCTTCATAAGCTCACCTCACTGAGCGAAGCCCTCTTGCGGGTCTTCAGAAGCTCGGCCTCATTGAGCGAAGCCCTCTCGCGGTTCTTCAGAAGCTCACCTCACTGAGCGAAGCCCTCTCGCGGGTCTTCAGAAGCTCAGCCTCACTGAGCGAAGCCCTCTCAAGGTCCTTCACAAGCTCAGCCTCTGCCTTGGCATCTCTCTCTTAGGCTGCTAAGAGTTCGGTCTCAAGCCTGGTCGCCCTCTCGCGGGCCGCGGAAAGATCAGCCTCGGAAGCCCTTCCAGCTGGCGCAACCCTCTCCTCAGCCTGAGAAGCTCTCTCATTTTCCGCGCTGCAGCGACTACGCCCGCTCTCGCTGCTGCAGCCTAGGATCTGGAGCAATCTTTCTAACAAGTTGCGGGCTCATCTTCTTCTTCTGGGATGACCCATCAGAAGTTACCGAGGGGCAGAGTCTTGGAATTTACATATGCTAAGGGATATATCATGCGCTTCATAGAGGGGGTCCGGGGGTGTCCCTCGGCGGGGGCCGAAAAAAAAAGAAGGAATATGTAATGGCCGCTACGGGACCAGGGGACTCCTTCCTCAGTCCTGGGCGCCCATCACTCCCCCGGGCGCCCAGGCCTTCTCCCCCGGGCGCCCCAGGCCTTCTCCCCGGGCGCCCGAATCCCTCGGACGCCCAGGCCAAATAATCCCCGGGCGCCTAGGAACTTCTCCCCCGGGGCCCAGGACTCTCCTAGAACCAGATCTGCTCTCGCCGACAAAGCGTCGCCCTACGTAACCTCACCCAGCGCGTCGCCCTGCACAGCCTCGGCGTCGCCCTGCACGGGGCACCCTGCGCAACCTGGCCCAGCGTAAGGGCGCCCATCGCAGGCCTGCCTCCCTCGCCCGGCGCAGGGGCACCCATCGCCCGCCTTGCGCCCTCGCCTAGCGCAGGGGCGCCCGTCGCCGCTCTGCCTCCCTCGCCCAGCGCAGGGTCGCCCGTTGCCCGCCACAAGCCCGTCGCCGCTCTGCTCCCTCGCCCGGCACAGGGGCGCCCGTCGCCCGCCGCAAGCCCGTTGCCGAACTGCCTCCCTCACCCGGCACAGGGGCGCCCGTCGCCCGCCTTGCGCCCCTCGCCCAGCGCAGTCGGCGGACTGCCCTCCTCGCCCAGCAGCGCAGGGGTGCCCGCAGCCTAGCGGGCGCCCACCGCGGAACCCTCGTCCTCGCCCATCGCGGGATCGCCGGAGGAGCTAGCGCCGCCCGCAGGGGCGCACGCGGCCTGACAGACGCCCAGCGCAGATCCACGTCCGACCGCCGACTGGCGAGTGTCCAGGCCGGAGCCACTCGCGCCTACGCCCAGGAACTTCTCCCCCGGCGCCCAGGCCTTCTCCCCTGGCCGGTTCCGAAGCTCGCCCAGACCAGGATTAAAACCGGAAAAGAGGAAAAAGATTTTGGAGGGAGAAGAGACCTGAATCTACCAATGCCCCCCTTTCAAAAAATTATTTGGCACGGGGCATTAAGGGGCAAATGATGAGTCAGGCCCAAATGACCCAACCCATGAGGATGAAGCTCAGGTCCAAGCCCACGGAGAGACCAAGTCAGGGCAGCCACGTTGCTTCGAAAACAGTTCCGCTCCTACCAGGTCCTGCGGAGAGATATCTCACCTGCCTCGTCCAGCGCGAGGGTAGTTCGAGGGTTCTAAGGGCGAACATTGCAGCGTCCCCGTCTGTTAGGGTAGACTATAAATCAAGAGGCCCACCAGCACTTGGGAGCAACTAAGATCTTCCCATTCACTTCGACTCTTGTATTCCTCTAGTTTGTAACTCGAAATCATTGAGGAAGTAAAACACCACAGGCAATCTCTGCCTTTCAGCAGTGGACTTAGGTCATTTTGACCGAACCACTATAATCCCTTCTCTCTCTTCTTTAATTATTGCATTTACTGCATTTATTACTTGACCGGTGGTGTCTGAAACCCTATTTTGGCATCATCACTAGCAACCACATCATTTTCAATAGATGTGACCAAACAGTCATTCATCCATTGATCTCCCATTCTGTTATGTAACATGTTATTTTCATATTTCATTGCTGAAAAACCTCTTTCTACCGTCGCAGTTGCTTCTGGTAAAATCAACGCCAATTTTATAAGCAAATAAACTAATTAGTATACATATCCTTCTATGCCTCCACTAATTTTCTAACAATATCATCGATTCCTTAAAAACTCGTTGCTAGAGCGCATGTCAGCAATGTGGGCTCATTAATTTTTTATTTATTTTGCTAGACAGTTGGCCCATTAACTTAGTCGGTGGGTATTTTATAAAAACTTTTGTTCACTACCACATCAACAAAGAAAATGTGTAAAGTTAGCTAATGTGGGGTGAAACTCTTAAATTGAGTGGCGGGGTCAAAAGCTTCCCATAAGTTCAATTCATGACATAAAAAAATTTATTTTTAAAATATTTTTTCGGATCTCAGGACCCCACTGAATTATTTATTTTTAAAATATTTTTTCGGATCTCAGTGGGGTCAATTGACCCCACTGAATTCAATGTGGAGCCGCCCATGTGTAGCAAGATTCTTTACAATATTTCGATAAGAATCTCAAAAAGAGAATTATTTTGAAAGTCAATTTATTCGCCTTATATCATACAACACTTGATGACATCTAATGGAGGAGAGTTTTTTTCTTTCTTTCTTTTTTTTTTTTTGTTAAAGTGTCATATGCATGAGAGATCATAAATATAGCTAGTGGAACCACAAACTGTCACGTTTGTCCTATTTTGAAAATTAACAGAGATTGTGCTAATGGAACTTTGAAGCATATATTCAGATCCTTTGTTCCAAGTCCCATGATCTCCATTGTACATTTGGTGGCCTGGTACGTTTATACCAAATGAAACGACATTTAATGTAACTACTAAGTATGGCACAGGTACCCAGGTTCGGTTGAATGCAGGACTCAAGTCTCAAGGCCTGTAGATGGTGCTCACTAATCCATCATATAGAGATGAAGCTCATTCAATATTGATGCCTTCGATGGGCATATAAAAAGTGGCAAAAACTGATGTTGGTTTTCATATTCAATATTTAATATCTATATGGTTGTCTCTGATGAGATGGATTAATTCCAATGAAGTTGGTTTTTTTTAGTAAGAGAGCATGTGAATGAGAGAGATTAGATTATAACTTTGATGAAAGCATTCTTTTAAAAAGTTAATAGTAAACCTGACCTGAAATTAATAAGATATGCCTCATGTGATGATGACGAGTATGGTGAATCTATCATCTTTTACACGAGGGATAGAGTTAAATGTAAAGTTGGAAAACTCATGGCTTGAAATCTACTTGTTGAACTCTAAAACGTTGGCTCGGAGAGAGTCAACTCGACAACTTAAGAGGCGTCACATTTTAAAATAGATCAAATACATAAGATTTAGATATAAATGTATTTACATGTAATGATAACAATAATAATAAATTTTAAATTTTAAATTTATTAAATCTCAATCAATCATTTTTAGATTGCAAAATTTATACCTCAAGCAGTATTTACTTATATCAGACTTAGCCGAGTTTACCTACATTAGACTCAGTTCTTCGTAAAAATGAAATGGCTCGAAAGAGTTAGCAGTCTACTTGCTAAGTTTTCCAACTTTGGTCAACTCATCATGTTGCCTTTCATATGAGTCTGCTGTCATTATGCTAGTAGAGCTCGTTTAGATATGGCTTATATAATATTTAGGGCTTTCAAGAGATTCACTTCCGGCCTAAGTCGGCCTAATCCCTAGTCCAATAATTGAGGGTTCTAACTGTCCAACGGATCAAAAGGGCTGGCCTAGACCTAGATTTAGTGCCGAGACCTAGATTTAGAGTCTTGATCCTAGATACATTTATTGGACGTGTCCAACACAAGGGTAAGGAAAAGTCATTTTATGCAAATCCACTAGCCGTCAATGACCACAGGGATAGACCGAAAAGGGCATGGATGAAGCAGTAAGGTTAGATCTAGATAAGACCAAGATAGATCTATTCAAAGAATTTGCCGCTATATATATTAAACTATGATCGAGAAATAAGTTTATGTACCTACCCCAATATAGTTGAGGCAAGGTTTTAATGACGATGGTGATAATCTCTTGACAGGCACTAAGATAGGTTTTAATATTTAAATTTGTATATATGCATTTGTATGCACGATGTATAAGTTCACTCATACACATTTGTAATATACTTCTTAAGTGTCCATCTAAACATATAAAAAGATCTCTTTAAACAGGCCTTCAACAGGCTCGACTCTTATTTGGACTTGGGCCTTTAACGAATGGGCTCGAGCTTTATACACTTTATTGGACAAGCTAGGACCTAGGATCAGGGCTATGTTAGACTCGGATATGAACTCGAGCCCCAATCCATGACAAACTTGAACTCCACTCAAGTTGGGTCCGACCAAATCCTACCTGTTGACTACTCTAATACTATTAAATATGCATGAGCTCCGTTTAGGTCAAATAGAATAGAGCCCTGCAACCTGGACTTTGGACCGACCCCAGAGTACGTCCATGTATGTATCAACCTGGATACCATGGTGTCGGTCCAAAGACCGAGCCCCAGAGTACGTCCAGGTAGACTTTTTCAATAGAATATCATGGATAGCATGCGTAGACTCAACCCAAACCCCATCATTAACAAATTAGGTTGAAAGGTCAAGTTGCTGGTTTTGTAAGAGAGGAGAAAGGACTCGGTCTCTATTACAGTGGCAATATTGACATTTTCATGAGAAAAAAAAAATGACATCATGTGAAGCACTCTGTCGATGATTTTTTAAGATTGCTTTATTGAGCCGTGGATTAAGAGTTTAATCTTGGTTTTCTCGTAAAAGTTCCTTTTATAATTTCATAAGTAGCAAATTGATTGAAAACTCCCAATAAAATATCATTTCTTATCATACATCAAAACTAAACTATGCTAATTCGAGAAGACACTTTTAAAAACCTGTCATCTTAACTAAATCATATAAATCCAAGAGGGAAATCAATCAGATCCCTACACATCCAACCAGGGGCGGACCCACATTGTTATGTTCTGGGGCGGTCACCCCAGATCAAATCTGGTAATCTGCATAGAGTTGAAATAGGCCCTGTGTAACACCCCAATTCCGGATACCGAGAAAACCGTCAAAGTACCGAAATTGGCGCACTACTTCTCGGAAAATCCGAGAACTTCCAAGATCGTAGGTCCGCAGTGAAATCCAATTTAAAACTTTTTGAACAATATTATAACAACAGTTAACATTGCGGAAGCGTAAAATAAGCGGAAGCAATACAGAGATAGCGGAAGCATAAGGTATCATCATATATATATCAAATGTAAATGGGCTGAAGTCCAGCCTAAAGTGTAATGTGATAAAAGCTAAAGTTTAATTACATATTTTCACCATTACCTCACAACAAATATCTCTGAAAACCCAAACAAATAGACACTCAAACCCCTGCAGCCGGTGCCGGCTCTCCACCCTCCGACTCGACCTCTTGGTCGGCCGGTCCCCATCCATAATCACCTACTATGGGCACCTCAACGAGTACGTACGCATCGCCCTCGAACTCGGGGTCAACACCTAAGCACCAAGAGTGGATCAGATCTAAAGATCTGGCAAGTCACAGTATGCTAATAATATAGAATGTATGCATCAAATGAGTAGAGACAGTAATAAAGTTAGGAGAATAACAATGATACAAATCCTAGGCAGTTAAGCAAGATAAACAAATAGAATCGATAAACATAATATAATAAACCTACACAAAATGGCACACTCACACAAGCTGGACACCGCGGGATATTATGCCGCGACCCTCGCATACTGAACACACTCGCGGCGGGAGAAATCTCACAGTGCTGCGGATTATCTAGCCCCGCAAATAACATCATCCATCAACACACACTGAGATCGGACTCGGTATCACACCGTCCGTCTCCAACAATGCTCATCATGATAGCCACACAACACTCCCAATAGCTCCTACTAGTGATGATCAGTCTAACTGGTTGAGCTTAGATCAACTGAATGAATGTCTATGCCGACTCAGGAAACAATAAAGGTTTGTGTCTGTCTAGGTTTTGCCTTGCGTGAACAAGGTTCTAACAAAGTCCCTAAGAGGTCCAAGCATCCATGGATCATAGTCCAAGTCCAAGTCTAGTCAATGGATACATACCAAGGCCCACCAAATACATGGTCTGGTCTATAACAGTCCATATGAGATACAAGTCCATATTCAATAACATATGATCCATTTACGTCCATAATGGGTCACAAGCCCATACAATCTAACCTTTCCAGTCTAGGGTAATTCACATCCAAACTTAGGCCATAAAAGGGCCCACCTAGCCACAGTCGATGTTCACCCAATCATATTACCGGGTCACCTCTAAGTAGTCCTAGGTTCGGGTCCTCCATTTTCCATTTAATTAACATGTATAATAATAATAAGGACAATAGAGTGATAGTAATAATATGAGGGAGATGAATTTCTAAATACAAGGATCAATGGGAGATATCAACAGTCCAACCTAAGTAAATGATCCACTTCAGATTCAGGTCTATTTCAGGTAATTCGATCTTTAAGTGAAACCACAAATGCTAAAGAATACTATGTTTGGTGCTCAGAAGTTATGTGCATCACTTGGTAACGTATAAAGGTTGAATCATCTTAAATTACATAACCTGGACCTTAATTAGTGGATCCCACGAGTCGAGGTTGAGCCACACCATCGACTCGTGGTTGGCACAGTGATGGAAGTCTATTTGGATGGTCGATGGGTCCCACATATGATTACAACGATAGAAATTAGAATTTAGGAAGTGTCACTGTACACAGTGTGCTCAGCCGACCTCCTGGCCTGGGCGGTCAGCTCGGCCATGGTTGAAAATCTCGGCCGGTACCGGTACGTATCGGCCGATACGTACCGGTACCGGCCGATACCGCACCGATATCTCAGCGAGATATCGGTATCGGCGATACGGTCGAAAATATCGCCAAAATATCGCTATATATCGGCCGATATTTTGAAAATATCGGCCGTGGCGATATCTCGGCCGATATTTTCAAAATATCGGCCGAGATCCCTTAAAAGCCTAAAAACCCTAATTTTTTTCCATTTTTCATCTTCTTCCCCACTCCTCTCATATCCAAACTTCTAAGAGCAGCAGCCACTCATTTGCTTACCCATCTTGCATATTTTCTTCAAGAAAATATTATTAAGGTAAGAGAAAATCAACTTAAAGCATGGTATTATGTATTTATGTGTTTTTTTTTTTTTTAGATGAAGCATGAAAAATTAGAAATCATGAGAATGTCACTTGTGTTGTGTTCTTCACTTAGAACTAAGTTAGATCTATATACTTTCTTGCTAGATCTACTCATACACATGATTTTGTATTTTCTTTTTAAAATTTTTTTATTTTCGGATTTTTTAATATTTGAATAAAAATATATCATTTTTTTGAAATTTCATCACAAATATGTTCTTTTAATGATTCATGATCATATAATGGTATGTAAATGATTGATCTACATACTTTTATGCTAGATCTACATATTTAGGATTTTGAAAATGATTTTATTAAATCTTTATTTTTTTTAAAAATAATTGTTGTTAATTGTTAGAGGATTTGTAATACTAAATGCTTATTAATGGTGTGTAGATAATAGATCTACATCTACTCATTGTCATAAACATCATTTAGATTTTTATTTTAATTATTTTATTTTCGGATTTTCTAATATTTGAATTATAATATATCATTTTTTTGGGATTTCATCATAAATATGTTCTTTTAATGATTCATGATCATTGTATGATGTTTAAATGATTAATTTACATACTTTTATGCTAGATCTACATATTTAGGATTTTGAAAATGATTTTATTAAATTTTTATTTTTTCTAAAAACAATTGTTGTTAATTGTTAGAGTATTTATGATACTAAATGCTTATTAATAGTGTGTAGATGATAGATCTACATCTACTCATTGTCATAAACATCATTTAGATTTTTATTTTATTTAATTTATTTTCGGATTTTATAATTTTTGAATTATAATATATCATTTTTTTGGGATTTCATCATAAATATGTTCTTTTAATGATTCATGATCATTGTGTGGCATGTAAATGATTGATTTACATACTTTTATGCTAGATCTATATATTTAGGACTTTGAAAATGATTTTATTAAACCTTTAATTTTTTCTAAAAATAATTGTTTAAGTGTATTTAATATTTATGATACATTAACTACCAAAGGCTTAGGACTTTGAAAATGATTTTATTAAATCTATAATTGTTGTTAGAGTATTACTATTATATGAATGTCTTATTTTATAGGAACAATGGTGCGTGACATAGATCCGGCATGGAGTCACGGTGAAGCTGTAGGAAGTAGAAGCAAAATAAAATGTAATTATTGTGAAAAGGTTCTCAATGGGGGGATTACCCAATTGAAATAACATTTGGCACATGTATCAGGACAGGTGATAAAATGTCTAAAAGTGCCACCAAATGTGAGAGCTGAAATGCAGGGGCTCCTTAAGACACTTGCACAAAAAAAAGTAGTACAAGAAAGAAGAAGAACCGAGGAATTTGAAGCATGTAGAGAAGAGGTTTTTGGTTCCTCTGATGATGACGATGAAGACCCGGAAATGACAAGGGCTAGGAGGGAAAGTGTAAGGGCACTTCAGGAGGAGGAAGAAAGGAGAAGAATGCAATATGAAGCAGCAGCTAGAGGTAGCCAATATGAGCAGGGTGGTTCATCCGGATCAGGGGGGCGAGTTTGCGTCGGGCATTTAGTCATAAACAACCCCGTCAAGATCCAGACATTGAGGAGGTTGAAAGACCTCCTATACAGGCACCTCGTAGGCCAGATGTGGTGGGGCCAACTAACCCATTTGCTTATAGAAAACCAACATCAAAGCAGCCAGGCATCATAAAAGCACTAAAGGGCAAGTTTGGTAAAGCAAGAGATAATCTAGTGAGAGCTACTGGGAAGTTTTTTTTGGATGGAGGCATTCCACCCAACAAGGCATCTTCTCCTTATTTCACCACTATGTTAGATGCAGCTGCAGAACATGGTCCAGGTATAAAGGCACCCACCCCTTATGAGATTGGACATGTATGTGTTGAGAAAGAGTATGATGAGTTGCAGGCTTGGGTGGAAACTTTCAAATGGGCATGGAAGGAAAGAGGTTGCACACTAATGTGCGATGGGTGGACGACGATCACACATCGTCATCTCTTGAATTTTCTAATCTACTCATCTATGGGCACGGTGTTTAGCAAATCAGTTGATGCAACTGATCACATCCAAGATGCAAGATATATTAATAGGTTATTGAATGATGTGATTGAAGAAGTTGGGGCAGATTGTATAGTTCAGGTGGTTACCGACAATGCTGCAAACATGAAGGCTGCAGGAATGATGCTTATGAAACAAAGGCCAAGGATTTTTTGGTCTCCATGTGCAGCACATTGCCTGGATTTAATGCTTGAAGATATTGCAAAAGGAAAAGTCATGAAGCAAGTGATTGGTAAGATAAAGCAGATCACCAATTTTTTTTATCAGTCATATAGACTCATTTCCATGATGAAAACACATACAGACAACCATGAACTACTGCGGCCTGGCATCACTAGATTTGCCACCCACTTTATTGCAATCAAAAGTGTTTACAAGCATAGAGAAGGACTTCTGCAATTAATAAAATCACAAGAGTTCATGAATTCAAAATAGGGAAAGAGACCAAGTCCCATTATAATAGAAGTGTGTAAAACAATTGAGTCCAATAAATTTTGGCCTCATGTGAAGGGTGTTTTGAATGTTTTTGATCCCCTAATAAAGGTTCTTCGATTGGTTGATGGCGATGATAAGCCAACAATAGGCTTCTTACATGAGGCCATGGAGAGATCAAAGCTGGCTATTCAAGCAGATTGTAGATATTACAAAAAGTATTGGAAGATCATTGACGATCGATGGGGGACGACAATTGAAACATGATTTACACACTGCTGGTAAGTAAAGGCTGTTTCCTTTAATATTTGAATTGTTGCATTCAATTTGGCCTCACTATATTAATTTATCATTGACTAAAATTCATTGGTACTTTTACAGGATACTTTTTTAATCCACAATTTTCGGAAGGACGTATATCTGATGAAATCCGTTTGGGATTAAAAAATGTAATTGAAAGACTGGCAGCGAATACAGATGAAGCAATTTGGGCTACTAATCATGTAGGCAGTAGGCTAATTAAGGGAAAAAGTATAACATTGTCATTTCTCCAATTTATTTTATTATGTTAATATCTTCAGATTGATATATACGATGTACGTGCTGGAAGCTTTGGAACGACGACTGCGCGGAGAGCTATCACACAGACCAATCCCGGTATTGATTGTAAATTTGTAATGTCATTTATATATTATTCAAGGACTTATTATTATTTTATTGACTCTAATATCATTTCTAATTTTTTTTCAGCTGAATGGTGGTTAAATTATGGAGAGAGTGCTCCTGCACTAAGGATGATTGCTATTAAAGTCCTTAGTCAAACAACATCGTCTTCCAATTGTGAAAGAAACTGGAGCACCTTCTCCTTTATCCACACAAGACCAAGAAATAGATTAACAATGCTGAAGCTAAATAAGTTGGTCTACATCCACTACAACCTCAGGCTCCGGAGTAGAAATAGAAGGAGAAGAAAGTTTGAGGATCACCGGGATTATTTTTGTCCAATTAATTTGGACTATATCTTTTCAGAAGAGGATACTGTGTTAGGTCAATGGCTGGAGGAACAAGAACAACCGGTGTTAGACCAAGACCCAGAGTTAGAGGGGTTGATGGAGGACTTGACTGGGGATAGGCCTGAGCCAGTGAGGGCCTCAGAAAGGTTGGAAGAAATAAACTTGACAATGCAACAGGGGCGCGCGCCTGATACAAGTGAGCCAAGGGGACAGGACGTGGATGAGGAGAGTGAGTCAAGTATTTCTACTTCTTCATCATCAGCAGGAATCCCACCTGACTCTCCCGGGGATGAGGGTCATTATAGAGATGATGAGCATGTCACTTATGAGACAGTTGAGCATTTTCCTGCTGCTACCGAGTTAGATCCTCGCCGTGGCTATGTCAGACATGTTGGACAGACAGGGAGTAGTGGTGACGCTGCTGGGCAAGGAGTGGGGGAAGGTACTCATTGTCATCAAGGGGGTTATGTTGGCCAACAGGGTGCCATGTATGGACAGCATATTAATTATTCATATGACCCTAATTGGGTACCCCCTTCACCAACACCGATAATGTCTATCGAACAGATATTAATTGAGCAAGGGAGGCTTCCCCCACTACCACATGATCCCCAACGACCTTTATATACCCTCATGGCTATTACATACCATTTGTGCACGATTACCAAGAACAATTTACAGGGGATCAAGATAGTTCATCATCTTATCAACAACAATCTGAATATGGTCATGGGTATGGTAGTGCTGCACAACAGTATGGAGCATATCTTTTTAACCAAAACCGAAGAAATGATGATGATGATATTGAGCCTGGGCGACACTCCACTTGGTATTAGGCTGTCAATCTATCAACTATCATACACTCATACTCATCAATCTCTCTCTAATTTCTACTCTCTAGTCCCCTCTAATTTCAGATAAACCATGAACCTTTTGATGCTCAAGTGCTTTATGATTTATCTATCTCACCATCATATTTCAGAGTTTAATATGTTATCTTCATGGTCATGAATCTCACAACTTATTTGATGATTGAGTTAGTATTAAATGATAATTGATATGTTTGTTATCTACTTATCTTTATTTTCTTATATTTTACACTAATAAATTGATCATGAGCATAAGCAATGGTTGCATTATATAAAATACTGGAGAATAAAGCGAACAGCGACACAGGCAGGACTCATAACTTAAGGTGACCGAGATTTTGATTTATTGTTGTTACTAATGGAAAAAATTATTGTTTTCCAGCATTTTCTAATATTCTGGATTTTTTGAATATTTTTGCGAAATTTTTTGGATTAAAAAAAAATTCACACCACGACGACCGCAACGGACCGATATCCGCGACAATATCCGCGACGTATCGGTTTTTCGGCCCGGCCGATACCACGACCGATACCGAGATTTTAATCCATGAGCTCGGCACACTGAGATCAAAGAAGTAAACACCCTGCAGGCAAAGTTTGATTGTCCAAAACTTCCTGTGAGTTCGGCTAACCCCCTGGCCTGGGTAGTTGGCCATGCACACTAAGAATTCTGGCTGAAGGGAATGTCCCAGGTTCTAGTCTCCATTGTTGGAATCCGGCCTTTTCGGAATCCATCTCGGAGTTCGGCTAAGCACTAGAGCTCAATTGAACACTCAGCTCGGTCACCCAGCTCAGCTCGGCAAAGTGCCTAGCTCAGTTGGGTCATCCAGCTAAGTTCGGTAAAGCATTGAGCTCGGCCAGGCATTGAGGTCGGTCAAGCTCTTAGCTCGGTTAAGCGCTGAGCTCGGCTAAGCATGGAGCCCGGTCTGGCACGGAAGCCGGTCTGGCACTAAGCTAGGTAAAACACTGAGCTCGGCCATAATGCTGAACTCGGCCTAGACGCTGAGCTCGGCTATAACGCGGATCTCAACCTGAGGATTGTGCTCGGCAGAACACTGAGTTCGGCTTAAGGGTGGAAGAAACCGAACCAAACCGAACTCCGAACCGTAAACCGAACCGTAAAACTAAGTTCGGTTCGGTTTATCGGTTTATGGTTCGGTTTCGGTTTTGCATTTTTAGCAAGTTCGGTTTTACGGTTCGGTTTCGGATTTTAAAAAATATTTTCGGTTTAAACCGAAAAAACCGAACTTTATTTTATATTTTAAATTAAATATATATATATGTGTCAATGGGAAAGGGAAAGGGGAAACTTGAATTTTTTTTTAATGGCAAATCACTGAGTTCATTTGTGTGATATTGAAATGATGTGTAACTAATAGCAACAATTTGGATATATTTGTGTGATTTGAAAAATTCGGTTTAAACCGAAAAACCGGAAAAACCGAACCGTTTAATAATTTTCGGTTCGGTTCGGTTTTACTCGTAATTCGGTCTGGTTCGGTTTGCAATATTTAGAAATTTCGGTTTTCGGTTTTTTTCGGTTTCGGTCAAAAACCGAACCGAAAAACCGAACTTCCACCCTTAGTTCGGCTAGTGTTGAATCCAGCCATCGCTGAGTTCGGCCAGTACTGAGCTCGTCAATCGCTGAGATCCGCCAATGCTGAGCTCGGCAATCGCTGGGCTCTGCCAACGCTGAGCTCGGCAATCGCTGGACTCGATCAGTGCTGAGCTCGGCCATCGCTGAGTTCTGTCCATTCTCCCCCATCAGTGTTGTGTTCTGTTATAGAACCCAGTTCTGTGACTAAACACAACTTCTCCTCTTCATTATGCACAGGGATGGTGGCCCACGTCTGATCAAAAATCCAGATCAGGTCCCGCCCCCATGGTCTCCCAGGGCCCCTCAAACAGATGTAGGGTCCTGATTCACCAAAGGTGGTCCCACCTCGATCCCGATCTCGACGCAACAAGATGGGTTTTCACAATTCCATCTCCGGGAACTTATTACAGTGACCCAATTCTCCTGGGTTTCTCCTCAGACCATCACAGAAGCATAATCGAAGAACAAAAACATTCACATATCATCCATCCATCATCAACCGGCCATTGATCATCCAAATGAGGTAACCCCATCCATCAATGGCCAAGGAAAACCAATCAGACAAGCTCAAAGATCGATCTAAATATATATATACAGCAATTGGAATTGTAATTGCAAATCAAAGAATGATAACATGCAATCTAGACTATCAGCATAGGGCACTTGCCTGATCGATTGAAGGTAGAAGGAAAGAGAGAAAACAACAGCGAACCAATAGTAACTAGGGGTTTCAGCAGTAGGGCTCCTCTGTTGCAAATCAGTCTTGGAGTTTTAGCTGGGGTTGGCCTACTATTGGGAATTCTGGGGAGACAAAGAGAGGGGGAGAGAGATAGGGATTGGAGGGAAGATGAGGGCTCGTTGGAGAGAAGTGGGGAAGAAGAAGAGAGAAAAGAGATGGGAATTGAGAGAGAGGAGATGAACAATGGTTGCTTGGGCAGGGAGGGTTTAGTTTAAATAGGTTGGGTTTCTTGGGTTAGGGACAAAAATGCCCTTGGGGTTAGAATAGAATTAGGGATAGGGTAGAGGGTATGTAGGTCTTTAGGTGGGCTTCTAGAAGATTCTTTGGTACAAACCCCATATAGTAAACACAAATTTCTAGTTAGGGCCTCTAACAAACTAACTAACTCTAAAATTAACAGAAGACACCATATTGACTCTACTAATTACACAACTAGACTAAACCTAGAAAAATACATAACTACCCTTATCTAAACCACATAATTAGTATAATTAAAGTACTTAAGTTAATATATAGTATTCAAATTCAAATTGAGGGTCCACCAGGGGTGGGGCCTCACACCCTGACCCATGCAGTACATGTATGTGACTAGTTGCCCCATGTACACGGGAAGATTGCCCCACGTGTCCCTCCGCTGGTGTAAAGGAACTTCTGTTAGTAAAACAAGATCTATATCTATGATCCAGAAAACCTTAAATAACTAAGATCCTCCATGTCAAATCATCGGGAGATGTAAAGCGGAAACATACCTTGATCCATTGTGGAAATTGTTCGCGGGTTGTTGATCTTCCAATCCAATATGGCTACCCATAGATACCTTCTTTTTGATGATGGGATGTCGGAGAGAATAGGAACTTGCCATATGAATTGGGGACCATAACCCTAATATATAATAATGAGATTATCATAGGTTTTACTATTTCTAATTTGACCCCTCATCAAACTAGAAATAGAATTCTGATATCTACACATTAATCCCATGACAATTATACCCTTAAGCCTTAAAACTTTAAGTCTTAATTAGATCACTTCAATTAGGCTTAACCAAAGATAGCATAACACATTTAATATTTACATGTGTGGCCCCACATAATGAAATTTTTCAACAATCTCCCACTGGGCCATATACATAACTTAACAAATGTGTATGACTGTATAAGCTCTAAAATTTTGCTATCATAATTTTAGGGTATATCCGAACAATCTCGTCCATTGATTATGCCGGTATATAATCAAAGCGGTTTTCGTCACATTTAACATGACTAAACCCATCAATGATCACATACACCAACATAACCAAATGACATAGATCAATCATGGATGCGTAGCATGGAAAGTACATGTAATGTGATCTATGCATGTCTATTTCCAACTGGTCCCACTTTATTCATGAGTGAGATCAATATTTAATACAATGTAACAGAGTGAAATGAACTGAAGACTTTATTTATGAAATAAACTGAAGACTTTATTTCTGATCAGAAAAATATCCAAATACATAAATGCATAAGTATGTTCAAAATTAAACATAAAACAATAAAATATAAAAAGATACAAACTCCCACTATAATGTGATATCCTCACACAAAATAACACCCATATGAGCAGTGTGCTCATGAAAGACCTTGGGTGGTAATCCCTTTGTAAGCGGATCCGCTATCATGGAGCTTGTCCCAATGTGCTTTATGGATATATGTTCATCCTCTATTCTCTCCTTCACAACGAGGAACTTAATGGCAATATGTTTTGACTTAAATGAGCTCCTGTTGTTGTTCAAATATAGCACTGCTGACTTATTGTCATAATATAGTGTGAGTGGTCTTTCAATACCCTCCAAAACTCGCAGCCCAGTGACAAAATTTCGCAGCCATATTCCATGGTTAGATACCTCATAGCATGCTACAAACTCTGCTGCCATGGTGGAATTAGTAACGAGTGTCTGTTTGGTACTCCTCCAAGAAATAGCTCCACCAGCTAACAGGTAGATGTAGCCTGATGTGGATTTCATATTATCCTGGCATCCAGGAAAATCGGAGTCGGAATACCCTATGATCTCCAACTGAGTCGATCTCCTATATGTGAGCATGTGATCTTTTATTCTCTGTAAATACTTCATAACCCGCTTGGCTGCTTTCCAATGATCCATTCCAGGATTACTTAAATATCTGCCGAACATGCCAACAATGTATGTAATATCCGAACGCGTACACACCTGAGCATACATTAAACTCCCTACAGCTGACGCATAGGGAATCTTTAGCATTTTCTGAACTTCAAGATTAGTTTTAGGGCACTAATTGAAACTGAACTTGTCTCCCTTAGAGACAGGGGTGTCACCTGGTTTGCTGTCCTACATGCCAAACCTTTTGAGCACTTTATCGATATAGCTTCTTTGTGATAATCCAAGAATACCCCGAGAGCGATCACGGTGTATCAGGATCCCTAATACAAAGGAGGCGTCGCCAAGATCTTTCATCTCAAATTTCTTTGATAGAAATCTCTTGGTTTCATGCAACATGCATATATCATTTGTGGCAAGCAGTATGTCATCGACATACAAAACCAAGAATGTGTGCTTACTCCCACTAAATTTGTGATACACACAATTTTCAACAGCGTTTGTCTCAAAACTAAAGGAGATAATCACATGATGAAACTTGTGATACCACTGACGAGAAGCTTGCTTGAGTCCATAGATGGACTTTGTCAATTTACAGACCATATTCTTTAGGTCTGCCGACTCAAAGTTTTCTGGCTGCATCATATAAATTGTTTCGTCAATGTCACCATTGAGAAAAGCTGTCTTGACGTCCATTTGATGAAGCTCAAGATCAAAATGTGCAACAAGTGCCATGATTGTCCTAAAAGAGTCTTTCGATGAAACCGGAGAAAAAGTCTCTTTAAAGTCAATCCCTTCCTTTTGGGTAAAGCCTTTAGCTATAAGACGAGCCTTATACCTCTCCACATTACCATTCGAATCCCTTTTGGTTTTAAAAATCCATTTATAATCAATGGGCTTCGCACCTTCTGGTAATGGGATAAGTTCCCAAACCTTATTGTCTTGCATAGACTTATACTCCTCATTGATGGCATCAATCCACTTTTTAGAGTTGGAACCTTGCATGGCTTGATGGAAGTTGATTGGATCATTTTCCACTATTCCAATTTATTCCTCATGTTCTTGGAGAAATACAAAAAAAATCGTCCGGAATAACATTTCTCCTTTCTCTAGTGGATCGCCTTAATGGCACTGGTTCTTGAGTTTGTTCCTCAGGAACAATCTCCTCAACTTGAATGGGGGTTTGATCAACATTGTCTGGTTAAGGATCCGGATTCGCTTCTTAATCAATGACAGGTATTGAAACTGGCACATTGTCAATAGCGATAGTGGGAATTGAAACCGATTCTTCCTCAAAGACAATGTCTCTAACCTTATTTCTCCCTCCAAACTCAACATCCTAAAAAAATGTTACAGTTCCCGTCTCAAAAATTGACCTAAGTGTGGGATCATAAAACTTATAGCCCCTAGATCGTTCAGAGTAGCCAATGAAGTAGCTGCTCACAGTTTTGGAGTCCAATTTCTTTTCATGTGGCCTGTAAGGCCGTGCCTCAGCTGGACATCCCCAAATGTGAAAATATTTTAAACTAGGCTTTCTGCCTGTCCAAAGCTCATAAGGTGTTTTTGCAATTGCTTTAGTTGGCACTCTATTCAGAATATAAGCTGTTGTTTTGAGTGCTTCTCCCCAGAGTGACTCTGGTAGAGAGGAACGACTAATCATACTCCTTACCATATCCTTAAGAGTCTGGTTTCGTCTTTCAGCTATACCATTCATGCTAGGTGACCTTGGCATGGTGTACTGTGGATGATTCCACATTCCTCTAGGAATTTAGCAAACGGTCCTGGACGTTGTTCACCTGAACCGTCATATCTGCCGTAGTATTCACCACCACGGTCAGACCTAACACTCTTTATTCTTTTGTTAAGTTGGTTCTCAACTTCGGCTTTAAATGTTTTGAACACGTCCAAAGATTTTGATTTCTCATGAATGAGAAATAGGTACCCATAGGGAAAGGCAGCAAAAGCATCCAATTTCACGTTCCCCCCACCCCTTGTTGCCTTGATTGAATTTGGCTTCACTGCGCCCTGAATCAATAAAAAAGCTTATTGATTTGATTCATCCCATTTCATTTGGGCGAGAGGGAGGCAGTGAGTCACCTGGGCTACGGATTTGTCGATTGGTTGATTCTCGAAATCACCTCTGGATAAAAAAAAGAAGCTACCCACTCACTTCTAAAAGATTTTTTTTCAGGAGGCTAGCTCGTAGCGCTCCTCTCGCTGCGTTAGCAGCCGTTGGTGATTCCGCGAAAGACCACAAAGGCCAGCTAGGCACGATGTTGATTCTCCTGCCTGGCCCCAGCTTTGGAAAGACGATTGAAACCAGTAAAAGTGCCAAAATCAATAGCTAATGAAACAATACAGATTCTGAAAGATCTGTGTGAACGATATGAGAAAAACCAAAAAAAAATGATGTTCTAGAATTAATCGTTCAAAGCCTGGCCTCTCCTCGGGGAAAGGTTGTCACCTTTTTTTTCACATTAGTGTTTCTATGCAGGGTTGCCTGAGCTGCCGAAAGCCAAGTGATGCTGAAAGACACATCTTTGTGGGCGATGGAAACTCGGTAGAAGTAGAGGCAATAGGGCATTTTAGGTTGGTATTAAAAACTGGTTATTATTTGGATGTAGTCGATACTTTTATTGTACCGTCTTTTAGACGGAATTTATTTCAGTTTCTTTATTGGACAAGTTTGGTTATTTTTGTTCATTTGGAAATAATCAATTCAGTTTATCTCTAAATTCAAATGTTGTTGGAACTGATTCCCTACAACTATATGACAACTTATATTTGCTTGATACAATCGTTTCTTGTATTGACTCATTGCATGTGGAATCACAAGGTACTGAACGCAAATTGAGTAAAGAAAATTCAGCCAAATTATGGCACGAACGCTTAGGTCACATCTCTAAAACTATAGTTGAGCGACTTGTGTCTGATGAGATTTTAGATTCCTTTGACTATACAGACTTTGATATTTGTATATATTGCATCTGCATAGAGTGGTGTGGCAGTATCAGCAAGAAATCCGAGATCGGAAAGCAATCCGCGAAGCCAGAGAATTTCGGAACAAGCAGCAGACATGGCACGATACTCAGCTTCGGTGGAAGATTTGGAGACTTTATCTTGTTTCTTACATTTCCACGAAATCAAACTATCTCCGAGATACATGCACCATCCTGTGGTAGAGCGACGAGTGTCCGGACAACCAGCCCAATCAGCATCTGAGTATGCTTTGAGTGTTAGGGAATTATTTGCCGAATAAAATAAGCCACGGGTTGGAGTCCGAATGAGATATTTAAGAATTCGTCGGACTGCAGCCAAATGAAGATGTCGAGGATCAGTCATGAATTGACTGACTAAATTGACTGCATAAGAAATATCAGGACGAGTTATCGTCAAGTAGATCAAGCTGCCAACAAGGCGACGATATAATGTAGGATCAGAGAGGGGATCCCCACTGTCCTGCTGGAGTTTAACATTGACTTCTACTGGAGTATCGACGGGAGCAGATCCTTGAAGTCCAGCCATTTCAATTAATTCCAGAGCATATTTATGTTGATGAAGTACAATGCCTTTTGCAGATTGATGAACTTCAAGACCTAAAAAATAGTGTAAAGGACCAAGATCTTTCATGTGGAAAGATTCATGAAGAGAGGCCTGAAGTTGTTGAATCATATCTGGATCGGTACCTGTAATGATGATATCATCCACATAAACAAGAAGAACAGTAATCCCCGTGGAAGCATGATGAAGGAACATAGATGGATCATATGGACTAGGATGAAACCCCAAGTGGATAAGAGCATGCTGGAACTTTTCAAACCATGCCCGGGGAGCTTGTTTGAGGCCGTAAAGAGAACGACGGAGTTTGGCAACAGCACCTGAGATGATAGAGGAAACCCCCTGAGGAAGGCGCATATAAACATCTTCTTTAAGATCACCATGAAGAAAGACATTCTTGACATCCATCTGGTATAGAGGCCAGGATTGAGATGCTGAAATGGCAAGAATAGTCCTCACAGTTGTCATTTTTGCTACAGGAGCAAAAGTCTCTTTATAATCAATACCATATTCCTGCCGATTACCCAGAGCAACAAGACGCGCCTTATACCTAGCCAAGGTCCCATCAGTGTTAAGCTTGATAGAATAGATCCACTTGCAACCTATTGGCTTAACATAAGAAGGACACGGAACCACATCCCATGTATGATTTTGCGCAAGAGCATCCAATTCATCCTGCATAGCGGTATTCCAACATTCATGCTGCACAGCCTGGGAATAGGAGTTCGGAATAGAAGTAGAAGACATGGTGGCCAGCAAGGAAGTGTGGGTATAACCATAACGAGATGGAGGTACGGAGATCCGAGATGAACGGCGTAAGGGAGGGTCCCCAGTTGGACCAGAGGCAGTTGGTGGATCGTTAGGGGGACTATGCGTGGTCACAGCTTTACTCCGCCTTTGATAAACAAAATTAGGATCAAATTTAACAAATGGTGTTTTATCTGAAAAACCAGGGAATGAAACAACAGATGATGACTCTACAGAATCAAGATGTTGTTGGAAAAAATATTGATTTTCAAAAAAGACAACATTACGGGAGGTACGAATGCGTCGTATGTGAGGATCATAACAAAGAAACCCCTTTTGATGACTAGGATATCCTAGAAAAGCACATTTAGCAGATTGGGCAGTAAGTTTGTTATGCTCAGAAGGAGGTAAATGTACAAAACACACCGACCCAAAAACATGTAGATCATCATAAGACGGTGTAGTTTTGTATAATCGATAAAAAGGACTCTCATTTTCTAAAGAAAAAGAGGGTAATCGATTTATAAGGTGGGCAGCAGTGCTAAGAGCTTCGGTCCAAAACGTGTAGGAACAGAGGATTCAATAAGAAGAGATCGAGTAATATCGAGAAGATGCCTGTTTTTCCGTTCAGCAACACCATTTTGCTGAGGGGTATAAGGACAAGATTTTTGAGAAATTATTCCTTTTGTTGTAAAAAAGTTTGAAACTCTGTAGACACATATTCACCTCCCGAATCAGAACGTAAAGTTTTAATGCAAGTGGAAAGTGATTCTCAACATATGCCAAAAACATCTTAAAAACATGAAAGACATCAGCTTTAGAATGCAAAAAATAGACCCATGTAAATCTACTATAATCATCAATAAAAGTCACAAAATATTTATAATGAGCATGAGACAAATGAGGAGCAATACCCCAAACATTACTATGAATTAAATCAAAACATTGAGTGCTATTGGAAGTAGAGACAGAAAAAGGAAGAGTCTTACTTTTTCCCAGCTTACATGTAGCACAATCAAAAGAAGCAAACTTAGAGAATCCTATGGAGTTTAACAATCCAGAATTAACCATGTGAGACATGGTTTTAAAATTAGGATGTCCAAGCCTACTATGCCATAATTGACAATTATTTTGAGCAGAAAAACAAAAATCATTTGTTGCATTATTCCTAATTGGAGTTGTAAGATCAAGAGAAAATAAGCGTCCATGCTTAGGCCCCCTCGCGATCTCCCTCCCTGACATCTGGTCCTGCACAACACAACCAGAGGAAGAAAATGAAACATTACAGTTGTTTTCAACAAGTTGTCCAACTGAAAGAAGATTTGAAATTAAATTGGGACAATGATAAACATTCTTTAAGGGCAAGATACTGGAAATATCTCCAATGGCAGTAATAGGAAGGTGTCCTCCATCGGCTGTTTGAACGTGAGTATTGCCAGTATATTTTGTCAAACTAGAGAGTTGTGCACTGGAATGAGTAAGGTGATTTGAAGCGCCGGAATCAAGATACCAAATGGAAGAAGAGTTTTTAGATGTACCTGTGATTCCAAGTGCAGAAAATGCATTGACAATCATTTGTTGAACTAATTCGGGAGTGAGAGGAGAGGAAGAGGGACCAGGCTGTGAAGGCACAGATGTGGATGCAGCATCAGCAGGAGGAGAGGCTGTCGTGGCAGCATAGGCATTTGGAGTCCGATTCTGTGGACGGCGGCGACATTCACTAATGATGTGTCCCTTCTTTTTGCAGTAATTACAGAACTTCTGGTTGCATTGGGTCGCAAGATGGCCATATTTTTTGCAAGAGTAGCATTGGACTTTGCTCATATCCCGAATCTGAGGAGTCGTAGAAGACTGTGAGACTGGCAGAGACTGAGTGTTCCCTTTGGCAGAGTATGCAACAGGATAAGTTGCAGTATGTTGTTGTTCCAGATGGGCTTTTGTGCGAAGACGTTGTTCTTCTCGTAGGAGCTCATTCAAACAAACATCCAAAGATGGTAATGGACTCCTACTCAGCAGAGATGATGTAACAGTCTCATATTCAGGACGCAATTTCATCAAAAACTGGTCTCTGTGACTTGAGGCTTGAAGGCCTTGAATAGTTTGAAGAACATTGTTCGGAATAGATGCATATTTAATCCCATCGTATTCACTCCACAAATTGTGGAAACCAGAATAGTAGTCCTGAATGGACAAGGTGTCTTGACTATATTCTGCAATTTCACATTCAAGTTGAAATTGACGTGCATAATTGTCTTGATGATAAACTGTCTGCAGGTAACCCCACATCTCCTTGGAGGTCGTATATGGTTTGAGGTTCAGAATCAGATGAGGTTCCACAGCCCCAAGAATCCATGTTTTGATTTTTGCATCCTTCGTATTCCAAGTAGAAATCTTTTTATCATCATCTGTAGGCTTTGGATCAGCACCAGAAACAAATCCCCATAATTCCTTGGCCTCAAGATATAATCGAAATTGAAAAGACCATGCTGGGTAGTTTTTACCATTAAATTGAATCAATTTAACCTCAGACTTCTCCATTTGAGAACCAAATAAAGAGAAGTAGTCAAGAAGAGGTTAATCCAACAGCGCACAACAGCAGGCAGTAAAAAAAACACCAAAAAATGGTGCAGGCGACCTTAAAAGTGACTAAAGATTCCTGATGTGGGGCCCACGATTTGATCAGACGGAGAATCAGATCAATGAGATGCAAGCAGTATCAAAATGTGTTTCCAGCCATACAAGTTTCACTAAAATCCATCCACAATCCAATATTTTGTACGGCTATGATTAAAATGATATGATAAAGATGGAAAATCACAAGTGGGGTCCAAAAGACTACCTCTGATCCCAAAAAATGGTGAAAAAATCACCAAAAATAGCAGCAGATATGGTCGACCATGGCTGTAGATTTTCTTGAGGATGTCATGATGATCGCAGGTGGGCCACTGTTGATCATATCGTGACAGACGACTGTCTGTTTCCAATAACCTCTGATCTGGATGATCCAAGCTTACAGACCTTGATTTTTGTGTCTGAAACACAAGATTGTCTTCCAAGAGCAGTAGAATGAATTACCAGCAGCAGCAGTATCAATCTGATATGAATCAGATGTTCACAGAGAAAAAGAATAGCCCAGATGACCTTCAGGATTGTGTCTGGATGAACACGTGGGGCCCACAGAGGAAGTGAAAAGCAAATCAGGTGCAAGGTCTGATTGCCATACTTAATTGTCTTCCTTGAGATGAAATCTGGTGTGCAGATTCCAAGGATCCAAACTTTTGGACGGTGGAGATGAAAACTACTGCCAGAAATGGGAAAATCATGAAATTGAGCAAATGGCCTACCTCTGATTGGCAAAAAATTGTGAAAAAATCACCAAAATTCCCTCCTGCAGTGGGCGACCAATACTGTTGAAGTTTCCAGTTGTGATTGAATAATCTCAAGTGGGCCACTGTTGAATGGCTATGATCAGTAGTGGATGAAAAGACTCTGAGATGTCTGAAACAGATCCTAGATCTGTTTTTTTCGGGAGAGGATGATTCCTCTCAGATCACTTGGAAGATTACAAGTTCTAGCTCTGATACCATAACAATCGTGACATGCAAGAGAAGCTTTTCAATTGACAAAATTTGTCTTTACATTGGAGATTTCCTCCCATTAAATAGAATACAGTTGCCTATTCAAAGGCTACAAATTAGCTAATCTAATCTAATTACAATCTATTATTAATGAAAGAGAGAGAAATCAGCTAATTACAATCTATTTAAAAGGAAAACTTCAAGCAATTAGTTGACCAAATCCAACGAGATTGGATTCCACCATATTGGGCCTAAATGGGCCTAAATTGGGTTTGTATTTGACACCTGGAATGGTCAACAGTATTTCATATCATTCATAGACGATTACTCTCGAACCAGAACTAATTCGGTACCCCAGTCCGAAAGGACATTGCCGTAGGAAGCTACGTTTAGGAGCGGAAATGAACCACCCTGGAATCCGTAGCGCGGGGAAAGGTGAGATCTTTCTGCTGCAAGCCGAAACGACCGACGCTGGCTCCATACCGGGAACTAAGGTATGGTTCTTCTTTGAAGACAGATCCTCTGTTCTTCAAATGAGTACCATACCAACCCGGGAGGTGAAGCAGAGAGAGCGAGGCCCTCGCTCTGTAGTCTTTCCATAATGGAAGGACCAGAGGAAAGAGTTTCCTTTCCGTGCTGTTCCTGCAAGCGCTAAGCAAGCGCAGTACTCGAAGTTGACTTCTAGGACTTCTAGTTCAGGGAAAGCGTTCAGTTCAAGCGAGAGCGACCGATCTCTTTAATAAAGGACTCTTTCAGCTTTTCTTTGCGTTTAGCGAGCTTAGATCATAAATCCTTGTCGTTGCGTAAGGCGAGTAGGTTCTTTTCCCGCTATAAAAAATGAAATCTTTGAATCTTCGTTTGTACCTCTTTTCTTCTTTGCGATGAGAGAACGGACATTAGCTTTTAGACTTGGAGTCTTGCCCATCAAGTACCTTGTAGATTTTAGTTTGCTCGGGATTTGTCATAATTTGAGGGTCCACTTGCTGTGAGTAGTAGCACCAGAATCTAACCACCACATGTTTCTGGGTACGTAAGCTAAATTTACCTCAGAACGGACCAAAGTAAGAAATGTACCTTTCTTTGCACGTCAATCATAATATTTGGCATAGTCCTTCTTCACATGTACAGGCTTGTTGCAAAAGAAACAACCCTCATTTGTTTGCTGTTGATTCTTTTGGGCTGGACCCTCATTTGTTTGCTGTTGTTTCTTTTGGGCTGAACCCTTAGCAGTTTCATTATTCTTCCTCTTTTTGCCCTTATCCTTAGAGGTGCTAGCCAAATGAGCACTTTATGTCCTGTCTTGCTTCAATCTCTCTTCGTCTTGCACACAGTAAGAAATGACCTCATTAAGAGTCCATTTCTCCTTTTAACAGTTGTAATTGACCTTAAATTGACTGTATTGTGCAGGAAGTGATATTAATACCAAATGCACGAGCAAGTCATCAGACAGCTCGAGCTTCAGTGCCTTAAGCTTAGAAGCAACATGAGACATTCCCATAATGTACTCCCTTATGTTCCCCTTGCCATTGTACTTCATAGAAATCAAGCTTTGCAAAAGCGTGCTTGTTTCTGCCTTATCGTTTTTTTCACAAAACGCTTTTCAATTTCGACTAGGAATTCTTTGGCTTTGGTTAGCTTGTCAGAGACCGCACCCCTAAATGCCTCCGGAATGCCGCGCATGATGATCATAAGACTCATGCGATTTGAGCTATCCCACTTCTCAAAGTTCTTTTTTTCATCAAGAGAATTTGCATCCGTAAGAGAAGCGGGCTGCTCAATCCATAGTGCAAGGTCTAGATCCATGCAACCGAGACCAATTTCTATGTTCTCTTTCCAATCCTTAAAGTTAGTCCAATTAAGCACAGGTATATTGTTGATATTAGCGGATATAGTAGAAACACTAGCTGTAAAGAGAACAAAAAACAAACAAACAGACAAACATGCTCATATTAATAGCCAAAGACAATAATCAACAAATTCAAACAATGGTAAGTCTCATCTCAAGATACCTAGCACAACATTAATATCAAGTCTTTGGACAGTAATATTAATTGTAAATGGTACTCTTGTTGTAGTGATCGAACATTGACAATAATTTATGTCAAATAATAAATCTATCTTTGGATCGACGTATTATTTACATGTAAAACCTTATAATCGTCACATGTTTACCACCACAGGTGTGTATACAATTCGGCCAAGTATTAACCTTCCTTTGGGCCGACTAAGACCCGCATGAATTTACAAACACACAAACATCCAATATTCCTCACGAACAATTTACTCAAGAGAGGTCACTTTGGTGACATCTTCTTTCAATTAGACCATGTAGAATGATGGACTATTTTATTTACCCATAAAAGATAGGGCATTCAGCGATAGGTCCCTAAACATTTCACTTTATGGCCTTAGATCCACAAAAAAAAGATATAAAGCCAAAGGTCCCTCCCACACTTTCTCATACATAAAATGTCCAGTTTACATTTTCTTTAAATCATAATCCATGATTGGTGGGATATTCCATTAATAATGGCTAACTAACATTTAATTACCCACGATTAATGGAATCTCGATTAATGGAATCTCATTAATGAGATTTTCAAATAAATTCTAAAAACATACAAATACATTTCAAAATAACGTAAATAAATTTTTAAAAAAAAGCAATAATTTCAAAAAAATGCAACACATCTAAAAAAAATGCATAGAAATTTAAAACGACACAAATAAATTTCAAAAGAACCAAATCAATTTTAAAAAATGTAAATAAATTTCAAAAAACCCAAATAAATGTCAAAAGATCCAAATAAAATTTAAAAAAAGCAAATAAATTTCAAAACACGGGAATAAATTCCAAAAGACATAAATAAAAATGCAAATAAATTTTAAAAAATGCCAAAATTACAAAAATATTCGTTCAAAAAGTCAATTAAGATTTTCAAAATGGAGATAAATTTGTTAGAAACTAGGCTAAATTTTTTAAAAATTCAAAACAACTTGCCAAAAACTCAGATAGATTTATTCAGTACTCAGATAATTTTGTTCCAGAATTCAAATAAATTTTACGAAAATTCAGATAAATTTTATAAAAACTTAAATAAATTTGTCAAAAACTCAGATAAACTTTACAAAAGCTCCGATAGATTTGTCCAGAATTCAGATAAATTTGACGAAAATTCAGATAAATTTCACAAAAATTTAGATAAATTTGACAGAAGCTCGTATAAATTTGTTAAAACTCAGATAAACTTGACAAAAACGTAAATAAATTTCACAAAAACTCAGATAATTTTGACAAAAACTGAGATAAATCTGACAAAAAAGTTAAATAATGCCAAAGAACGATCACCGGGGAGACGTCAGTCCTCCACGGAATTCCCCTTTCATCCATTTATCCATCTTGATCCCTCTGTTCACCACCTTTGTCGACAGCACCCCATTCCCATCTTCCATCTCCACTACAGAACAGATAAAAAAAAAGAAGAAGAAACCATCATCACTACCCGCCCACCTCTTCCCACTCCGAAAAACCCAAAACCCATCTCCTCGACCTCTGCTTACAAGACCCATCTCCCTCATCGACCTCTACTGCAAGACCCATCTCCCCCAAAATATCTTCGCCTAAGATGCCCACCAGGAGTGAGTTTCAGGAGGTTGATGCGCTCAACGGAGGCCACATTTCCCTCTGTCAAAAAGGACAGACAACACGACCATTCGTTTTCCTTCCATTTCTCACATTTCCCTCTGTCAAAAAGGACAGACAACACAACCATTCTCCATTCCATTTCAAATAAAAAACTCCTCGTCCTCCTCCGCCAAAAACCTTAAACATCTCCTCCACCACCTCGTCCCTGATTCCACATACGCCGCAACGGCGACGACGATACCATCGATCGTCGCCGTTGCCATCGTGCTAAAAGTACTTTCTCCTCACCAGAACCTTACGAAAAGACGCCGGAGATGAGTTCCTCTTCCAGCCGCACCTCGTCGGAATCCGCTCCGATTTCGACCATTATTGGTCACTCCGCGGAAGAGGACCTATTCTGTTTTTCTTCACACAAAAGCCAGAAGAAGTAAAAATGAAGTGACAGTTATTATCTTTAGTAAATCGAGAGACGAACAATAAATTATGAGAGAAGTAGAGCACATGAAAAATATTATGCAATGAGTGCACAGATGTTCAAGCTTTGGCTTTCCATGAATAAAGAGAGACGATACTAGTTGATGAAGAACTTGATTTGATGGGCAACCCAATCTATGATGCCAAAGATTGCTAAAGACACGAGTACTACTTAATGTAGAAGGAGAAGCTGACTTGTTATTTTGACTGCTTGAGGTCAAATGTCAGCCGCGGCCTCTCCTTCAACATCGAGCGCGAGATCGCCATGATAGAAGATAATATAACCAACTGGACGATCTTTAAAAGAGGGAAACTAAAGATTTAAAATATTAAATTTCAAAATTAATGCCTAAAACGGTTGAAAGGGTATTTTCGTCCTTAAAAATGCAAACATGTGAGTTCAAGGACCTAAGGCTGAAAAAAGTCTAGCTGAGTGGACCATAGCCCTTAGAAAGTATTTCCTTGGACTAGAGGCTGGAAACAATGACTTATAGGGACCTTTCGCTAATTTTGCCTAAAAGATATACCATAAAATATTTGAATTTGAGTTGAAGAAAATCCTAGGTTTGTTGCGCCGCCGCCCAAACCTCATGCCGCTTACAAAAAAAATAAAAAAATAAAAAAAAATAAAACGACGAAGGGCGGCACAAAATCCATCGATCCAAAAAATCAGATCTGATACATATGTCAAAACCCATATATCACAAGCATAAGCAACACACCAAAAATCAACAAACATACTGTGACGTCAGCAATAGGCATTGCGCTGACGTCATAGTACCAACGCAATGAATCAACCTACGCACGACAACCAGAGAATGATCCAATCAACTTTTGTCTCTTTCACTTGATATAGAATTGGAAATCAGAGAAAAACAAATTACTTGTGCACATGTCCCGAGGTGAATGAAAGAAGACTTTTCTTGATCTCGCTTGATCAGGAGTGGAAAAAGAATAGAATACTAAAACCATTTGCACATGTCACGAGATGCACTTAAAAAAAATAATAGAATACTTAATCCACTTGCACATGTCATGAGATGCACTAAAAAAAATAATAGAATACTTGATCCACTTGCACATGTCACAAGACGATGGTAAGTCACAGATCCATAGAAAAGAAAATCATCAGAAACAACAAGCGCACGTCCCGAGGCAACTTAATCCATTGAACAAAATATCACCGACATAAATTAAAAAAATAATACTTGATTCCCAATGGCTTCACATGGAGACTCTCTGATACCACTTATTAGTAAAACAAGATCTATATCTATGATCCAGAAAACCTTAAAAAACCAAGATCCTCCATATCAAATCATCGGGAGATGTAAAGCGCAAACATAACTTGATCCATTGTGGAAGTTGTTCGCAAGTTGTTGATCTTCCAATCCAATATGGCTACCCAGAGATACCTTCTTTCTGATGTCGGGATGTCGGAGAGAATAGGAACTTGCCGTATAAATTGAGGACCATAACCCTAATATATAATAATGAGATTATCATAAGTTTTACTATTTCTAATTTGACCCCTCATCAAACTAGAAATAGAATTCTGATATCTACACATTTAATATTTACATGTATGGCCCCACATGATGGAATTTTCCAACAACTTCCCCTCCAATTCAATTAAAGGAGAAGATCCACTGCCTTAAGATCATGGGTTTGGTAAGGGAGTGCAACGTAGACTTATAGGGTTATGTTAGTGTGTGGAGTAGAGAGCATCTAAGGGTATAATGATAATACTCATCAATACATGAGTATCTTGTGGTGTGACTTGTTTGATATGTAATGCGACATGTGCTTTGTAATACAATGTTTATGGCAGGTGCCCTTTGTATGAATATGAATAAAGGGTACATTTTATAAAAATTATTGTGAGTTGTGGTGTGTAGAGTCTGACTCCATTTAGGTTTCCTTACTTCCCATGTATGTAATCTGAAAAGATCATTTTTGTTAAGGTCCGCCACTGTATCCAACCTTCAGACTTCAGTGTATGCTGGATGGATATTTATCTATATATATATATACACGATTGCTGTCTAGTAGGCACCTTGAGAACCATGTGATTGGTGACAGAAATTTGGAAGGCTTCTAAGAGTGTGAGGGTCACCTACTACATCTCCAGCATTAAACAAATCTGCGGGCCAGTAATTGAGAATGTAGACATGGCCAATACATTGTGGAACCCATTTGAACTTGGCCCAGTTCACAGTGGAGAACAAACATAGTCCACATAGGGGGGGGGGGGGGGGGTGGGGTGGGGGGTGAAAATAGGGTATCAATGGGTCTAATCTGGCACAGGCACATATGCTGGTACAGTCCAAGTCTGGGACTGACCCAAGGACCAGAGGTTCAAGTACTTAAGAAACTCAATCCAACATGAAGCTCAAAAATCCAAGTACATATAGTCAGGCTTGCGGAGACTCAGTTAACTAACCCAATCCGGCTTTTAACTATGGCTAGGTGTAATGAGGACCCAGGAAATTTTCCTTCTGGGGCCCACAATGTAAAGAGAAATGTGTAAAAAAAAAAAATTGAAGAGTTTTGAAAACCTTTCTAGGGGATTTTCAGAAATTTCTGGGAGGCCCATGTCCCTACTATGTCTATAGCCAATGCAGGCAGGCCCCTTCCTATGTCTGAAAGAGTGATGCTACATTTAGCCTTACATCATACAAAAATGTTTATTTTACAAAGTTATACAGGACCACAACTCACAATCATGAAGTAATGAGTCCCACATTTGATAATGCCTCCATACCCTATGCTTAGATTTTTGTCAAACGTGGGACAATGTTAGGAGTGCCACAATCCATTGTACCCACGAATCAGTCATAAATCAGTACAGGGCCATTAAAACACAGATGAATATCATGGGGCTATAATGGCTGATTACAGTTTTTTACGAAAATAAGCAAAAAGGGTAAAATGATATTTTCATTGTGATAAGAAGAATCACAAGAAGGTAAAATGGTCACAAAAATCAACTAATGAATTTATGGAGAGACTAACACTATTAATCTGATATTGTATAATATGACCACGAGTCAACAGAGGTTTCAATAAAAGCAAGTAATAGAGAAGGGCATTTTGAGGTTAACATTATCATACACAGGCCTTTATAAATAAATTTAAAAAAAAATGATTGAGAATGGACCTTTTTGGGTTTGTTAGATGAACACCTGTTGGGTCTTAACTTGTGCCCAGATACTCAAAATCAAGGCACCAAGGATTGACTAGTTCACAAGGAAAGGACGCACTAAAAAAAAGTATAAGATATGATGTGGATATATTACCTACTTCAAACCATTATAGAAATGTAGATTGTGACTCCTAACCTAGATCAGTTCATACAAGTCTACCCATCCTACACGGGCCAATACAACAAAAGAGGAGGATTGGCCCAGTCCACTGAAAATGCTACAAATAACCTAAAAGCCTGTTTAAAGTTAAAATTCAAAATGAAAAGCAGCCCTTAACTAACTACAGATATAATATAACAATAGAAAACAAGCTATAAGCCTACAACTAACTTAAGCCAGGAACAAATTTCTGAGGCTGCCCTTATGTTGGCAGGGCCTTTATTTAAAAAATTTCCATTTAAGACTGGGCCTTTTGGGGGATGTCAGAGGACACAAGGCCTGTTGGGTCTTGTGATGCTGAAATACAACATTAACGCACCAAGGATTGACTTAAACAGAAGAGAAGGACACATTATACACAAAATTAAGTATAAGATGTGATGTGGATATGTTACCTATTTTAAAGCATTCAAATAAAGTAGATTGTGACTTCTAACCTAGATAACAATCAGTTCATACATGGGCCAATCCCACAAAAGAGGAGGATTGGCCCAGTCCACTGAAAAATGCTACAAAGCTTGTTTGATGTTCAAATTTAAATGAAAAGCAACCTAAGAGCATCTCATTGGTAAGTTAATCATCTACAAATAACGAAAGGAAACAAGCTACAAACAACTTAAGCCATGAACAAACACACACACCTAACACTCCCTAAGAATATGTCTGTCAATAGATAATAAAAGACTAAAACTAGCTAATAATCTGAGCCCTTACTCCTTGGAGGACTTGTTGATCAGGGACTTGTGAATGTGAGGGATCACACCACCTCCTGCAATGGTGCCCTTTATCAGAGTGTCCAGCTCTTCATCGCCTCTGATCGCAAGCTGCAGATGACGTGGGGTTATACGCTTCACCTTGAGGTCCTTGCTAGCATTCCCTGCTAACTCTAGAACTTCAGCAGTCAGATATTCAAGGATGGCAGCTGAATAAACAGCTGCTGTCGCCCCAACTCGCCCATTAGCTGCAATCCTGGACTTCAGTTGACGGTGGATCCGACCCACTGGAAACTGGTTTACACAATACATCAGATTCAAAGAGACAGACACACACTGAAATGTTACTGCTGTGATCCAAAGAGTTACAGTCTATGATGCACGGATACTTCAAAATTGGCAACATATCGTGTCATATCATATCCGATATTTCACTTTTTACATGTAAAATCCATGTCCCTGCCATGTCTATGGCGTGTCCCTGCCGTATCTGGGCATCATAAGTTACAGTTGGTGGACCAGACTTTGAATTTGTTAGCAGTAGGGTTGGCAAATCCTGACCAGACCCATCAACTTAACTCGGGTACAAACCAGTTAACAAGGGCCTGGTTGTTTCATGTAATTGAATACATAAGAATTGTGAGACTTCTATATTTAAAAATGGGTAAAATTGAAGATTCAAATGTGAATTTCTAAAAATGACCAAATTATCTCCCTTCTTATGGAAAACATCAAGGGGAGGTGGGAAATGAATACCCAACTACCACACTAGCAATTCAAATCCTAAGAAAGTGGCAGTTGCACTTTACATAGTTAAAATAGATCCTTCAACCCTCACCTCATATCATTTACCTCGCACCTTTTTTATAATCCTTCAGTTAGCTCATTTGACCATGAATTCCTATGTATTCTATGCAAACAAACAGGCCCTTAAGGATTTGAGTTAATATTTTGCTACCCATAAATGGATAGAGTTTAGGTCAAGCCCTTAGGTTCTAGTCAACATGCAAACCCAAACCTAACCAAACTCAATCCAGCTCATTTTTACTTGGACACACCAACCTGACCTTGACCTTGACCTCACTCGATACTTTGGGTTAGGCATAAGGTTGGCAGTTTCAATCAGATTAATGAATGGGTCAGGTTCAACTTAGGTCCCCACTCATTATTATCAGTACATCCACAAATTCAAATCAGTAGCATTTAGCTGTAACGAGTAAAGCATGCATATTTAGATTCTATCCAAACAGAAAAAAAGGAAAGAACAAGCCAAAAACATGCAGATGGAGAAATGATCTCGACTCAAACGAGTTACACTGCTATTGTGGTGCAAACAACTTGGGCACACTTTAGCCTATCTGATTTCGCAGAGTTCATATCTCATATCCAGATATAGCACCTTAACTAAATTATAGGTTACAGAGGGAACTTTAAAAAAGTACATGAGGACAATTGAAAAAAAAAACCAAAAAAAAAAACAGAGAGAATGATAACAAAAGCTCGACCATTCCATCTGATCAATAAGGTCAAATAAAACCCTTAATAAATGTTCAGCCCCCTCTCTAATGAGAATTTCCATACATTAAAGCCAGCATTACATGGATTATAACAGTCAATCCTATCCCAACACTACAAATCAACTCGCAAATTCAAGGTTAACCCACAAAAAATTTAGCCCTTAAAATGAACATGTGAAAATATGGCTACATTGTGTATGTTTGATCCAACCTTCAATATAATAACTCTAATTAGACTGAAGATTTCTACAATTATGGAGGAGAAATTCTCACATCTAACAGTCAGTTCAAATTAGAATAGATGAGCACATGATAAGTATAAATTAAATTGCTTTGTAACTATTGCTTAAGTTACATCCTTCTTCAATCCAACAGTTAATATGGCCTTAATGGAAACAAAGGCAAAATGATGCAACAGAATGATCTGCTACAAACACTAGAATGCTGTGTAGCATGCCCAAGATGTGTGGCCCACCTGATTGGATAATAGCCATAGCAGAGTGATCAGGGCCACTAAAACAGTAGATCATATGATTAGTCCTTGAAATTGATGATTAGGGTGAAATTCAATGATAAGGGGCACAACAAATCCCATGCCTCATGCATATCCTATGGATGTAAGTGAAAAGGATGAATAATAGATAGACAGAGGAATTGGAGTTGATAGGACACGCGTGTCGGTTTCAGTTACCTGGAGACCGGCTCGAGATGACCGGGAAACAGGTTTCTTCTTATCCTTTTCCTTGCTGGCAGCTGTGGTTTTTCCCGCCAAAAGACCCTTCCCTCCTTTTCCCGCCATTCTTTACCTCTAAAAAATGCCAAACAAAAAATTAGAATGTTCAAATTCCCGCCAAAAAAACCAAAGCAAAGAAAAACAACATAACCCAAAAAACAGATCTTCAAATGCATGAAAACCCAGAAATTAAAAAAAGAGAAAAAAAGACAGAGAACAGAGAAAGAGATGGGAAAATGGCAAGAGAACAGACACAGAAGACAGAGACTAAAAGATTTTCTCCTTTCTGTGTTTGGAGAAATCAGGAGAACAAGAAGATATGATTGCAGTGAAAAGAAAACTTGTTGGATGAAAGAAATGTGTAAAATAGAGAAACAGAGAGAGAGAGAGAGAGAGAGAGAGAGAGAGAGAGAGAGAGAGAACCTGAGATGTTTGGATGTTGGAAAGCTTGGAGGAGGGAAAGGGGAGGGAGAAAATGGAAAATGAGAGGGAAAATGAGGCGGTTTTCGACTTTATATATGTGGAGATGCAAAAGGCGGTTGATTTTGGAGGGACGGGAATTCAAATTTGGATCAAATGACATAAATGCCCTCACATGGCTTCGTTTGTTTGACCGAAATGAAGCCCGCTCACTCCGCTACCGAGATGAAACGGGAGAATGGCTCCTTTGTGCGTCTTACACAAGGGAGCCTCCCAGTTACAAGTTACGAATGTGTCTTGGGCCATGGCCCACTAACAAGAAAGAGTTAACAAGGTTCGTCCAAGGCTGTGACTTTGGAGAAATCCATGGTTCAAGAAAGAGTCCTGCTACATGGACATAACCATTGGACTAATTCCATGGTTCTCATCCAATATTTAGATGAGAACCATGAGATTAGTCCATGGACTAACTCTATAAGTTAGTCCATGTAGTCTTTTTGTTCAAGAAATGTAACTCTTTAGTGATGTCTACTTATTTAAAATCTAAATCACTTAAAAGCAAATATTTTTAAAAACAGAGCTATCAGCAATTGTAAATCTCTTAATTAGGCTACGCCTGGAGCTTGAGGTTGAGGATATATTACTAGAGGAGTTGGGTTTTCTCTTGAACAGTCTGAGACTCTGAATTATCCATATGTGGGGGTCATGATGGATTTTCAAGATTTTGTTATACGGATCGATATAATAGCTAGATCCGGACTCATAAAAATTATATTAGTGTAGGTTTCGTTTTAAGAGCAACACCTTTACCCTCCCACAGTGGGCCCCACGGTCCCACCGTAAAACAATATAGTTTTAGAGCACCTGTTAGAGGGCTATTTTAAATACCTACGCAATATGAACTGTTGGGTGAGGAATTTCCAAAAACGATCGTATGTGAATTATGTAATCCGCCCAATGGTGAAAACTTTGGGCTTAATCCTTGAAACCCTCTTCTATTTGTCAGATGGGGCATTAGGTTAGGCCCAACAAGTCAACCAAGTGTTCTATTTTTGACATGTTATAAAGCGCATTTTGTTGTGGACCTGTGGTAGCTACAGAGGATCCAAACTCATAAAAATGATTCCCTGGACCTTGGAACTGGACTCCATTCATATTTCTCTTTTGTGTCCAATCAATGTGTTCCAAGCTGTTTGTTGGTTGATCATTCAAAATGAGGGAGACTCATGAGCCATGGCAGCAATTCATAACTGACCTTCGTTGTGCATTAACGACAGGCCTTGCTGTCCAACATAATTCTTAGGCTTTTCAATTATACAGAGCAAGGGCTGGATCATTTGAGTCCCCATCTTTTACACAGTGGCTGGACAGTCTCTGTACTTTAATAGAGAATAAAAACACGGGGTTGTGAGATTCCCTCGGCCCAAAGATACGAGTAGGGGGGCAGAATATGACCTGATCCGTCAATTTGACTTGAACCCGACCCGTATTTGACCTGCACACTCAACCGCATTTGATGCCGGTCAATCATAGGTCAAGAAAACATGATCTGCATTTAAACGAATCAAACTAGGGTCAACCTGTCTAATCTATTTAAATGGGCTAGAGAGTGAGAGAATGCTTGAGAGAAAGAGATAGAGAGTGTATAGAGAGTGAGAGAATTGTTTAAATTGGTGAGAAATGAGAATGGGAAAGTTAGGGTATTTATAAACTTTGTAAAATTAAAAGGGGACACAAAATACCCCTTATATGACCGTTTTATTTTATTTTTACTTTTTGCGTGTGCGTGTGCGTGTGTGTGTGTGTGTGTGTGTGTGTGTGTGTGTGTGTGTGGGGGGGGGGGGGGGGGGGGTTGGTGCAAAATTAACAATTAAAAAAAAAAAAAAAAAAAAACTAGCCGTTTTTTGGTAGGCCAGGTGGGGCGACCGTTATGGATGGGTCGGCCCGCAGTGGGCCGGGCTGAAACAGGCTGACTGTGCCCGTTCTCTTAAACCAGCACGGCCCATGTCACGGGCCATGCTGTTGATCAGGACGTGTCATGCCGTATGCCGTTGACCCATGGCCCGGCCCATTTAACATCTCTAAGGCTACTCATGCCAAAAGAGCCAAATGCATGAAGAATCAGCTACTCAAAATGGATGAATATGAAGGCTTTCATAAATAGTTTGTGCATTTAGATGAGGCTTTTCAGCTGCAAGTACCTTCTCAAAGTCCTAGCAAAGTTAATTTTATGTATTAATGTTTTAGTTTCATTATGTTGGCCAGTCAGAAAATAACACATACAAATGAAAAATAAGTGGAGAAGATGAGGATTTGGTAGGACATGGACCATATGGTTGCTTTGTGAAATCTGGTTCTCCACTCAATTTTTTTCTTTTTCTTTTTAACCCAGCCAAGTGGGCTGGGACGCAAAATAGCCCATACAAACACGGAAAGACATACAGCCCCCCGCACAGACAGAAATAAAACCCACATAAGTGTGAAGAAATAACGTACCCATGATTTAAATCTTAGACAGCCATATGAGTACTGCCGTGGTGAGGTAAGTGGCCGTTCTCTGCTAGTTGTTATTTTTAAGGGCATGTTTCTTTATAAGAATTTCTGTCAGGAATTCAGGCTGTCTAGGAATTCCTAAATTCCAGTCAGAAATTCAATGTTCACTTATTGGAATTCCCAACATTTGAGGTACGTAGCATTTTAAAAGTTTCAAAAAAGTGAAATTCCAAAATACTAGCCCTTTCTCTAGCATTTACAAATCCAAGCATTCCGAGAGGCCTCATTAGAACTCCATCTCTCTCTGACGGTAGAAGGTCATCTTATTCGCTGCACCTCTAAAAGAAAATCAGATTTGGTTATCTTCTTTCTTTGCACTCATTTCATATATCTGGTTGCATGAAGCCTAAAACTCCCAAATCCACACATTTTTTTTTATCTAATCTCAATTTTATTTTTATCCGACATCTTTCAAAACCCTACCATCCTCCTCAGACAAGAAAAACCCTACCATCCTCCTCAGACAAGAAATCAATCTCATCTTACATCGAGACCGAATAAACCCTAGAATTCATGTATCCAATCTCTTTGGACAGAAACGTGAGACGACATTCAATTCAAGAGGATTTGTAGGGGCTCCTGGATCTTGATGATGACGATGGAGATGTTGGGTAAGGAAGATGAGAATAGATGAGGATCATTGCTATGTGCAGAGATTCAAGTACTCATGAAATTGGACATTTGTGGAATTCAAGTTGCATGAAATTCTCAGACAGAAATTCTAGGTATAATAGAAATGGAGAATTTAGGAATACTAGAATTTATAGCATTTCAAAATTTCAGTTTCTCAAATTCTATAAATTTTAATGGACATGAATTTCAAGAATTCTTTAAAAAAAAACAGGCCTGCTACCTCACTGCCTAACATGTTCACATCCAGTAACTTATTTACAGACATTCATTGGCCTTCGGCCCATCATAGCACACTGTACATGCAATTGATATAAGAAAGTAAACCATGTTAGAAAACAATTATTTATTCTATTGTTTTAAATGGAGGCACCTACTATTTTTCATTTGTCTGTTCGCCATTAATTTTTCTGATATTTGAGGCATCTATTGATATTCTTATAATAGTATCATCTGTGTTCTTCCTCATTACCCCTACATATACCTCTTACAATCCAGATCTCCATGACCTGTACGTATATATTATCTCTTGCTTTGTTGTTAAACAATTTGGTCAGAAGAATCCAACAGAATTTAAGGACCATAGGCCATCTGTTATCTTCTCCAACGACTTTTGTCTTGCAATGGATTGTAAAAGTAGTTATTGGTAATCACGTTATGGCCTGAAAAATAGTGTGTATGTAGAAGATTTTCAACATATAAACCTCATAAACAAACGAGCACATATAGGAAATGCAGAATGCAAAACAAAGAACATTAAATTTGGCACAAACTGTAATATCCCGACCCTTAGTCTATATTAATTATAAGATTAGTTAAGCATGTTTAGAGTCTTAGCGAGTCGGATTTGACGTATGGATCATGCTTTACGAATTCTCGCGTGAGTCCGAGTGCGTTTGGATTGAGTAGGGGGTTGGTTTACAATTTGGGGAAGTTTTCAAGGGTTTTTGTGAGATTATGAGCTTTTGGTGGGTTGGGTGCATTGGGTAGGTCTCGATATTTTAGTTTTCTATCGCGTTTCGATTTGACGCGTCGAAGAGACCCAAATAATCACATTTACCAAACCAAAGACTAAACCCATATTTTCTCACTTCTTCTAACCTAATAAAAGACTCATTCCAACCCATCTCTTATTCCATCTATTCCTTCCTTTCACTGTGCTATCTCCAACCCTTCTTCCTCTTCACTGCCTCCTTGCCAGTGACAACCGTCGGAGCTCCGTTCTCACCGGCCAAACTCCATTTCATCTTCCTCAAGCATCCAAGAACCCAACCATCTCTTTTTCTAAGCTTCCCATTGACAACCCACTTAAAGATAAGCTCCTCAAGCTTTAGGTTTAACTTTCCTTCTTCCCTTTGCTTAGAAATGATACTAGGAAGCTCACTCCAACCCATTGCATTCATTTTTGTAGAGAGATTTTGGGGTTTGGAAGCCATTTTCCATTTTTTAGCTCAAAAGAGGGATTTTCTCTAATTTCTCTTGGATTTGCTTTAGCTCTTCATCAAGGCAAGTTAACGTATATATTTGTGTTTTGATATGTATGTTTCTTCCTTGCTTTGATGGTCAATGATGCCTAGATGAACCCTTGCTCAACTTAATTTGATTTATGGATGAAAACATGATAATGTGACCTAAATGTATAATGGATTGGATTGGGTTTTTTAATGAATAGATTGATTTGGTTTTTGACTTTGAATGGATGGGTTTTACCCACCATATACATTAATTTTGGACCAGAGGCTTGAAATGGGTTTCTCCCCATTTTTCAATTCAGTTGCATAACCGGGCTCTACAACCGTAGTGTTCTCGGTCGACCGGCCAGGGGGCTCGGTCAACTGACCAAACAGGGCTAGGCGCTGGGCGCCTAACCATAACACCGTGCACCATTTCTTGCTTACAACTGCTGGTCAATCGAGCCCTGTCCCAGTCGACCGCGACCCTTCTGTGTATGGGGTCGACCGGGCCCACAGCTGGACACCATTTTGAAGGGCCCTTTTGACTCTTTTTCAGTTGGACTTAGGTGGAACTTCGGATACCTTTTTGGATTCATTTGACTATATGTGAGGATGTTTTGAGCCGATGTCTTTCACGGTTAATCCGGTTGTATTTGGTTACAATCTATCTCAATCTTGAACGGTACAGGACAACGGGATACTTCCCTTTATATCTATGCAAGAAGATTGTTTGTTTAGGTATCACGAACCCTATTCATTTCGTTGATTGAGTATGGTTGTATGATGCCTCGTGTTTAACATTGTACATAGGATTTGATTGTTTATCGCTACTGATTCTGAATTGTACCGTCTGGTACTTGTCTACATGCTATGTACATGTTCTTTAGCTTCGTTTACTTTGTTTTGCCTTGGGATCACTTGATGAACCCAGGTGTTGAACTTAGGATATCCCTTTGATGTTCCGCTTGTCTTGATGATTGATGGAAGTGTGAGGCTAGGTGGCTTTGATTGTAAAAGCTTGATGATGACTACTTATGATATTGGTCTTAATTTGATAAATGGAAAGTAGTCTCTCTTTGGTTAATAATCTTGTTCACGCAAGAAAGTTTAGCCCCTCATTATTGTTTGTCTATGAATCCTTATGTCAAGCACCACTCAGCTGTATATCGCCCAACACAGATGGGGCACTATCAGTGTGAGGACTTTGATGAACGTCTGCGCAGTACGACTTGTTACTTGATGGATCTTGCTTGTTACCGGGTCATTCCCGTGTCTTGTTGCCGAGTTCACACTCGTGTCTTGCTGCCGAGTTAATACTCGTGTCTTGTTGCCAGGCTTTTAAACATGTGTCTTGTTACCAGGTATACCATGTGTCTTGGTATCCCCACCATGACTCAATGTGAGTATGGAAGGGTACTACTATCCCGTGGTAATTAGCATATGTAGATCGCCTATTTTGTTAGATGTTTGTGCTAGATTGATTATTATTTGGATACTATGCATTTCTTATTATCAGAATGTTATTTATTTCATATGATCTTGTCTCTTGTCTACTCTCATTCGTATTGCATATCTTGATAACTTATATATATTGCTTGCCGACCGTCGTATCTGACGATGCTACCCCTGGTGCATAGGTATCAAGTCCTTTTATATCGAGGAGGAGACGACGGAAGAAATTTAGGCGGATTAGCCTGATGACTTCCTAGATTACAGTACGGACGACGTTGTATAGTCGTACCGACCCTGTACACGAGTGCCTCACGCATATTTTTGGATAGATTCATCTTTTGGGTTTTCTTTTGATTATCATTTTTTGTTAGGCCCAAATTTTGGTGTGGTCTTTCATTGTAATTAATACTTTTGTCTAACTATTACAACTTGAACTCTAATTATATTATTTCCGTATTGCTCTTAACTATATATACATCTTGAGATACCACTTGTTTGCATGAAGCTTCCGCTATTATTTTTTATATTCTATGAAATATTTATACCTTACAGCGACCTTCGACCCCTTTGGGACTTGATTGGGGCTAAGTGTGGTTATTTATGTTGAAAAATTTTAATTAGCCCTAATTTCACGCTTTAACTCCGATTATACTTTTGGGGCATGACACAAACCATAGATTTTATAAGCTATAGTTTCTTGTCTTGCTTCTTCATAAGCTACCTGTAAGCTACCTGTACTCCTCTTCTGAATGAAAAATTCTACGTAGGCTATCACCCAAATAAATAAAAAATCTTGATGTGAGGAGTTCTTGAACATAGCCTCATGCATACTTTGTTCGTGGGCATTCACGTTAATTAAAAAGGAAGCTTATAATGGCTATACCTAAGTTAAAAATCCTTATGTGAAGAGTTCTCGAGCATAGCCATATATATGCAAACTATGTTTGTGGGCATCCATGTTGATTAAAAAGAATCTTTAGCGGTAGATGAAATTATAGTGATTTATTTTTCTTAATGTTAGTATTTAAATTCCTTACATCGATTTTTACTTCCCCGTAACCTACTGACCATGAAATTTATAAAGAAAGAAACTTGAACAGCTAGTAATCAAAATTACTGAATTAGTCACCTGGCCATCTAAATTGGTAATAACTTATTTATTTAATATATATAGGGGTTTTTACTGAAAAAAATACTTTATGTAGCCAGTGCACCAAACATAAAATATTAGGCAAACATGCACCTAACATGGAATCCGTACAGAAAAATCATTTTTTTTCCAGCATTTTTTTGGGTGGTTGCTATTGACTTTCATTTTATATGTTGAGGGTCGACGGCGACCCTCAATATAACAAGTGAGGATCGCAATCGGCCATGAGCACGCATAAACTCATCTTCTTCCTTTTTCCTCTTTTCCCCTAACTCAATCCAATGATAGAGCATATACAAACACACTCAACGATGTGACATTCTGACGTTGAGATGACTTTTGGGCCCCATTTGGATGTGTGCTAGTTCATGAGTGGTTGTGAAATGTAGGGGGTATCATGTGTCGAAATAAATTTTACTGTATCTAATCGCAATTGTCCCTTCATATAAGCTATTGAGACTTTTACATCTTTTAAATGGATGAGATAATGGCCAATTTTCCCTTATGTTCAAAGAATGGATTGGAGTAAAACTTCAGCCAGTACCTATCAAAACACAAATCTACAATTCCCATCCACCCCTCCTCTTGTGTGGACCCGGTGTGCCCCACAAAATTATCATCAGTATTTGATCAAGTTGATTACTAATGATGCAAGGCAGGCTCTCCCATAGAAGAATTGTCACGATGCTCCTTCCACGGCGAATGTTTTAAGTTAGAGCCTTGCCATTTGTAGGAAAAAACACTATACCAGTTCCGGTCATTGTAAGTGATCCAATGTAGAAAGTAACTTAAAAGAAATTTACAAGTATCGATTATAATCGTCTTATTGAGAATTTCATTTATTTGATGTATTGGGAGATTTTCTTATTTACACTTATAATTTGGACAAAATCAATGTATTATGAGCATCACAAAATCAATCATGATACTAAATTATATAAAAATAGATCAACTACATGTCATTTGAGCCACCCTCACTAGAATAATCTATTACTGCACCATTTTTTCTTGCGATGCCCGTCTTTACTATACCGAAAATCACAAAACAAACCTCCTTCGAGGCCCACCCATAAGACACGATCAACGGTCTGGATCATCACATGCCGTTGACACGGCAAGAAAAAAACATACGGCCAAGCTACTTAGTATGTCTTCACAAGAATAAATGCAGACAACGGACAAGCGAGTCTTTCCTCTCTCCATCATTGGATTGGGTTTGGGGAAGAGAGGAAAAAGGTAGAAGATGAGTTTATGCCTGCTCATGGTCGACTTGGACCTTCACTTGTTATAGTGAGGGTCGCCATCGACCCTCAACACATAAAATGAAAGTCGATAGCGACCATAAATAAAATGGTAAAAAAAAATTAGTGTTTCTATATGAATTCCTTGTTAGGTGCATGTTTGCCTAATGTTCCATGTTTGATGCACTGGCCACATAAAGTGTGTTTTTCGATAATACCCCTATATATATATATATATATGGGGTCAGCTCTCCTAAGCTCAAATTTATGATAAAGTAAGCTCAAGTGTGTGGTGGGGCCCACCTGGGGACCCACATGGGGACGGGGATGGGGATGGAGGGAATTTCAAAGACTCCCTGGGATCTTTCTCTTTGCAAAAAATTAACTCCAACCGAGATTTTTTTCATCTCCATATGGGCCCAAAAGTTTAATGGTCAACAATCCATTTGGGTCAATACATAGTCCATCCAACTGTCTAGTAAATTCGGATCTGACCGAAAATTGGTGGACAAGTGCAATTTAGGGGGGTCATGTGTTTGGTCCATTTGGATGGACCAAAGGTGGGGCCCACAAGCATGAGCTTACGAAATTCTCCTAAGCTTGAGCTTAGGAGAGCCTTGCTCTATATATTCCACTATTTGCTTTGAACTAAATCTTATTTCAACTACCTCTTCATAAAAAAAGAAATAATCCTATTTTATACATGAAGAAGATGACATTTATATAACTAAATCTTAAAAAAATAGTATAAATTAGTCATATATTCATTGGTTTGTCAAAAATGTTTGTGTGCCAAAGTTTATAATGGTCATACCTAAATAAGAAATCTTGATGTAATCTTGATCACATAGCTTTATATAGACTATGTTCGTGGGCATCCATGATTATTAAAAAGGGCGTTTAACGGGGGATGAAATTGTAGTGATTCCTTTTTTTCGTGTGAGTTTAAATTCCTTATATCGATTCTTACTTCAGGTAACCAACTGACATTGAAATTTATAGAGAAAGAAGCTTGAAATTGAATATCTCAGTTATCAAAATTACAGCATTAGTTACCTGGTTATATATATATATATATATATATAGGGAAATATTCAAGTGAAAACTAGTTCTCATATATTATATGAGAATTTTTTTGTGGGACCCAACTAGCAACCCATCCAAACCTAGCAATCAATAGGGAATCCCCTGATAGTCATTAATCCTAAGGATTGACACACATCCGAATAAACTAAACTGTTGGATCGAGGGTTGAATATATTTTTAATATAAAGCCATAAAACTTGTGGGCCACGGATGAAGGGGTTAGGGGCATGGGTCTGGGGTCAAACTTCATGAATCTTTTCATCCCCCTTGGTCCCATCCCTAAATGGGGCCCACAATTGGGCCCCACAAAAAAGTTCTCATATAACATATGAGAACTAGTTCTCACCTGAATATTACGGATATATATATATATATCTATTTTGAACTTAATTTTATATCAACTAGCTAGCTCTTCATAAAAACTAATCTTATTTTATATATGAAGAAGATGATATATATATATAAATAAGATTTTTCTTTATCTATTTATTGTTTTTTCTAAAACATTATTAACGCAATTGTTGTGGACTTTATCTGCGGGAATTTCTCTTATAATGGAGCATTGATTTTGCCTTAGAATCTACCATCTCTATTTGGAGTTACGCTTACCAAAGGCTAATTTAGGATATTAAGTGGACACTTCCCACCTCTCATTAGTCTTTTTTTTTGTTTTGTTTTGTGTGTGTGTGTGAGAGTTTAAAATCCTTACATCGACTCTTACTTCACTGTAATAAGCTGACATTGAGACTTAGAAAGAAAGAAGCTTGAATAGCTCGGTTATCAAAATTAAATTGGGACTTCTGATCGATGTATACTATATACGACTAATTATTTCTTATAAATTCTTTGTAACAAATATTTAAGATTATGATATACATAGCACGGGCGCTTTATGCTACCAAGGGATAAAACTGAAGCGAGTAAAAGTAAAAATGCAAATGGGCCATCAAATACTCTCTTCCTTCATTGGAAAAAAAATGACTCATCCATCTTAATAAATCAAATCCCAGGAAAGTAACTTAAGGAACCCATTTATATTAATTCCTTATCTACTTATACACCTCACATCCCTCACATCCTTAATATTTGTTTCTTATAACTTGCTACCACAAACTTTTAGCAATTCAATTTGAAGTAGGCGAATGGGCCCTATGAATCGCCATCAACGTATCAAAGGATTACTGAATAGATGGAGTGTGAAGGGACCTAGAAAGAGATGTGGTTAGAGGGATGCCTTTCCAGAGATTTGATTTATTAAGGTGTTGAATGAGTAGGCACTTTGTATGAACTAAGATATTATCTAATCACAAGTGATTATCAGTTTGCCATTTCCCTTTTGGTCGAAATGCATTTCTTATGGTCTATTTCTTGGTGAAATTAGTGGGAATAAAGTGACATTTTAAGTTAGCAACGTGGGTTTTTATTAATTTCTTCTACAAATGCAACAAGCCTCAATTATGAAGGATATTATGAAGAGTGGTTTTTTTTTTTAATTGAATTTCATCCACTAAAAACAAATATGACTCATTTAATGATGGCAAACTAGTAATTAGTCATACAATCCAATATTGGTAATTAGTATGGGACCGTTCTAAAGTTGGTAGGACGGGACCTACTTAATGTTGGTAATCGTGGTAGAAATTACCTAATGCGATATTTATAGGACCCACCTAATATTAGTAATCAATAAAGAAATTATGTAATTATGACAGGGCTATGGGACCCACATAAAATTTATAAACATTAAAGGGCTCATCTAATATTGAGTCACTAGAAATTTTCCGTGCCTGAAGGCACGGCGCACGCCGTTAAAATTAAAATAAGAATATATCTATTTATATATCTAGGAATGCAATAACTTAATCAAATATGACCAAATTAAAAATAGAATAAAACGAAGTAAACAAAAAGACCCCACAATCAAACAATTATAATAACAAAGAAAACTCAGTAATGCAATAAGTTAATTAGGCATTTACCACCAAAAACCCCCAATTAAATTAAATACACCAAAAAAGAAAGAAAACTCAGTAATCAGACTCCAAAGAAGAATAATGCAAAGAAAAATAAATCCTCAGCCTTAACCCAATAATCAAATACACTAAAAACAACTAACCTTCACGGAAGTTACTGCCCCTTTGTTTTCAAATAATTATAAAATTACCAAGATCTCACGGAAGTTACTGCCCATTTATTTTTAAATAATTACAAAATTACCAAGATCTCACGAAAGTTACTGCCCCTTTATTTTTAAATAATTATAAAATTACCAAGATCTTGAATCCCTTCTCAGCCCTAGGATTTATGTACAGAAATATGTACATAAATCCAAGGGTGGGGAAAGAGTCTAGGAATTCAAAAATTGTTCCCCCTTATTATATAGATGTTACATGTAAACAATATGTTAAAATGGTATATCCATGAGACCATTTGTACACCAAAGATTTCATACCTAAATAGATGTGAAAATCACTTTCACACCACCTCCAAAAAAGTGTTGCAGTCCTTTTACATGGTTATTTCTTTCTTGTGGGTCCCATTAATCACCTTAATCCTTTCTCATTCCCATGGACCCTGTATTTGTAACCCGAACTGTTCAATTTATTTATTCAATTAATAAACCCTAAGACCTTGAAGCTGATTATCTTAGATCTTCATAGACTTTGATTACTTCGAGAAAATTTCTTAAACTATAAATCTAATTTTCTACACTTTTGTGGGTCCATAACTCATGATCCAAATCGTTTCAAAATTCATATATTAATGATGAACATCAGGATGTATAGTTTCATATCTTGATTCTTCATGGATGAGAAATTTGTGGATTTTTTTTAATATATCTAAAACAGCTGAACAGAACATATACTCATTCACGCACATGAAAGTGATGATTTTAAATATAGTCACATGCATAAGGGGGCGTTTGGATAAAGGTAGAATATAATATAATCAAATTTGAATATTGTAAAATTTTATTATCACATAATAAAATAGTATCATATTATAATATTGTGTCATTTTGGTGCAATTCTATAAATTTCAATATATCTTTCAAGTGTTTAGCGCGCTATTTATAACATTTTCACTAGATGATGCATCGAAACAGTAAATGAATAGAAAAATAGGGATGATTGACCGAGTGGGAGCCTACTAACTGTTAGAGTTTTTATTTTGTTGCAATATGATAGGATGCATTCATTCTCATAGCTTGTCCTCTCATTCATTCATATTCTTATTCTTAGGATCATCATGCATATGTCGCTTTCATTATCTTTGTTTTTATTATATGATATGCATGTTTTTCAAAATCAATATGTCTCTTAAGTTCATGAAGTTTTTAGTTCAGATTTACTAATCTCAAAATGTTTTATCCTTAAGTTCAAAATCTTTTCAAGCCTTCCAATGGTTTTCACTTTAAATCCATTTTTTGATTTAAAGGTTACATGTCTTTAAAAATTCATTTTTAATCCATTCTCAGTCATGAATCCAACTTGAATTTTACGCCCCTAAGTCCCTTGAAGATCAGCCCTCATTGTTTCAAGTTTCTGAATTTTCATAATTTCTGGGCATGTACCCGGTTGACCTACTGTATGGTCGGTCGACCGAACCAAGGAACTCGGTCAACCAACCACTCTACGGGTCAACCGAGAAATAGAGCTGTTAGGCTTCTGCAACGGGCAGATTTATGACCGTTGGGAGTAGGTCGACCGAGCACAGGGGTGAGTCGACCGAGGACTATCCGTTGGGAACTTGTTGCCTATATAAAGTGACTTTTTCTTTAGGAAATGTGGCTGAACTTTGGAGGACTTTTGAGGCCAAGGAAGAACAACCTTTTAAGAGCATTAGTGAATGGATTATGGGGCTAATCCATTGATTCAACTTTTGATTCATCTCAAATGGGTGTGCTCTCTTTCCTGTAATTACAACATGCTATGTTTTAATCTTCATCTCTTTTAAAAGCATGTCAAATGTTTGCTTAAATTAATCATATGTTGTTTTCATAACATGCTTACCACTTTAATCATATGTAGTCTTGTGTCTTCAACATTTGAACAATCATTCACATGAGTTATGAATTCATGTTTTCAAATCTAACTTGTTAGTCTTAAGTTGTACTTTTACAAATCAAGTTTGATCGTTTTGAAAATCATGTGTTTGTTATACAACTCTTTCTCTTTCATATGATTAACATCTTTGCATCATTTAAAGTTCCGTCTTTCTAAAAAGAGATAGAGTGATTTCTAGTATATGCATAAATCATAGACTTTCTCATTCATATGCATGTATCTAATGTATCTAGAGATTGATATTTCATTTTCAATTCAGCCTATTTAGAGGCACCTCATTGCACTTAATTGTTCTCTTATCCATGCATCAATAGGCATTTTATTTACGAGAAAAACCTCTTGTTGTAAAGGTTGGTGCTTAGCCTTGAAAAGCATATGTTGTATTGTAAAGGTTCATGCTTAGCCTTGAAAAGCATAGTGATGTATTTGTAAGGTTTGAGGTGATCATAAACCTTAATTTGTGTTAGTGGAAATCCGGTAGGGTTACCGAGAGTGGATGTAGGCATGTTGGCCGAACCACTATAAATACTTGTATCATGATGATTGCTCTTTTGCTTACCCTATGTAATTGATGCTTTTATTGTATGAAGTTTCTTGTTGTTATCTTCTTGTGAATGATTAACTTAGAGACCTTTCTTTTTCACAAGATAATTAATATTCAACAAAGCATAAATGACTTAAAAGCTAAAATAATAAAAATTGTCAAAGTCTTTGAGCTCACCCTATTCACCCCCCCCCCCCCCCCCCCCCCCCCCCATTCTAGGATTCGGTCTTGGACTTTCACCAACTATTAGTCACGCTAGAGTGATTTAATATTAGTAACCACGGTAGGGCCCATTTAATTAGAAAATCATTAGACTAAATGTTAAAAACCACGAGCAATATTGTTTAATCAATGTGGGTCCACCAAATGTTAATATCCATAATGTATTACATCCAATGGTGATTTTAACGTAGAACCCTACGAGTGTTGAACATCATTGAGGAATCCATCTATGAGAAATAAATGCAAGACCCATTTAATGTTAATCATCATATTAACTAAGCTAATTATAGTAATCACGAGGGGGCCATTAAACAATATGACTCATTTAATGATGGCAAACTAGTAATTAGTCATACAATCCAATATTGGTAATTAGTATGGGACCGATCTAAAGTTGGTAGTACGGGACCCACTTAATGTTGGTAATCGTGGTAGAAATTATTCTTAATGTATAAGCAATAAGTGTTGCATGGTTGCTTCCAATCCATCTCTTCTAATTTTATCGGTTCTTGTTTTGGCCTATTACATTATTCTTACATATTGTTACAATGCTGAAGGGGTGAACTCCTTGTTAATAAGTCCTAATAATAATGATACACCTTTTTCTCTATAGGGTAGCTTGAAATGCCAATCTATTCGTAAAGGCTGTTTAAACACACATGGAACTTCAATAATTAAATAGAGATAAGGTGTTAAATTGAAAATAAAAATGGTTTAAAGCAACTCCAACAGAACCTCTATTTATCCAACTCAGCAAGCAACGGTAGTAAATGGCATATCCCTTTACCTCCAACAGAATGGCCAAAACCACGTGGCATTTGACATTGGGGTTGGTATGCTAAATTTGGCATACCAAAAAGCATACCAAAAAGTAAGACTTCAAATATTTTTTTAAATAAAATAATACTGATTACTGTTACAACATCACTGTTTGGGATAGAACCCATGGTCAATGAACATTTGTGGTTCAACTGGACTTTGCCTCAAATGAGATGTTGGATTGAAGTTGGTACCAGTACTTGTTTAGGATAGAACCCATGGTTAGTGAATGTTCCACGGCTAGATTTATAGCCGTTAGAGATTCTTTTTTAAAATTTTAATGGGTAATTACAAATTGTGATAATTTGAGAAACTCTTGGAGCTTGGATATCTATAAATTATGAGTGCTTGAAGTCCTTTTTTTTCCTCATTCGTACTATGGATTCTCAATTCTCGATCTCAATTTCCTAATTTTTCTACCCAATATTCACAATATTTCAGTGAGGCATCCGAATCACTACTGATGATGCCAAAAAAAAAAGGGTTGTTGGTCGAGGTGCTGGCTTCAGTATAGAAGAAGACCGTCTTCTCATCGATTCGTGGTTGAACACCAGTTTGGATGATGTGCATGGAAACGAGCAGAAACTTGAAGCCTTTTAGGAACGAGTGGGAGAATACTATCACAACAAGAAGCAATTTCCCAGTGCTCAAACAGAAAAAAAATGTTTGTCACAGCGATGGCAAAAGATTCAAGCTTTTGTCAACAAATTTTTTGGATGTCTTGCCACAATTATTTTCAGAAATCAAAGTGGCACGAATGAACAAGATAAGGTAAAATTAAATATATATATATGAAGTTTTTATTTTATTCTTAATTTGAGCTTACATTTAATTTTCAGTTTGCAGAAGCAAGAAAAGTTTACGAACATCTATACGTATCAAGATTCACCTTGGACCATACTTGGATCTTTTTGAGGCACCAACCGAAGTGGATATAACTGCAGCAACAAGTACTAGAGAAGACATCCATAAAAAGAGCAAAATCTTCAACTTTTGGCTACTCATCATCTTTTAATCCAAGCACTCCCATAAATATTGATGAGGATGAGACAATTAACAATGATTACGATCCCATGACTAGACCACCAGGCAGAAAGGCTGAGAAGAGAAAGATATATCAAACCACTATTAATGAGCCCACGCCTGTTGCAGATCTCATCCAAAAAATGATGGATGACAAAAAGGAAAGAGATGAAAAAAATAGAGCTTCTTAAGAAAAAAATCGAGCAAGATGAGAAGAAGGCGCAATTAAAGAAAATACAAATGGAGATGTAGATCATGAGTATGGACTATGGATACGTCCAAAATGTCTAAAGAGCAACAACAATACTATGCTAAAGAAAAACTTGAAATTCTGAGAGGAGTGTTAGGTGGTGGTTTATGAATTATATTTTATTTTTAGAATTAATATTTATTTTTTATTTTAATTAATGAGTTATTATTTGTTTAAATATAATATTGTACTTTAATTTTATAAAGTTGTTATGTCACTAGCCATTTTATAGCCGTTGGAGAAAACTAGCCTTTTTATAGCAGTTGGAGAAAAATAGTCGTTGGAATATTTCATATATATATACCACTTTGGAAAAAAACTCTTACACCCCAAGTTCTTACTTCTCTTCATCTCAAAATAATAAAATCTTTGGTTCATCACTTTGGAGATGTCTCAAAATTATACTGATTCCTCTTCCGATACTACCGACGAGCTATGACATACTGTCAAAAATTCTGATTCAATGAAGAGTTGCAGATGTTGTGTAGGGTTGCTCTGGAAGAAGAAAGAGAAAACTTATGAAGGAGAACGAGAGTGTATTGTGGTTCCATTCAAGATCACGCAGTCATCCACAGAGGACGAATCTCAGGACATCACATGTTTTACAATGACTACTTTAATGAAAACCCTGTCTACACTCCCTCTCAATTTCGAAAGAGGTTTCGAACGCACAAACCTCTTTTTCTTCGAATTGTAAATGCAGTGGAGGCTCATGACCCATACTTTCAACAAAAAAGAAACTGTGCAGGCAGTTTTGGTTTATCAGCACTTCAAAAGGTCACAGCTGCAGTGAGGATGCTTGCTTATGGAGTTGCGGCAGATGCTGTGGACGATTACGTGAGGATCACTGAAAGTACCTCTATAGAATCATTGAAAATGTTTGTTCAAGCTACCATTGATGTTTTTGGCAACGAGTACTTGAGAACATCGAATAATGCTGACATTTGTAGATTGTCATCACAAGGTGAGAGACGCAGGTTTCCTAGGATGCTAGGTAACATAGAGTATGCATGGGAAGTGAAAGAACTGTCAGTTATGTGGAAAGGCATGTATGCTCATGGAGACCACCGCGAGCCTTCTTTGATTCTTGAAACCGTGGTATCGTAAGATCTTTGGGTATGGCATGCTTTTTTTGGACTACCGGGATCGCACAATGATATCAATGTGTTGGACCAATCTCCTATATTTACCGACCTTGCTGAAGGCCAAACTCTTCCTGCCAACTACTCAATCGATAGTCATGAACATACAACTGGCTATTATCTTGCTGATGGCATATATCCATCGTAGGCGACATTTGCAAAAACAATTCCATGTTCTAACGGGCCAAAGGCCACAAATTTTGTTGCAGCTCAAGAGTCCACAAGGAAGGATGTGGAGCATGCGTTTGTGGAGTGCTACAGGCACATTTTGTAATTGTTCGTGGGTCTGCTCGTTTCTGGGATCGTCAAATAGTTCAGCATATAATGAAGGCATGCATCATAATGCATAACATGATTGTCGAAGATGAACATGATAAAAGTCTTCCACCCAATTACGATGCACGAGACGGTGAATGTAGTGACCTTGCTGTATCACGTGACCACACTGCAGAATTTCAGGATTTCATTCAAAATCACTTGCGCATTTGCTACAAGAGAACACATTTTAAATTCCAAGCCGATCTGGTTGAGCACCTGTGGCATTTCCAAGGTCAATATGAAGAAGCTTATGATTGACTTTAATATTATGTAATTTGATTTTACATTTTTAATGAAAAATGAGTTTCAAGTACAATTTGTGCATTTTTTATTTTTTAATAATTTATTACTTTAATAACATTTAAATCATACCAAATCCTATTAAATATAAATAAGATATATGTAATAAAGCATATGAGGATTAAATGAAAAAGTAATAAAATAATAATTTGACATCTCTCTTGGAATTGCCCAAGTAAAATGCCAAATTTTCACATGTGGAAAATGACATATCCATATTTGAATTGTCTCTTGAGGATGCTCCTAGAATCTTAAAAAAAAAAAAAGAGGCAAAATTAGCGAAATGTCCCTATAGTGGACCTATAGTGGATTGTATCCAGCCTCCAGTCCAAGGAAAAACTTGTTAAGGTCTCTGGTCCACTCAGCTGCAGTTTTAAGTGGTTTGATTCCAGATTTATTAGTTTTTTCTTCAGGCCCTTCACCTCATTTTCTGCCTTTGTAGCTCTTGAGGACTGTACATCTGATATACTCGTAGTATGTTTGAGCTGCTCTTTGAGGGAGCTGACCATTCGAGAAGACTCCTCTATAGTATGATCGGTGTTCACATTACATGTTTCAAGGGAAGTCTTCTCCTTTGTCAACTGTTCGACTAACAATAGAGCATTGACTTTTTCTTTGAGCAAGCTGTCGATCCTTTTTTCAGTTTCAAACCTTTCCCTTTTCAAGCTGTTATTTTTTGCCGACGTCCTTTCAAGTTTAATAGCCATCCTTTGAATCTGTGCTTGTAATTCTGTTTTTTCCTTCGTCAGTTGGTTGGCTAATGAAGTTGCCCTGTCACGCTCTTCAGTGAGACTTGGTAGCTCGCTGTTTTTGGTGGACTGTGACGGATGTCTAGGACAAAGCACGGTATCACCAGCTGCTGGTTCGATCCAGATTTTGTTTCAGATGTCATAGTGGCGTGCCAATTATATCAGCTAAAATATTTGCAACCGCCAGATCTGTGTCTAGGGCTATCTGTTCATAATCAGTCATCTCCACACCAAAGGAGACAGACTGGGTTGCCGCACCAGCGGAATTTTTTTCTTCACTATTATTATTTTCTCTCTGCTCTTCCAACTCGGATACGACCAATGTCTCTATCATTATGTCTGTATCCGACTGGTTGACTTCATTCATTTTATTCTCTGCTTCCTCATCTCCTTCTTCCTCTTGTTGTTATTCTTCTTTATCTCCTTCCTCTTGCTCATCTCCTTCATTCTTACTGTCTCCTTCTTCCTCTTCTGCTACAACTCCATGATCTCTTTCCTTTTTATGTGTTTCTTCTTCATCCTCTTCATCTTCTTCCAGTTTCTCTTCTCCTTGAATTTTTTCTGTTTCTTTTACTTCTTCTTATCCTTCTATCTCCATTAACCCCACTCCCCTCATCACGACTGCCTCTGTCCAACAAAGATAGGAATCGCTGTGCTTCAAGCAGCGTGCTATCTAATGTGTCACCAAGGACCTGCAGTTGGTAACAGTGTTAGGCTGAACATGTTAGATTAAGAACTTAGATAAAATTAAATAGTGAAAACTAAGATAATAAATTACTATTATTAAATAGAGTACCTCATTAGCTAGTAGTATATGAATGGGCATTTTCCTAAGTGCCATACTCACAGTCCTGAGATTCCACTTTAGTATCCTTGGGAAATGCAACGACTCATTCGGGTCGACAATTGTCGTATGCTCACACAGCCAATACTGTTAAATAATCAGAAAATTCATATATTAATCATTCATTCTTTGTAACTTAGAATTCAGATGTTTTTAGTAGAGAGTTGTCTATCGTACCGGTAATGCAATAAGACAGCCAATGACTCTATCAGAACCACGACTCCTACTGTGTACCGACACCATAAAAAATTTTGATATTTTTTCTTATCAGACATAGTGCTTCACATCCATGTAGTTTTCAATATAGCCCACGTACACCCACCCTATTGTGTTGCCGTGGGTTGCAAAAGAAAATACCACAAGGATATACAGGCACAGTAGCCTGGCAACATCAGCAATGTCAGTTTCTGTTGCTCCATTCAATGCTAGATGGAGCTGTTCCTTTATATTTGGCGCTGACACCCTTGCAATACCTTGGAATCTCCTATATATGAATTCAGATGTTTTCATCTTTGCATATTTTAGATCAAGTGCTCTTGTGCCATTCGGTATGTCGAATATGTGCGATATGTCATTTGCAGCGAATGACACATAAGATTCTCCTAGTCTAAACTGCATCTTCTGACTGCTGTATGTATCAAGGATCAACATAATGTCATTGTCATACTTCCTGCACATCTTTTTTGAGATTGTGCCATCCAACATGCACTCTATGAGGCTCCAGAAAGGGGTCTTCCTTAATTCAGCTTTATGCATTTCAATTACCAAATGCTTTATGTTTTGAACTAGTGTCACAATTGACACCAAGTTCGATCTGAATTGGTAATGACTTGCACCATTCTCAAACTTCTTCTTCTTATTTACTGGTTTGTTCTTTGGTAATTTATCCTGTACCCTCTTTCTCTTATTTTGCTTTCTTGCTGCATACAATAAAAGAACTCAGATACATATTATCTAAAATTTAGACAAGTGTATTCAAAGTCAGATAAATTGCACACAAATGCAGATAAATTGAATACAGATTCAGATAAATTTTCATATGCACACAGATACATTTCATAGAAACTCAAATAAATTAAATAAAAAAACATATAACTGTTGTATACAACTGAGATAAATATACTATGAATTGGTTAAAAACTGCAATAAACTCATATATTTGTGTTATTAATTGACAATCTCAATTAAAATTAAATTAACTTAAGTCAAAGCCAAACAGACTGAGTTAGATACTAAGATAAATTCATTAAGAACAGATAAATTTATCACAGACACATAAATACATTATAATTTCAAGAAAATCTCATTCAAAACTTATATTAATTTGCTGCAATCTCATAACAAGTCAACAGAAGTTGATTTGAATTCATCCAGAACTCAGATAGGTTCAGTTATACGGAGACAAAAAAGACATAAGGTTTGTATACAACTCAGATAAAGATATTAAAAAATGGTTACAAACTGCAATAAACGCATATATTTATGTTATTAAACCACTAACTCATTTAAAATCAAATAAACTTAATGCAAAACCAAAACATATTCAGAGAAATATTGAGACAAATTCAGTCAAATTCATCAAGAATAAAATAAATTCATCCCAGGCAGACATAAATACATTATAATTTCAAGTAATTCTCATTCCAAACTCAGTGGCATTACAACTATGCAATATTAGATAAAGTCAACAGAAATTGATTTAGATTCATCCATAATTCAGATAGATTCAGTTACATGGAGACAGATTATATACATTACAAGGACGAAAAATTTCTGAAACAAATTAGATAAACTTATTTCAAATTTGTAAAGTAGAAATGATTTAGCGACATTTGGTTAAACATTTCAAAAATCTACAAAAGCATGCTTCAAAAATTACAGATAGTAAAAGGGAAAGAGAGAATTGTTTTTATACCTTCTTCTCCCTGTTTTTGTTGCTTTTGTTGTTCTGAAAGTATGGAAGACTTCGTTCTTGCCATTTCCTAAATAAGTTTTTGTATTTAGAAAAGGAATGAGAGATAACGAGGCAAAAACTTTCAAAATGTCGATGAACACAGAGATAGGGTTCCGAAACGATGATGATTTGAAATTGAAGTAATACTCAACTTACAGTGGAAATCAGTTTGTTTGAAGTATCGTTTAAAAATAACCGGCGCTTGCAATTAGGGTTTGGATCTTTTATTCCTTGTAGATTTTCTTTTCGAAGTCGAAGATATCGTCGCTGTAGACTCTAACTTCCAATGATCTATGGAAAGTTTTCAAAAAACTGACCCAACCAACTCTTCTTCGTTGCATGCAATCACAGAGCGAAAAAGGCGCCTTTATCTTCGGAGGTATCTTTCTTGTTTGGGAAGAAGATTCCAAACGTTTGGATTTTATCCTTTTCGAAACGTGTTATTCGCTGGGGCTATATGAGCAAGGCGACAATGAAGGAAGGGGCGAATTTGACATTTTAGGTGTGAATAAGTGTGAGAGGGACATTTGACAGCATGATATATATATATATATATTTTTTTATGGACTGTTTGCAATAAAATCTTTGAATGGAGGAACCCCGGCCGAAGACCGATAAAAAAAAAAAAGACATCGCTGCCCCCGGCCCAAGCCCAAAAAACAAAACAGACCTCGCTGGAATGATTTACCATACAAATCATTTTCACAGACCATTCATACTAAACCCCTGGCATTTGTCTCTTGTTTTCATCTCCCACGCTCTTGAGTCTTGACTATAAGGGCGACAACCCCAACGCTCCAAACTGCTCCAACTTTCTTCGTAAAACCCGCCCTCTTCCCTTTCCCTCTCTCAAATACTTATACACACACACTTCCTACTTCCTACTACTCCCACTGCCATATCTTCGTTCATTCAAACCTCTCAAATCTCATCCATCACGCGCCCAATGGCCCAGACCCTCCGTCTCCCAATACATCTCTCTCCATCTCCCAACCGCTCCCTCTCCAAACCCTCCTTCTCCAAAACCCACATCCCCCTCTCCCCCTTCTCCGCCCCCCGCCGCCCCATCTCCGCCCTCTCCTCCGACCTCGGCTCCCCCTCTCCGATCCTCGTCTCCGACAACGGCAAGGGAGCCATCTTCCCCTCCTCGGCTGCGTCAGCTGAGTCCAGCGCCATCGAGGTCGACGCCGTCACGGAGGCGGAGCTAAAGGAGAATGGGTTCCGCAGCACGCGGAGGACGAAGCTCGTCTGCACGATAGGACCGGCGACGTGCGAGTTCGGGCAGCTGGAGGCGCTCGCCGTCGGCGGGATGAACGTCGCCAGGATCAACATGTGCCACGGCACGCGCGAGTGGCACCGCCACGTGATTGGACTCGTGCGCCGGCTCAACGTGGAGAAGGGCTTTGCCGTCGCCGTCATGATGGATACCGAGGGGAGCGAGATCCACATGGGGGATCTCGGGGGCGCCGCCTCTGTCAAGGCTGAGGTAAGTGATCTCGAATCGATGGCTTTACTGAATTTCACTTTGATGATTTCTGTTGTTGCTGATTTTTGAAAGTTTGATTAGAACACTCGTTATATTGAAATTTTCTCTTTTGCTTTCTGGCTATGATTAGGATTTCCTTTCTTATTTATCTGATTTGGAAGGAGGAGGAACAAGTACTGAATTCACAGGAATGTCCTGCTAGGACCAAACCCCAATTTGGGTACCTTTGCTTCTTGCCAATTGTCGGGTTGGGTGGGAGTGAAAGGGTCTCACTATGGATTATTAAAGGTGGGGCAAGTATCATAGTAAGATCCGATGATCTTAACTATCTATTTAAGCTCCCCCCACATACAACCATTGGTCACAATCATTGGATCATGCAGATTTTTTATGTTTGCATGTAACTATAACATGATCTTGATATCTAGAGAGGGGGGCCATACCAAAGGTTTTGCAAGTTTGAAACTTGTCCAGTTTGTAGCCTAATTTTTTTTTTTTTTTAATAATGTTCCAATTAGATCAAGAATGGATACGTGTTGCACATTTGTGAGATCTGGATGGTACAGTCATCTGTTTTGCCCTTCAGTGAATTGTCCATGCTCTAAAAATTGACCTGGGTGGATGATTTTGTATGGAAATTTGAATGCCTATGACATTGAATGTTGGACATTCATTTGGATTTTCCCTCTTCTGATGACTCACCAGTTATAATTTAAACTTTCAAGTCCGGTGTTTGGATGGATAGAGTTGTCATTGCACTTAGGGGACTTTCGTCAGCCATTTTCCGATGGTTTACATGGAATAGTGGAAGGGGCTGAAAAGGGTGAAATGTGGACGAAGAAGGACCAAGGGTGAAGACCACCGAAATTTCTCATGGGATATATTTTCGTAGGGAAGCGAAAGAAGGGAGTGGGAATGTTGAATTATATTGCTTCATATAATCATCATTGACTATGCACCCTCCATTAATCGCCCTTTAATTTTTATTATGGGGTGCAGCCTATCAACTGTAGGGTTTAACTAGTGAGAGGTTTCCTTCTTGTACATATTTTGCTATCTGTACAGAGGTTGTCACAGTCTCACAGTTGCTTTTACATAATCATCATTGACAATTCACCCTTTACCCCCTTTGATCAATGCCACCTCCCAATGTAAACTGACCTCTTTTTTATTTTTTTTCAGAGTGCGGATTTAGTGTTAGGGTTTATTAGCTGATGAGAGGTTTCAATCTTGTTCATGTTGTTTTCATGTGTACAGAGGTCGTGCCTAATAACTACTATAACTATCAGGCATTGTTTTGTTGTTAGATTTTTTTTTTTTTTAATTCAATCAAGAGAGGGCTTAGAGTTAGACACAGAGATCTGCAATCTCCATTCCCAATTTCGATAGTATCTGAGGTTTTGTTTTGTCTACTCCTTCGCATGTTCAAGTTAGCTCTATTTGAAGGTTTTAGGTTGGGAGCTTACAGCATGAAGGCGCCTCATATCATTTTGCAGGTTTCGTGATTATTTTTGTGGTGTATCTCAAAAGAATCTCGAAAACATTAACAACATTATTTGTTGCCTTGATACAATTTCCTATCTGGACAAGAGCCTCTGGCACTGGGGGAGGTGCTGACTGCTGACTCGACCTTTAGATTTTAGGTTCAAGTCATGTTACCATTAAAAAAGAAAAGGTAAAAAAAAAAAAAAAAGCGAGGAAAAGAACAAAGCCTCCTCTCTGTGGTGAGGTTAGAAAAGAACTTCATCCATGCTCTTAATTGTTTTGAGACAACTTCCTGTCTACCAGTAAATTTGAAGGTGCAAGTGCATGAAGGGGAATCTGGGTTTTTTGTCACTTAATGGGACACCGTTCAGTAAACCTCCCTCGTGACTATTGGCAGACCTGAGATCTACATTAATTTGTGATCCAATAATATGAAGGTAGAAAAATGAATCTAACTTCATGGAACAAGTCTTTTTTGTTCTTTTTAATTAGAATTACCCTTGTTTAATCCCATAGTCACTCTTTGCCTATTATTTATCCATGTTAAACATCCCTTTAAAATAGCTGGCAGGCTTAACATTCAAAGATTTGTTGGGGGGGGGGGGGGGGGGAACTGCTACTGCAGTTCGATTTGGATCTCTTCGGTGAGGGCTTTAGGTGGTTTATCAATTGTTTGAGATGAAGAAATTGTGCAGGTAGATGCAGGTAGAACTACATATTAATGGACAATGGTCAATTCAGTGGTTCAGAAGGCAGGAAGACAATGTGTACAAAGTACAAACAGAATGATAATGCAGATAGGGAAGATTTCTGGGGTTTTTTCTTGATTGGTAAGGTACTTGGAATGACTAATAGTAATTCAGAATGTAAGTTTGCATGGTGGAGATTGTAATGTGGTTTATTTGCATGTGAAAAAACATGAGGGCATGGAACCATGCCTAAAATGGAAAGTTTTCAGATCATGTGACATTGTTGATAGATTCATCAAAATGGATTGGAGTTCATGCCCATTTATTATTTATGCTTGGATGACCATCTAGGCTTTGTGACTATGGTGGGCGAATGGTGGTCACAATTTCAGCCGGAAGGATAAGAAGCTAGAGTCTAGAGATGTTAAAAGAGAATTTGGGAGTTTGGAATAAGAAAGTTTGTGGGAGGCCTTACATGTATACAACTTTATAGGGAGGAAAGATTGATGCTCGGGATGGAATGGAAGAGGAAAGTGACCCTTCTATGCCAGAACGGTGAAGAGAGGGTTTTCAAAAAAGGAACTCTGAATATCTCAAGAAATGAAGTTTTTTTTTTTTTAATGGAAGAAATGCAAAAGCAGCAAAACTGTTATGAAGACAAAGGTTGTGAGGTATTTGGTTGAAAGAAGGGGGCTTGCACACTTGTTTCTTTCATAGCGTGCCTAACTCTAAGGGATAAACAAATACATAGTGAAGCATTAAGAAGCATGGATGAAGGTTGAAGGATCTAAATGAGGTAAAACAATGGTGTTGGAAATCCTTATGTTTAGGAAAGAAGTAATGCTGCTTCCTATATTAGATGATATTTATTTTAATGTGATATCATTGCGGTGAGTGAAATGGTTGGAAACAAATTTCGGTGAAGAAGTTAAAGAGGCTGTAAAAATTTTTGGTCATGAGGTCCTGACAGTTTTAATTTCATTTTTCAGCATTGCTGGATGGAGTTTTTGTGAAAAAAAAAATACTGGACATGCTTGCAGCAACAATCCTTTGAAGATGTAGATTAAGCATGGAACTAAATGCTTCATAGCTTTGATTTACAAATGATATGGGTTGGACGAGATCAGAAGATTTCTCATACAAATTGTGCTGATTTTATACTAGATTGTGGAGGTGATTCCTGGTATTCTTGGGCCGACTCTGGGGGCCTTTGTAAAGGATCGAAAAGTTTGCTACTGATTGTTGTGTATTAGTGAGAATGAGAAAAAAAGTTTTACTGCTTAAAAATTGACATTAAGTGTGATATCGTTGATTGAGGGATCTAGATATTGATTTTGGGATTTCTTATTCCTTTAGGACTTTATTTGGGAATTTGATTATCTTTGTATTGATTTAGAGACATTGTTGTGGGAATTTCAGTATTTATTTGGGAATTTGGGTATTAATTTAGGGTTTTTACTTTAGAAGCGCCCCCACCACCCACCCATACTACAACACGCGCGCGTGTGCACACACAAAAAAAAAAGAGGGGGGGGGGGGGGGGGGGGGGGGTAGAGAAGGAAAAAAAAATGGTGATCTCTCTCTCTCTCTCTCTCTCTCTCTCTCTCTCTCTCTTTGAATTTAGGTTTTTTTTTCCTCTGGACGGCTTATATTTGGGTTGATGAGGTTGGGCTCGAGTGAGGGATTTTAGCTGGAAATAAATGGTTGGGTTTAAAACTCAGGTTCTGATTGGGTCGAGTGTATTTTTGTTTGGGTTGGGTCATGGGTGGTGTGCTCTGTATGGGGCTTTGTATTTTGTTTGGTGGCCCAAACCGACCCAAGTTGCAGCCAAATTCATGGATCCTTAAAAGTGATGTAAGCAACAAGTTAATCTGTCAAGAGTTCATTGTGAGGGAGAGGTGGCATATGATGAAGATCATGAGTACGATGATTGCTTCAAGGGTTAACATGCTTATGACAGAGACAATGATGGACCTGGAGTCATTGGTGATGGGCCAGGGACTATGGTGATTTGGAAGAGTCTTTTGACACCTAAAGAAACCAATGAAGGATTGAGTTTGCACTAGCATATTCTACACATAGTTTGCAGTGAAAGGCAAGGTCTGCAATGTGATCATTGACAAGAGGTAGCTGTAAGGCGGTCAACAAGCTTCAGTTGCAGTTAGAGAAGCATCTGACACCCTAGTTCCATAATGATTTATTCTTCATTTTGTTAGTTATGTTGCTTCTATGTTGGGATATTTAAAACTTTCCTCTCATTATTATGATTAAATGGTTGTGATTAGAACATCTGTGTGCTGCTTTTGTTTGATGTACTGCATACATTCATCCTAGGGTAATTTCTTTTGGAAATCCATATAAATACATTAATGAAGTCAAGTAGCCCATGCTTTGTTAGTCTTTTCAGCTTCAAGCTTGAGCAAGCCCTTAATTGAGTTTGCATGACTTTTCGAGGTTTGGAGATGGCTTCTATGGGTTTCTTACCCAAGCTTAGAGGCTTGCACATTTGGTCTATTCTTACTTGCTGCTTTCTATTGCTGTTTGGGATTGTCTGATTGGGGATTAGACATCTGAGACCTGAGTTGCTGTCGGTGCATGGTGCAGCCTTTATATATATATATATATATATGATCTTTATCATTTTTTGGGATTGCCGCATCATAGTTCACTGAGTGGGGGTATATCAGTGGTCAGCTGTTTGTATCTTACATTCCTCTTGGTTGTCATGGTCAACAATTGGCATATCTGTTACATTCCATATGTGAGCATTTAGTTTAGATTCCCGAAACTAAGACCAACTACCTTTCCCTTATGCAGGATGGTGAGATCTGGACTTTCAGTGTGCGAGCTTTTGACTCACCTTTGCCGGATAACACCATTAGTGTTAACTATGATGGTTTTGCTGAAGGTCATATTTCCAAGACCCATATCGTAGTTAAAGCTTTCATCTCTGACTATCTTCATTCTGTGAGGAGAAAGAACATTCTCTTTTGAATTTAAAAACAATTTTGTTTATGATACAGATGTGAAAGTTGGTGATGAACTTCTTGTGGATGGTGGAATGGTGAGGTTTGACGTGATTGAGAAGATTGGTCCAGATGTTAAATGCCGCTGTACAGACCCTGGGCTGCTGTTACCACGGGCCAATTTGACTTTTTGGCGAGATGGTAGTCTAGTCAGAGAACGTAATGCCATGCTCCCCACAATTTCCTCCAAGGTTGGTGACTTCCAGTCTTCCACTTTCATTTTTATAAGTTAAAGGTTTTAATTAAACACATTCTCTGTTTTACAATTGCCCGCCAGCTCATCATTCATACTTTTTGATTATGCAGGATTGGCTGGATATTGATTTTGGAATTGCAGAGGGTGTAGACTTTATAGCCATTTCGTTTGTCAAGTCTGCAGAAGTGATTAATCATCTTAAAAGCTACATTGCTGCACGATCTCGTGATAGGTATTTAAATTTTATTCATGCTTCTGTGTATTGAACCATACAATAACAGCCTTATGTTTGGTTTCAGCTGTTCCATTTATTGTATTATTATTTTATTTTGATCAGTTGTTACTTGTTAGTCTGAAGTAATCAGAGAAGTGGAACCTTCGAAATCTTATTGAAAAACATATACCTCCCATAGTCCCTACAAATACAACCCTGCATTATGTTTTTTTTTTTTGCTGAGTTGGCCCAGTGGCTAGGAGAAAGAGGTTAAACAACCTTGCCAGGGATCGATCCCTAGCAGGGGCTATGGGAGTTGGTGTTGCTGTGGATTCCCCGTTTATTTGCAAGTGTTATTCTATCATTCTATTCTTGTGCAGGAGCGTGTGTTGCTATCCACAGCAACACCCTGTGACTGACATTACCGTAGGGCATTTGCCAATGAATGTTTATTTTATTATTATTATTATTATTTTTAAATATGGCATTCCGCCGAAAGTTTGGGCTTTTTGTTGGATAGCACGGTGGAATAAAATCCTCACCATTGATAATTTGAGGAGGAGGAAGCATGTTATAGTGAATGGGTGCCCTTTATGTTTAAAAGATGAGGAAACAGTTAAATCATATTATGATTCATTGTTTTTTTGCTCTTGCAATTTTGTTTTTTTTCCTTCGTGTTTGTAAGCTGGTTTTGGCTTTGTTTTTGTTTCTCTTTTTGGTAGTAATAAAATTTACCATTAATAAAATAAAATAAAATATGGCAAATCTTCCTTTTACCTGACATACACTTTAAGCACTGTTTTAACCCTACCCTAGTTAAAAACCAGCTAACTCGTAATGAGGTTGGTATCACCGTATCACTGTGGTTGACCATGGGTAAACCAGGCCCTCCTATGCACAAAAAATCAGCTCCATCCAATCATTCTAACCCTATTATCCGGGGCCCACACGTTTAGTCCATTCGGATGAGATGTGTAGTCAATCCAACGATCCAGTCCATTTGGATCTGGATCGGTACAAACCCGGTGGGACCTGCGAAAGTTTTGAGGTGGGTTTTTTTGGGGGGGGGGGGGGCGTTGGGTGGTCCACTTGGATGGACCATCAGGTGGGCCCCTTTAGGGGTGCGAAAATGCACACCAGGCACATGGGATAATTTCTGTATAATCCAACCCACACACAATAGGTATGTCAGCTGATTTTGCTTTCTCAGAGATGCTGAAAGTGAATACAAACCAGTTTATTAGATCATCTAATCAGTTTGTTTTTTCAGCTATACTCAATCCAGAACAGATTGCACTATTTTTATCGCCCAGATTGGATAAATATGCCACATGTATGATTGTGAGTTCCCACAATATTTTTCCAACCTTAAAAAAAAGCTCAATTGATGCCGACCTCTATCATCCAAATTGCCACCCATCAATATCGACAAATTCATTCAACTTGAACCCAACCTATTTCTGGTCCATGTGGCTCAAACCATTCTGCAATGGCATAAAAGTCAACTTGAAATCCCAGCAGGACTGATTAACGTTGTACAAATATGTCCTTGGTTTATGATAGTGTAGGATGTTTTTTTCTTTTTCAATTAAGTATGTTTAAACTTGATTTCCCGAATTTTAAACGAGGCAGCCATGTAACTCTTAAAGTTGTTGATCTTGCTTTTTTCTTTTTTATCTTGTTTTTGCACAACCAAAATTGCAAAATGAGAAGCTTTTTAGCCTTCATAATCATCTTTTGGTAAAATCCTGAAATTTCTGGATCAGAGATTTTTTCTTACCCATTTTGCCAAAAGGCGTAGAAGATCTTATAAAGTTAGACAATTACAGAATGGTTCTCATCTGAGATATGCTCTAATTCATTTTTTTTTTTCGAATGGTCTAAATTAATAATTATCATGTTAATGTTCACATCATCATCATCAAATCCTTGTCTGGGTTGGGTACATGAATTCTATTTCTCCATTTCGATCTATCCCGAGCCAACAATTTCCACATAACTACAAAATATTTCTTGTTTTCCAATGATGACCCAAGTATCACTGGTTATTTGCAGTGATATTGCAGTGATTGCAAAGATTGAGAGTATTGACTCGTTGAAGAACTTGGAAGAAATTATCCGTGCATCAGATGGAGCAATGGTAGCAAGAGGAGATCTGGGAGCTCAAATCCCATTGGAACAGGTCCCTTCAGCTCAGCAAAAGATTGTTCAAGTTTGTAGGCAGCTGAACAAGCCTGTCATTGTTGCTTCTCAGCTGCTCGAGTCCATGATTGAATATCCTACACCCACTAGAGCCGAAGTTGCCGATGTTTCTGAAGCAGTTAGGCAGCGGGCTGATGCACTAATGCTCTCTGGTGAATCAGCTATGGGGCAGTACCCGGACAAGGCATTGGCTGTGTTGAGAAGTGTTAGCCTTAGGATTGAGAGATGGTGGAGAGAAGAGAAGAGGCACGAAGCTATGGAACTCCCAGACATAGCTTCTTCCTTTTCAGACAGTATTTCAGAGGAGATATGCAACTCTGCTGCTAAGATGGGTATGGATTCTCTTAATTGACCCAAGATTGCATTGATGCCATTGAGAGAGGCAGGCTTTCTCATTGTCTCTGGCTTTTCATAGATTAGCATTTATCCTTCTAGAGAACAGCAACCATAACCCAAAGCTTTCTAGTGTAAACTTTTGGTTTTCTGTTTAGCCCATTTGTGCCCCCCACTTGCAATCCTAAAAGCAGGAACACATCTGGGATCCAATCCATCAAGAGTGCCTGACTATAGATGCGTCCAAAATTCAAGATGGTTTACCCAGTAGGTAGAACACATGCATGTTAAATGTGGCCCATTCGCTTTGCTTTTAGCTGTCCTTTTTCTTTGAACATAAGGTGTTTCCATGATGAGCAGACTGGACTAACTTTTGGGCTTGGCAATCTGCATGGTGCTCCTTGCCAATCCCCAAGGGACTCACGGGAATGTGTCTGCATGTAGGCTTAGTAAAGTTTCCATTGTGAAGAACTCTTTATATAATCATTACTGGAACTTTGTTGTCTTTAATGACATAATGACATTTGTGGCCCACCATATATTCCTAAGTCATGATTTTTTTTCTTTTTTTCTTTTTGTTGAATACCGAAATTAAAATATATTCATGGCAGAAATGTGAAAATATATTGCAATTATACTTGTGAATCTTGTTGCATTTTTTTTTTTTTTAATGTTTATGCAATTTCATCTTAAGAGAGTGAGTTAGTTTCCATTCTCATCAAAATCCCTAGGCCATTTTCTGATCTTTTTATGTTAAATGCTGATGAGTCAGCCGTTTCATTTGGTGAGACAAACAATATATCTTCTTTTGATGCTTAGTCTCGGACTGAGATGATTTCACGTTTTCAATTCTGAGTGGTGTTTGTTTGTCTAACAAATGACATTTCTTGATATTTCCTTTCCACGACCGGTTTACAAGAATAAACAAATTCAGATTCTCAAACCTCTAGGTGCCTCCTTCTATGGCTCCCTCAATTGTCATGTTGGGCTTTGAGAAAGTTATCATATATCCTAACTCATTTCCTATTGACACCACCAAGACGCCTATGTCATTCCCCAACGGTATTTAATTTCCAAAAGCTGGGATATTCGACCCTTCCATTCCCTTTTGGATATTTTATTAAATCAAATATGCTGTTCTTTTTTAGGAACTCTTTTTAGGAAGATACAATTTTATTAAGTTGTATTTTTCATAATTCTGCCTATTTAGGGGGAGAGAGCAACAAATTGTCAGAATCTGATTCATTGTCTATTTTTGAGTGCTCCATGCCCAAGAACATCTAGCAAATTAGTGTTCTCCATCATATCTTTCCCAGCACTAGACGTCCTTATCAAAAATGGATAATCTTGTCTCAACCATGGGACCATTGAAACTTACTTCATTTGTTAGCTTTTGTATCAATCCCATGACTTCAATGTTGCTACTTGAAATCCGATAATGCACTAGTATCTCACCCTTTAAATGCCGATCTCTTTTTTGTTTTGTTAGCATCCATCCTCTCCTTCAATGTTGTATCCCTTAAAACACTGGTTTCTTGATTTCAGTCGATCCTGCGACTATATTCTATAATGTTGTATCCTTTAGCACACAAATTGTTGATTTCATCGATCTTGCATTCTTGTGATCCTAAACACATTAACTTCCTGGCTGCCACGTTCTGCCTGTCAGCAGTTGCTTGAGGTGTAGTGCATACATGTGAAGAAATGACTGAACTTCAGCATACACTGAGAATTTCCCCCTGGGGATCTCTCTCTCTCTCTCTCTCTCTCTCTCTCTCTCTCTCTCTCTCTCTCTCTCTCTCTCTCTCTCTCTGTCTCTCATGCACCAACACACCAACTTATTTAAGTGTTTTTTGAGAATTCTGAATGCATCTCTATACAGGTGAAATTGTTGGGGCTACCTGTATCCTTTTGGGCCTAACATTCAGCCCCATTTCCAGTCCATGGGCATAAAAGTAGGCCCGAGCCCTGTTCGTTTGTTAACTCTCAGGTGTTTTCTTTATATATTTTGAACCCCAATGGGCCATTTATTCAGACCATTTGACCTAGGCCTTTCTCATTTGGCTAGTCAACGTGAAAATAGGCCTGGGGCCAACTGGTGGGGACGCCTAAAAGCACAGCTGAGCTGAATGAAGTTCGGTGTGGCTGGGACAAGAAGTACATACTTTTTTTTCTTTGCCAAATCTTGAATGAATCAGCAGAGTCTGGAATGAGTCTCGTCAGATGTGGTCCAGGCATCCAGCTGAGTCAATTCTCTCACTGACTCGAGCCAATTTCGATTTTTAGGATTGTGGTAATTACATTCCCCTTTTTATGATGGTAATAGATGTGTTTTGAGTTTTCCATGATGGTTGTGGTGGTGAGTGCTCACCTTTATTCTTCTTGATGGTCACAGTGATGGTTGTTTTCTTGTCTTTAGTGGTGGTGATGTGGTTGGTAATGATGTGCTTTTCTTGTTGCTAATGATGTTTGTCATGGTTATGATTTGCAGCTAATAATTTGGAAGTTGATGCCCTTTTCGTTTACACGAAGACGGGGCACATGGCCTCCCTTTTGTCGCGATGCCGCCCAGACTGCCCGATCTTTGCATTCACAGCCACAACGTCTGTGAGAAGGCGCTTGAATCTGCAGTGGGGTCTCATCCCCTTCCGCCTGAACTTCTCAGATGACATGGAAAGCAACCTGCACCGCACATTCGCCTTGCTCAAGGCGAGAGGTATGATAAAATCTGGTGACCTTGTCATCGCCGTTTCCGACATGTTGCAGTCAATTCAAGTGATGAATGTCCCTTGAAGGTACTGATACTATGCTTTCCTTTGAAAAAAAGAACAAATTGTTTGGGTAACTGTACCACCAAGTGTAGAACACTGTATTGGTTTCAGTAGTTTGATTAGACATCATTAATCTAGTTGGTGCCAGGGAAAATGTCATATTGGTTTGCTGCTATTGTCACTCGTGATTTCTGATATTATGAAAATATTATCATGGTTTCATACAATGATGATAGCCCATAAAGTTCTTATGGTGCCCACCCATTTTGCTCCAAGAAAGAGCATGGGCATTTGGAACTTCTGCTTGAATGGATGATTTAAACCCCAGATTTGGCAAGTGGGTCTGCGTCCAAGTTCCAGTTTAGTGATCATGCATAGATGAAACCTTTGATAATTCAAGCAAAGGAATTTGTCTCATTGATAAATACTGGTTCATGAGGTTTTTCTTACGCTTGAGAAAGAGTATTGATAAAAATGAACTTCCATAGATTAGATTAGCTCTTTCGAATTTCTTGAGGTCCCTTCTAGCCCCTAATGTGTAAATTTTTTCTTGCCTTGATAGACGGTGGAATTGAAGATGCAAGGAGCTACATGTTTGCTCTCTTCATTAATTTTTTTTTATTTTTTATTTTTTTCTCTCTTCATTGTGGCTCTTTCATGAAAAAAAGTTATAAAAAAAAAAAAAAATTTGTACCGTGGATCCTTGGAGAAAAAATAGTGAAAAAAAGAAAGATGAAGTGGATGGATGCAGATGGCTTTGATCTTACAGAGGCTGAATTTTTGGCTTACTGGGATGCTCCCTCATTTTCATTAAAAGGGAAATAAAAAAAGCATAGAAGAAAAGCCCAAAAACAAAGAAGATTCAGAAAATCACAACCCCCCCCCCCCCCCTCCCCCCAATATATATAAAAAGAAAAGAAAAAAATTTCTCTGATCCTCTTTCGGCGGAATATTTTAGGTGCCGTCATTTTAACTGAAACTGTTATTAGGACATGTATAAGAAAAATCTTAAATTTTGTGCATCTTTCCACACACAGCTTAACAATAGCTCCGTATTGTTATGTTCACAGTTCCAACAAAACATGGATGCAACTTTACTTTAGAAACTGTAATCTAGGACTCCGTCCTACTTTGTGCTCTGCTTTTAATCTTCAATAAACACCCCTCTTTTAGCAAAAAAAAAAAAAAAAAAAACAACATGGATGCAACTGCAGCATATCTTTTCTACCAGAAGAAACCAACTTACATTTCATTAGTTATTATTATTAGGTTTTTTGGGAGTATGAATGTTCGATTGCCCTTAGATCTAATAATTTATCCCTTTACAATTGAAGTTTAGTTTAAATGTTTGGGGAGTTCTATTGGCACCGTAAATTTTGCTCTCCCCACCGCACTAGAAGACAAAAAATGTATTTTTTCCTAAACTACCATTCCCCTCCTCCTCCTCCTCCCTCTCCTACCCTCTTCCCTCATCTCCACCGCCCCAGTCTCCGGCGGGGAGGGAGCCCCGGCCGGCAGCCCGCGGCGGAAGCCCGGCCGGCTGGTCGGTCTCCCTCCCCCCTTTCCCTCTTTCTTCCTCCCTCCCCTTCCGTTTTCTTTCCCTCTTCTCCCTCTCTCCCTTCCTCTTCTTCCCTCTCCTTCCCTCCCCTACTTTTCTTCTCCCTCCCCCTCCCAGTCGCTGGCGGGGAGGAGATCGGGCTGCAGCAGAACGTCTGCTGCAGCCCGATCTCCTCCCTGCCGGTGAGTGGGAGGGGGAGGACGTTCTGCTGCAGCCCGATCTCCTCCCCGCCGGCGACTGTGAGGGGGAGGAGGAGGGGGAGGGAAGAAGAGGAAGGGAGAGAGGGAGAAGGGGGAAAGAAAATGGAAGGGGAGGGAGGAAGAAAGAGGGAAAGGGGGGAGGGAGACCGACCAGCCGGCCGGGCTTCCGCCGCGGGCTGCCGGCCGGGGCTCCCTCCCCGTCGGAGACTGCGGGGGGGGGGGGGGGGGGGGGGGGGGGGGGGGGGGAGATGAGGGAGGAGGAGGAGGAGGAGGAGGGAGGGGGAAGGGAGTTTAGAAAAACTCATTATTTTATATTTTTTTTTTACTGTGGGAAGAAAGATTTTTGAGGTGCCAATAGAACCCCCCTAAATATTTTTTTCGTGGAGTTATTCATACGATAACGGTGCGATATTGTACGGCCGTAGGATATCACTCAAGATGATATGTGCAATGTTGACGGCCCTAGGATATCATATAAATGATTTTGTGGGAAATACTTAAACTTCGAACATTCGGGAGTAAATGTCAGGTCTAACGACAACTTTATATAGACAATATTAGGAGCCTGACTAGTTCAATAATCTTGAGAGAACTTCTGTTGTTCCTGATAAGGGTGTTCCTAATCCGGATGAGGCTGAGGCATATCCAGGACTATAGAAACATGTGTATATCTGGCCCAAACCTGACATGGCCCGTAAGTGCCAGGCCCAACCTTGCCCATTTAGCCGACCAGGCCAGGCTGAGCTGGGCTTTTTATGACATGTTCGAGCTTTCTAGCAATAGTTTAGACAAATAATTGGTAAATTAAAGCACTCCTTATTCAGTCAGGACTCTGGGCTTTCTATCCGTTAACCCACAAGTTTTAAATGGGAAGAGTTTATATCTAGGTGAGGCCCAAATCCGGATCGACCTGGGCTGGCCCGGCCATGAGCACTCTTAGCGTCCGATGAAGCCAGCAATTGCCATAAATTCCCGGAACAAGGGTGTTGCCTTGTCGCTTAGTTGGTTGGGTACCCTATTCTCACTTAACTGTTCAATGTTTGAACCATAGCTAGCTAGGTTTCTCTTCCTACGTAGGAGCAGGCTTCTTTCTCCATGCCTGGGCTTCTCTTTCTAGAGAGTAGGCTTCTTTCCCATGATTGGAGTTTCTCATGGGTCCCAGTCAATTGGCTGGGCAGGCAACAAAAAGGGCCAAAAAAACAAGAAAAATGACTGCCAATGCTGCTTCCTATTGAAATAGATGCATTGACGATTTCTGGTTCTGACAATTGATCGACTCCTGTGCTATTTTCTCTTCTTCTATTATCTATTTATTTATTTATTGGGTTTATTTATTTCTTGTTTTAAATAATGGTAGACCCATGATTTTCATTTGAAGGGGACAGAGGCAAACAGGTAGTTGGATCAAGTTTTTTATCTAGGTTTTGGGAGTGGACCCAAGATTTTCAAGTGGTTTTTGAAAGCATAGACAATTTTTATGAAAAAGGCAAACAAATACATACAAATAACCTCTGCAACTATCTTCTCCATATCTCCCTCTCCATCATAGATTTCAAACATGGGGCCAGCTCTCCTAAGCTGAAGCTTAAGATAAGGTAAGCTGAAGTAAGTTTAATTGTGTGGTGGGGCCCACCTGGGGACCCACATGGGGATAGGGGTGGGGGGATTTCAAGGACTCCTTAAGACCCTCCTTCCTACAAAAAATCAGCTCCAATCGTGGTTTCTATCATCTCCATCTGGGCACCAAAAGTTTAATGGTCAACAACGGTCCATTCGGATCGGTACACAGTCGATCCAACGGTCTAGTAAATTTGAATTTGAACAGAAGTTGGTGGGCATGTGCAATTTAGGGGGTCAAACATATAGGCCAGTCCATTGTTTAGTTATTGTTTATGTATCTTATTAATTTTTTCTTCTACATTCAATTGTTCCATAATCATGTTTAGAAATTATTTCCCCACACTTAAATTTTTTTTTCATATGCATTGGATTGTTCCCCACCTATGTTTGATTATGTAAACAGGATTATTATTTTTCCCTGTCTTTAATTCTTCTTTCTATTTTATTCCTTTTTTGGACCAGTTAATCTGGAATTAGGGATGACTTAATTAATGGTCAGGTTGGGGTTTTGTATCTGTGGCTTGCGGATAGGGCCCTAATAGTTATCCTTAAAAATCTATCTTGGACCCTGAACATGGATCCGAGTGCAGCACGTCAAATAGATGCATGTGTAGGCCCACCTAAATGGACCTGGATCTAGGACAGATTCAGACCCATTAGCAGCCTTAAGATTTTTATTCCATTTCTATTTTCAAAGGGCTGGCCAAGATTTCTAAGTGTATGGTATGGCTGATCAAATATCGGTTATTACATGCCCGTGCTTTAAACTAAACAATGTGGTGGGCCCATCGAATAATCTTCACAATTTCAAGAAAATTTAAGGCCAGGATTCGTTTTTCCATTAATTTTCTCATCAGTTAAGGAGTGAGGATTTAGATGAAAAAGGATGATTTAATTTTCTCATCAGTTAACAAGTGTGGATTAGATGAAAAAAGGACTATTTAATTCATGGTAATTAAAGGTGGAATTGTTTCATTGTTGCATCAATTAAGGAGTGTGGACTAGATGAAAATGGACTATTAATTAATGGTGGGATTTTTTCCTTTTTGCGTCAGTTAAGGACTGAAGATTAGATGAAAGAGGACAATTAGTTTTTTTTTTTTAGTTGTCACTAAAGGAGTGGGGATTAGATGAAGAAAGGACTATTTAACTCATGGTAATTAATGGTGGGTTTTATATCTAGGGGATTGGGGATTGGATATAGGGTTTGCTCATTGTTATTTAAATATATATATATATATATTTTGTAATGATTATAGGTTTTTTCTATTAAAATATTTTTTGCCCCATGTTCATAGATTTTTTTTTTTTGAAGAATAAACCTGATTTCATAGTTTTCTGTTTTTTTTTTTTTTTTTCCTTTTTAAAATTTTTGGTCAAACAAAGAATTCAATTGAAAAGTTCTACTCATTGTTTTAACTTGCACACACAGCAAAGGTATAAAGATTTTGTTTTTTCATTTAAGGAGTGAGGATTGGATGAAAGAGTACGATTTAATTATTTCTCATCACTAAAGGAGTGATTTGATGAGAAAGGACTATATAATCAATGGTGGGATTCTTTTTGCAATCAGTTTTAAAGAGTGGGGATTAGATGAAAAAAGCTATTTAGTTAATGGTAATTAATGGTGGATTTTATATCTAGGGATTGGAGATTGAATATAGGGTTTCCGTATTGACATTTAAATATTTTTGTTCTCTTGATATCTTTTGGCATTTGGATATAGGATGGGAGAGATCCATGTAATCCACATCCAGCGGTCGGATTTGAGTCTTGAATTCTAAAGATGTCAGATATGTGTGTCGATCTTCAAAGATGCAGAAATTAACCTAATGTCAGATATGCAGAAATTAACCCTCCACCCAAGTGGTAAGGAGCATTAGTTCTCACTTCAGTGTGTATGTGGGCTTCTGTTCCCACGTGTGCGGACTCTTTCTTGGGACCCCCCTTTAGATGGGGGCATCAAAAAAAATTGTAGATGAATGTTTCTATAGCTTGATGTATCATATAATATGATGAGAAATGTCTAGATAAAAGGGCTGTGAATCGTTTATAGGCTGATCCAAGCTGATCATAACCCAATCTACGTGTGATAATTAATACTTCTGTTAAAAAACTGGTGCCTACAAACAAAAACTTTGTTGGACAATTTTTGTTTTTTTTTTTAGAAAAGCTAGTCAATAAAAATGATGCAGCTGCAAGTCCAAACATTACTAAGAGGTGAGATGTTGCAGCTTAGTAATGACCCACTTCTCTGATGAAGTTTGGGCCATGATATCACCCATCAATAATTACCTTGAACAGTGGTGTGGGTCTTTCATTGAAAACATCATCATTTCTACCCTTAAAATAGACAGCTGAGCCAGACCTTAACCATGTTCATGTTATAAATTATAATATTCAGGCCATCCTTCAAATTCATTCACGATTAAAGGTTGTTTCCGTAGAATTTACACTTTTGACTGCCATCCCAAGTTTACTCTCACTTTTGTCCAAGTGGTGGGGCCTACCATTTGGGTGGACTTGATTGACATTCAACATAAATTTGCCACAATGGAATTTTGCCAAATCGATTGATTGTCACCTTTTGGTTGGCCCATCAGCTTTAATTAATCAGATGGAGACTCGTGATAAACTTCATTTTTTTTTTCTTTGAAAGGTAAGCTTAGGATTCTATTAACAAAGGAATTAAATCTAGAGCTCTTGACAGAGGGAGAATAACTTTCTATTTGACTGAAACTTTAGTACTCAAAGAGCTCTTAACATAAGCGAGTGAGGGCCACCTTTGAATTTAGTGGATCGTGGATGACCATTGATAGGCTCCGAGTTTGTAACACTCGGAAAAAGAATCCGCACATGCATAAAGAAAGCCCACAACAAACTGTAAGGGTGGCCACACACGCGGAAAGAGGCCGCTGCAAGAAATTGAATATATACCATGTAATCGGATTTCTTACTGAATTCTTAGAAGCTGGCTTTTCATGCCTAGGAAAGCGGGGGCAATCATCAGATTTCTTTTTGCGTTTTTTCCAATTCAAATCATAACACTAAGTGGATTTGTCGGCTTTCAGAAACCTCATAGAAATGAGATCGCCTAAGGGCACGTTTGGTAACAAGAGAGGAATCCTCTATTCAGAGGAATCTTTGCTTCCGTGGAATTAGACTTTCTTATGTGAGGATTTATTTGGAAGAGGATTCATCGCATTCCATGTTTGGGGGAGCACAAAGAAATCAACGATGATTCCTTACGACCCAAGTTTGATAACGGAAGAGGAATCCTCAAAAAATATAGATATATATTTATTTGATTATTTCCATCTCAAATTCATTCAACATAATTATAAAAAGAAATTTTCACATCCTCTAATACATAATAAAAAACCATTTTGTACACATGAAATAACTTAAGAAATCTTTGACAGAGTCTCCCATTAACGGGAGGGCCTTTCTTATGGCTTGTTTAGGTACCTATAAATTCAAACATTATATAATCGCTTTATACAAACAATCCACAATCTTAAATAACCTGAAACATCTAGGATCAGCTACAAAAGAACTGCCTAATTCATTCTCTTTCAACTGAGGATAGAACAAGAACACCTATTATTACTTTCTTATTAGTCAACCTATAATCAAACGTTGCAGATGCCTGACACATCCGTTTCAACTTTCCTACTACCAACTTTGCTTATTACAAATGCCTCTAGCAACAACAGGAAGTTTATTACTAGAATTCTATATGACAGAACTTCATATACTTTTCAAGCCACTCTTGATTACATAAATGAAATAAAATCCCAAAAAATATTTCATCACAGTGGCTACATCCCATTACAGACAGCACAACAACATAAGATTCATCCAGGTTCATCACATCCCAATCAATTGTCTCATTCCAAACATACTTTTCAAACTGAAACCTGCCTATTCAAATCCTATGGACATCTCAATCCAGACCAAACATTAACCTACTACCTATACATAGCCATTTGCACATTATTTGACATATAGTAATTCAAAAACATAACACCCAGTACATTCAATCATTCCAAACATCACAAAAAAATATTTAAAAATATACATGATTTGTACACTTTTCAACATTCTTAATCTTTACAATTGTATTTCAAACAAATTAAAATTACAACATCCAACAATAAACCAGTTACAAAATTTCCAAATTCTACAAGTTCATGTCAAACAAATGAAAAATCCTACATCTAACATTAAAATTACAATCCAATCGTATTTCGTTACAACATCCCAACATAATTTCCCAAATTTCCCTTCAGGTACATTTAGACTGACCTACTATAGATGGCCATGACATCAGCTCCATCTTCTTCCTCTAAATCTCCTCCTTCACCTGAAAGGCGACAAGAGCTGAATTCACATCTCATCTTCAATTAGCTTCTACATGACTCTTACTCTCCATTTTGCCATTACCACAACTGCCATATGACTACTCTTCAATATTATCACACAGTATCCAAAGGAATCTGGCAACTTTTTAATTATGATTCTCTGAAGATTTCTCAATTTGATCTGAGGCGACTGCCCTGGATGATGGTAATGTGGGTCCGCCCTTGCATAAAAAGATCCTCTTCTTATCTTCACCATCTTCCAACTTGACCAGGTAAGGATTCGTTCATCTTCATCTTGTTTCCCACTTCATTCAACAGAATGTGCAAATTACCGTTGGCATCTCCAAAGAGGTGTTATCCACAGCATGAGATAAAGCATTGAACTTAAGCCATCCAAGACACATTGAACTTCAGCCATGCAATACTAGCTGGTAGTTATTACATGAACATATTGCCCTTCAAAATACAATACTCAAACATGTATAGAAACCGTATTCCTTGAGTCTAACCTCAATAATCAATCGCAAACGTAAAATAACAAAAAGGAAACCATGATAGACACAAATATTAAATGCAGATGATTGTTGTGCTCGATAGAACATTTGCTCCACACACAATAAAAATTACAAAATGGCAAAATAAACATGAATTGATTGCAACATAAGCCATATGCCATGGCAGTGAAAGGTGCTATCCCTATCGCGACATTCAGATTTTGGGTTCATGTTACCACTATAAGGATACAAATTAATTAATAATATCATAAGTGTTCTCATTATTGTTATTGCCAAAGAACTACAAGAATCTGATGCAAACATTCAGTATGGAAAATCTGGATGTTAGATAAGCCAGAAAGAAAAGGCAAAAAATTTTGAACCCATCTGGATGTTAGATAAGCCAGAAAGAAAAGACAAAAAAATTTGAAACCCCCCCCCCCCCTCCCCCAAAAAAAAAAAAAGAAAAAAAAAAAGGGATGGTCACCCAATAAGGATAGTACTATTTCATGATTTGGTAATAAGCTGTTGGATTGGTAATATTAACATAATAACAGAGCTCTTACCAAAAAAAAAAAAAAAAATGAAAACAGGGCATGTTTGGCAACAGCAGCATGTGATTAGGGCTGGGTTTGGGCGAGAGAGAGGACTTGGGTTTGGGCAGCATAGAGATTGGGGTTGGGTGGAAATGGGTGACATGGAAATTAGGTTCGGTTTGGGCGGAAATGGAACTCGGTTTAGGGGAGGAAGGGAGAGAGAGAAGGGTGGGCTGGGTTTCGATGCTGGATGAGAGAAAATGGGGCTGGGTTTCACGTTGGGGCTGGTCTTGGAGGGAGAGAGAGCTCTTCTACCAGAAACCAGGTCTGGGTTTAGGGGAGAGGGAGGAGAGAGACCTCATTGAGATGTAGAGAACTTGCCGAGTGCTATGGCACGATGCTAAGATGAGGTTGTAGAGAGAAATCGCCGACCTGCTAGGTGCTAGGGCACAACGTGAAGAAGGAGGGGAGGGAGATGAAGGCCGAGAGAGCAGTCGATGGATTTTCCTTGCTGAAGAAACACGGTTTTATACCTCCTTTTTAAGAGAGGATTCATTCGGTCCGATGGGGGGAGGTCGGACCGCCCAAATCCACAAGATCGATTATTAAATAAATTCATGGCGAGGAAAAAAGCATCACAACAAAACTTTCCAAACGTGAGTTTTCCTCTCAATTGCGGAAAATGGAAGAGGTGGATGGTTACCAAAGAGGAATCCATTTCTTAGAAAATGGATCTTATGAAAAGTCATAAAGGCTGATTGAATGATCAGGGGTAGGATTTAACATAGGACTATTTTGATGGTAGGATTTAGTTTCATAGAGTCAGTCAAGGGTGAGCAATCTTTATTTTTTAGACAAAAGGGAGGATATTTTGATGGTCCTTCCTTCTTGACCCTAAAAAGGTTTTTCCTTTCTCAAAATAGGGTATGGTGATAAGGAAATAGTGAAAACAAGATATAACGATTTTTTGAGAATCCCTTTATTAGGACTTTATTTGTGTTGGCTAATTCATGGGTTGGACAGAACTCTGGGTCAATTGAGTTGTATTTTCTATTTATTTTAGAATGGACTGTAGTTGTGTCACCGCAAGAGCTGAAGCGAAGACAGAGAAGAAATCAAAAGAATTTCGAGTGAACCCACGAGGCCTGATCGATCGGAGGTTGGTTGGATCGATCGGATGTGGCTGACCCAATTGATCGGATACTTCGCCCGATCGGTCAGATCTCGGGAAAACTCAAGAACGGGCTGCGTGGATTTGTTTCCTTTTGCAACAAGTGTTTCCCACTTTGAGTTATATTTGTATTAAAATTTGAAAGCACGAATTTGGGGCTATATAAAAGGTGTTTCTCTCAACCCTAAGAAAAGATGGTTGAGCATAATGAAGATTAAAGACACGTCAAGTAATTCTCTCATTGTTATGATGTGAGAAAACCCTAGGAGAGACTCTTTGATTCTCTAGAGCCATTGAGAGATTGTGCTGAAGACATGCTCTTGAAGGTTTGCTCCTTCTACTCTCTTGTAAAAAATTGTTCATCTTGATTGACAAGGTGTTGCTGGATCAAGTGCGGGGAATGGTGCACGGCGGGAAAGTCGTGGCAATAAGAGAAGTTGTGCAAGAATAAGTACAGTCCGTAGGTCGACGTACTGACAGGGAAAGGGAGTTGTGAGTATATCTTGTAACTGTTTAATAGTTCTGATTTCATATCGAGGTTTTTCTCCCTAGATAGAGTTTCCACGTAAAAGATAGTTTATGCCTTCTTGTGGTGTGTGATTGGTAGATTTATTTGCTAGTTTAATTTTATTTGGTCTTTACTTCTGCCGTGCATTGGTTATTAGACTAGAACCATTCTAGTAAGGGAACTTTCACCCTTTTCCTCAAAGGGTCCTGCTATTTGAATGGAAATGTTTGAAGAATACTAATATGGTTAGAAAGACCATACATTCTAAAATTAATTATGTAAGTCCCTTGTGTTCGCTTGTGAGGGTGAGGATGAAATGGTTGATCATGTTCTTATGAAATGTGATCATGCTAGAGCATGTTGGTTTGGCAGCTACTTCGGTCTCCTAACCCACAACCTTCATTTTGTGGAGAGAAATAATGGAAATGGTTTCTGGGAGCACAACCACCTAGCCAAACTTTAAGGATTTGATCACTCTAGAATGTGGGCTTTAACTATGTGGTGGACATTATGTGGGCTTTGACTATGTGGTGGACATTACGGAAAACAAGAAACGAGTACCTTATCAAGGGAAAACAAATAAACCCTAGAAGTATAACCGCCTCGGTTTAAAGCGTTGATTGATAGTCTTAACGATACTTGCTTGGTAAGGGATAAGAGGAAAACCGGGGAAGATGAAACCCCTAGAGTGATTAGATCCGAGGAGAATATTACGATATTCTCAGATGCTGCTTATTGAGCAGTTGATGGGAAGCGTCATTTAGTTACGTTGCTATACTTATGAGGGAATGTTGTAGATGCAGGTGCTTAGAATGGACCAAAAGTAGCATCGTTAAAGGAAGTTGAAGTAAGGGTGATTCCTGTAGCTATAACAAAAAAAAGTGATTGAGAAGGGCTATGTAAGGAACCGGGTGTGAGCATAGATGCTAAAGAGGTGGTCCAAGCTGCTAAAAGCGATTTTGATTGCGCTATCAAGTATCAACCCAATTATTAATGATGTCAAGAAGCTAATCTTGAATTTTGCTCGTGTGGAGTTTTCTTATATTCATAGAAATTTTAACTTTGCAGTTCATTCGCTCACTAAGCTTTTTTATTCTTCGGATATAGATTGGGAAAGGGGAGTATTAATTTTAGAGGTAGGCCGCTAATTGTAGTTTTGCTTTCTGGGGTTATGTTTCTTTGGCATGTTTGTTTGTTTGACAGTTTTCTCGGTCTGGGTGGTTTGAATGAATTTCTCTTTGCCTTAAAAAAAATAGAGCCCAGAAGTTCCTTTTTTGAGAATTTATAAATGATCCACACAAGGTCAAACAGAGACCGCAAAGCAGGGTAAGCACTTTTTTTTTAAACTGTCATTACGTTAAAGTGGAAATACAAAGAAGATAAACAATGAGGGCTTCTCAGATTGACCAATCATCTTGGTGCATATTTCTAAATTCAGTGCCAAATATCTAAGGTTATTCATGTACAATCAATATCAGGCATCCCAAGATTAAATTGTTTGAACCTGTGAATGTATGCTTCATCAGAGTTTCAAAATTGCAACTTGGTTGGTTTAGAGGCATACCCACCAAATAGAGAGATTGTGGCTCAAGTATTGCGGACAGGGCGTTTGTCTCGAGGAATTTTCGATGGAAATCTTATATGTTGGAAATTTCCATACTACAGTTGCAGTTTTTACCGGCTTCTACAAATTACGCTACACCTCGGTGCCTGTGCATGATTACGTGGGTCCCAGACTCTCAGGCCGGGGTACGTTACATGCGTTTTGAGCATATAGTCTGAGAACTCCCAAACTCGACTCATTTCAGAAGGCCACTGAGTGAGTCAATAAAGGATGGCTGAGTACCAGGTTTGGCTAGAATCATTCAACTTGGCTCACCCCATTCTCTTTTTTTTTTTTTTGTAATGACCTCACCCCCCTTACTCACCAAGCCGAGTAACTTTGGGGCTGATTTAGAACAAGCTTTTAGACTATGGATTCTAAAATGTTTGAACAACTCGCAGGCAATGGTTTGTTTTTTCTTTTTGCCCTTTTTTTAAAATGTAGGCTGTGAGATGTGACTTAGGGTTTTGATCATTGCCAAATACATATCATATTTGCCGACAGAGAACATGAATGCCATACATGTTTCACATGCAGCACACTTATATTAAATATTACCACTACAGATCAGTTAGAGGCCAAAATGAGCCAATATCAAACAAAACATAACAATAAGCGATGTTACAGAGTACAGGTTGTCATGTACTCTCTTGTTTTTTAATATTAATTTTAAAAATGACAAACGATACACAAGGACTTTTATGCCTGACCAAAGGGATTTCATACTGATGTTAGAATGCATGGATGTGAACCATGCCTGGTGAACCTGAAAGATGTATTCCATGTGACATATACAATGCTCGGGAGAGAACAACTCTAAAGTTCAAATTATCAAGCAATTAGAAAATCGCTTCAGGTTCTTTCATCCATAAATAAAATCATTCTGCTGCTCTCTCCAGCAGATTGAAATAGATCATGTGGATTGATTGTTGAAACCCAACCCAATGCCTTCCACTAGTGACAAAGGGGAGGGTCAGCCAGCCATAAAAATCAGATCCACGCCAATTGTTGTCCGATACAAGTATGTGACAACACTTCCCATACTGATAGCAAGGGTGAGCTGCCCTACTTAGAGATACAATTATAGGTATTTAATTACTAGAGATACAATTGAGGATGAGAAATAGTTCATCAAAGCCTTGTTCCAACTATGTTGGAGTCGGCTATACGAATTTTGTTTCTACATACAATTATAGGATACCATTAGAGATATTTAATTACTTGAAAAAAAAAAACTGAAACAAACAGGCTTATTATCTTTTTCTATTTTCAACCAGAAGCGTGAAACTCAATGGAAGCTCTCAAAGAAGACTTTAAGTCATCTACATTGTATAAAAACAAAAAAAATAAAAAAGAACAAAAACAGAGTCATCTACACTATAAGTAGAAAATGTAACACGGTAACTGAAGTTTGCTAAGTTGTAAAATGCTACAAACACATTCCTCAATGGAAGCTATCAAGGCCTATTAAGGAGACTTTTAAGTCATCTACATTGTATAAAAACAAATGGTAATAACTCTAACAAAGTGCTCTGTAAGAATTAAAAAAAAAATCTTTTGACCGAGCCATCAATAAGAATCGGATATTGAAGAGCTGCATTCCTTCATGCAGCTTCTCCATATCATTCTAAATCACATCCTTTTCTTAACATTAAGAAGAAAATAACAAATGTTACTCTTCATCAACTACACCTACCAGAGACAACTCTTCTCATCCCTAAAAACAATTTCAATCAGTTTCCTAGTTTGGCTCATACTGTTTAATTAAACAAGAAATGACAACCTAACACTTCCTAAAATACCTAGTTGCTCTAACAAAAAGACATACTACCTATAGGAGCACCCAAATATATATATATATATATAAAATCTCTAATCACTTCATCAGAAATCAGAATCAAACATAAAAGAAAAGAAATAATTTCTTTACATAAACATTCATCACCACCTAAGCACACATTTGTTCCTCCTTCAGTATACCTTAACCCCTTTGTACCCAATTTGGGTCCCTCCAACATTTTTGCCCTCACATATCAAGGAAAACGCATTCATGGAAATAAACAGGAAGAAATGAAACAGCAGATGGGATATAGTAAATAAAATAATTAATTAAAAAAAGTTGTTTTCATTTTCCTTTCAAAACAACTCTTGGGGCTCTTAAAAAATACCAGAAAAAAACAGAGTCATCTACATTGTAAGTATAAAAAGTAACAAACCATAAAAAAAAAAAAAAAAAACAGAGTCATCTACATTGTAAATAAAAAAGTAACAAATCATAAAAAAACAGAGCCATCTACATTGTAAGTAGAAAAAAGTAACAAAGTAACTGAAGTTTGCTAAGTTGTAAAATGCCACAAACACATTCCTCTTGTTATGTTTGACGCACCAGCAACATTGCTGGTGCCGAACAAGATGAGTAAAATAGCCCTGCCTCGTTCCTGCAATCATCTCAGGCTACCATGTCAAAACAGGGGACTGAAACTCATTTTGCCATTGCTTACAGGCAAATTGTGCAAAGGCGCCAAACACCAAAATATTTAGAATAAATAAATCATTAGTTATCTTATAACATGAATATGCTTACTACCATTTACAAAAAAAACCATGAGTACTTACCCCATCTATTATGGGAGGGAAATGTTAGAATTTCTATGATGCCAAGATCTCATTGGATACAAACAAATAACACTTAATGTAATTAAGATCACACTTGATTCTATGGCTGGGGATAAATCGAGGAGGGATTTACAACTTCCTTGAAGCCTTTTCTTTTCTCTTTTACTAATTAATGGAAGCCAAGAAAAATTCACCGTAACCCAAGAGATTCTTTTATAGAGAGAGGATCTAAAATCTCTCCAATCATATTTCCCTAATTGAGCAACTTACAAAGGCAAGTTTTTAAATCCACCATGGGGAAAATATCCTTTATTGGATGTCCTAGAAAGAAGTGAGCATAAAATAATTATATATAAGGAGATACTCCGATGGGAGCATCTCTCACCTTACTAAGATGGGGGGTGGTGGGTGGTGGGTGGTGGTGGTGGTGGGGGGGCTCACATTTAAATTATTAACATTGGATATGGATGTGCCCCCACCTTATCTCTCATAGGAGCATCTCCATATATATATAATTATTTTATTTTATGTGGTCATTGGACCAAGTGGGAGAATGTTGGAATAAGGGAGTGTGGCCCACTTGACCACATGGGCTCACTTCTTTCTAGAACATTCAATAAAAGATATTTTCCCATGGTCAAAGGATTTCAAAGCTTGCCTTTGTAAGTTGCTCAATTAGGGAGATATGATTTGAGAGATTTTAGATTACTTACCTTAACATTGATGGGAGGATCCTCTCTCTATAAAAGAATCTCTTGGGTTACTTCCTTGCCCACGGTGAATTTTCTTGGCTTCCATCAATTAGCGAGAGAGAAAAGTTCCAGGAAGTTGTAAATCCCTCCTCGATTTAGCCCCCGCGATGGAATCAGGTATGATATTAATTACATTAAGTGTTAAGTGTTATTTGTTTGTATCCAATAAGATCTTGGCATCATTGAAATTCTAACATTTCCCTCCCATAATAAATGTGGTAAGTACTCTTTTTTTTTTTTGTAAATGGTAATAAGCATATTCATGTTATAGGATAACTAATGATTTATTAATTCTAAATATTTTGGTGTTTCGCTTGCAGCCCTACCCTCTAAGACTCCGCCCTGCTGTACAGGACTACAAGGAGAGCCTTTGTGCAGCCTTCGCACAATTTGCCTGGAAGCAATGGCAAAATGGGTATCAGTCCCCTGTTTTGAGTCCCCTGTTTTGACATGGTAGCCTGCGATGATTGCATGAATGAGGTAGGGCTACTTTGCCCATCTTGTTCGGCACCAGCAATGTTGTTGGTGCATCGAACATAACAAGAGGAATGTGTTTGTGGCATTTTATTAACAAACTTCAGTTACTTTGTTACTTTTTCTACTTACAATGTAGATGACTCTGAGTTTTTATGGTTGTTACTTTTTTTACTTACAATGTAGATGACTCTGTTTTTTTTTTATGGTTTGTTACTTTTTATACTTACAATGTAGATGACTCTGTATTTTTATGGTATTTTTTAAGAGCCCTAAGAGTTATTTTGAAAGGAAAATGAAAACAAGTTTTTTTTTAATTAATTTATTTACTTACTATATCTCAATTTCTTCTTGTTTGTTTCCATGAATGCGTTTTCTTGATCTGTGAAGGAAAACAGAAAGAGGGCAAAAATGTTGGAGGGATCCAAATTGGGTACAATGGGGTTAAGGTATACTGAAGGAGGAACAAATGTGTGCTTAGGTGGTGATGAATGTTTTTGTAAAGAAATTATTTCTTTTCTTTTATGTTTGATTCTGATTTCTGATGATGTGATTAGAGATTTTATATATATATATTATTTTTGGGGTGCTCCTATAGGTAGTATGTCTTTGTTAGAGACACCGGGTATTTTAGGAAGTGTTAGGTTGTCATTTCTTGTTTAATTAAACTGTATGAGCCAAACTAGGAAACTGATTGAAATTGTTTTCAGGGATGAGAAAAGTTATCTCTGGTAGGTGTAGTTGTGTTTAACATACTCACTATTTTGATGTCTTGGATCTCTGGTTTATTCATATGTAGGGAGGAGGCTAGCTTCTTGGTATTCTCAGATCTGCTTTCAGTCTTGATGATGTTGTGTTCATTTTCTTATTTAAATTGGTAGGTTAAAGGGAGTACATGATGATAAAGAGTAACAATTGTTATTTTCTTCTTAATGGGATTTAGAATGATATGGAGAAGCTGCATGACAGAATGCAGCTCTTCAATATCCTATTCTTATTGATGGCTCGGTCAAAATATATATTTTTTAAAATCTTACAGGGCACTGTGTTAGAGTTATTACCATTTGTTTTTATACAATGCAGATGACTTGAAAGTCTCCGCCTTGAAGCTTCCAATGAGGAATGTGTTTGTAACATTTTAAGACTTAGCAAACTTCAGTTACTGTGTTACCTTTTCTACTTTACAATGTAGATGACTCTGTTTTTTTTTTTTTTTTTTTTTTTTTTTTATACAATGTAGATGACTTAAAGTCGTCTCCGGCCTTGAGAGCTTCCATTGAGTTTCACGCTTGATAATAGGCCTGTTTGTTTCAATTTTTTTTTCTTCTTTAAGTAATTAAATATCTAAGTAATTAAATATCTATAATCATATCTCTATAATTGTACGTAGAAATTCGTATAGCCGACCCCAACATAGTTGGAACAAGGTTTTAATTAACTATTTCACATCCTCAATTGTATCTCTAGTAATTAAATACCTATAATTGTATCTCTAAGAAGTGCCTCACCTTGCTATCAGTATGTAGATGACTCTATTTTTCTAGTTACCTTTTCTACTTCAACCAACGAGAAGAACGCATTGAGCAGAATCATGTATTCTCTTTTGACTTAAAGATCCATCCTTACTTCCCAAACTAGTGTAGTATAGATCTTGTATTTAACACATCTTTTCCTGTAAATCCAAAAATAGTCCAGATTTGTTCCAACTCCATACTTATTCAAACAAATCAGATGATCAAATTAAGACATAGAGATTGAGATCGATTCAAACACAGATCATCTACATACAACAAAGAAGCTTAAAAAAGCATTCAAACAAAGCAGAGAAGCTTAAAACACAAAACCTAATTATCAAGCAACAGATCTCTGATATCGATCCAATCCAAAACTAAAGAACATCGTAGGTCATCCCAAAAAAGAGATCGACCCGTAAAAAGGAAGAATCAAAAAAAAAAAATGAGAAAAGAGAAAAGCAAACAAGAATCAAGAACTGAAGTTCTATGTCTAAGATCGTAGAAACATGAAAAAATTTGGATTTAGTTGGAGAAATCACCTTTTATTGCGATGAATATGAAAGCGAATTGCTGCAAACAGAGAAAAAGAAGATTAGGGTTTTTTCAACTCGCCGTGTGGCGTTAAAGGAGGAATTCTTTTATCATTAGGGCGTTTGGATGTACATACAATAAAATATAGATTTAAGAATAAAATAGTATAGAATAGGATAATATAATATTATAATATTTTTCCTTTTGACGATTTTTGTAAAATCTTACAGATTTTAAATTGAGTTTTTTGGAAGGTGCTATGATTAAAGTAAATTACATTATTAGAATATTTTTTTATTAAGTATTTTAATTTAAATGTAATTTACCACATACGAATAAAAAAGTAGTGTGGTATAGTAAAGTTCAACTGCGATATTGTTACCTTAAGTTGCTTTTTTTTTATCACATAAAATCATGGTAAAGTAAAGTCAATACAAAAAAAAAAACTTTACAACTCTCTCTCCCACTTTATTTTACTACATACTTCATCTCACCTTACTTTACCTCACATTTACTATGATATGACATCAATCTTTGTTTTACTTTACCACACATGTAAACAAGTCACTTTTACTTACCATATAAAACTACGATAAAACGTGATAAAGTAAAGTTGAATAAAAATAAAATACTTTACCATTCCTTCCCACTTTACTTTACCAAATATTGTATCCCACCTTTACAGTGCTATGACATTTACTTTTATTTTACTTTACCATATATGTAACATCATGATGGATTTGAAAGTCTTTACTTCACTCTACTACTTTGTAATCGTTATTTTGAAATATTCTTATCTTGTAGAAAGTTTTCTAAGGGGGGAGCTGTAGGAGAAAATATTGAGCTTTTTGAACAAAAAGAATATTTTCTTCAAGTTTTTCTTGTGTTACCAAGCGCACAAGATTCTCTTATTTAGAAAATGAAAGATTATAATCTATAAAATATTATTTTCTTGTGCATCCAAACAGGCTCTTAAAGTTGAATGTTGATTGGAAAAGAAAAATCTCAAAAGAACCCTCAATTCTGGCCTTTGAAGAAGCCACATCGGCTTATTAGGCCTATTTGTGAATGTGTCATTTCAAAAACACATAATATGTGTCCTTTTTAATAAAAGGCCTCTCCTGAGCTAAATATGTGCATTTTTAGTAAAATATTTATTGGGTCCATTTGTGTGGATGTAACCCAATTCAAAGGGATGCCTTCTAATTCTATAAATTAAGGTTATTTTTAAAGTTTTATTTAGTATTTAAAATTAGCATAAATACATATGAATCCTTTATTTTGTGTATGCTGACATTGATTAAGCGATGAAAGGTTTGGCTTTATAATTTTTTGATTGATTTAAATTTTTTAATTAGTTTCTTATAAATAGATTTATAAAAAAGAGATATTAATTTTAATATATTATTTAGGACTTAACATGTGTGCACTTGGGCTTCAGGGCTTCATTCTAGTGGTACTGAAGGAAGAAGATGAATAGGGAAGGATTCGAAATTCCTTCGAATTATGGATGTTATTGTTCCCAATTTACCCCCGCTTTGCCTTCCTAATTACGATAAAAAAAAAAAAACTCCACTTGATTATATGCAGCTGTACCTTTCCTGTTATTATCTCTTTCCTATTATATTGTATTGTTACTAGCCAAGCAAAAAAAAAATACCCGCCTGGAAAAAAACAGTAGGGATGTCAATGGGTCCCCCATCCTCCTATCTATCACGCGGAGGTTTGGATCCATGGACTCAGGACGTGACATGTTATCTCAATTTTTGAGAATCTATTTTAAAACTTAATTTTTTTATATCATTAAATACCTAGACTTACCCCCGGACCCGTCCCATATCCGGTTCCAATTCCGAATCCATCTTCTCATTAACGGTTCAAGTTCCGAAACTAAGAAGCCGGTTTCGAAACGGTTTCGGGTTTGAGTTCACCTTCTCCTTAACGGTTCCGGGTCCTGGTTCACCATGGACCCGGACCGGACTCGACCCGTTTACATCCCTAAAGAGCACAAGTTAATTTTTAAAATAAAAGCCCTTTAAATGAATTATAAAAGGTCAAAAATAAAGTAAATTACAAAGCCTAGCATTAATATTAATTTTTATAAAAAGAAAGTAAATTACAAAGCCTAGCATTAATATTATATGAATATAAATATTATTATTGAGAAATATTCATATGCATCCATCCCTCACCATGTTATGGTGAGGGACAATATAGTAGGGTTGACTTTATAACACATCCGAACATCCACACACATGGAACCCCCTTAAGCATACTAGACCCATTGAATTTTCACCTATCCAGATGGATTGGATCGTTGGATCGTGGGTCGAATTTTTTCCTTTAAAATAAAGTCATTAAATTTGTTGGCCACGGATGAAGGGGCGAGATGCATGGAATTGACCCCAAATTTTTTTTTCATATGCATTGGATTGTTCCCCAATCCCCACCTATGTTTGATTATGTAAACTGGATTATTAATTTTTTCCTGTTTTATTCCTTTTTTAATTCTTCTTTCGGATCACGACTTAATGAATGGTTAGGTTGGGGTTTTGTATCTGTGGCTTGTGGATACGGCCCTAAGAATTATCCTTAAAAATTTATCTTGGACCCTGAACATGGATCCGAGTGCAGCACGTCAAAACAGATGCATGTGTAGGCCCACCTAAATGGACCTGGTCTGGGACAGATTCAGACCCATTAGCAGCCTTAAGATTTTTATTCCATTTCTATTTTCAAAGGGCTGGCCAATCAACTTTAGATTTCAATTGTATATAGGGAGGCCAGACAAATCGAAATTGAACTACGGCCTGGAAAAATAGGGCTGGTCTTATCCCACGGTCCAAAGCATAGCAGCAATTACAAAGATTTGACATGTAGTTTTAGTCAGCTTAAAAAGAGGTTCTAAAGTAATTGTGGTGTTTCTTTTCTTTTTTTCTTTTACTAATTTCTTTCCTAATTTAGTTCTACTAAATGGCTTATCAAGTATCGGTTTTTACTTTTTACATGCCCGTGCTTTAAACTAAACAATGTGATGGGCCCGACGAATAATCTTTACAATTTAAAAAAAAAAAAAAAAAAACTGAGGCCAGGATTCTACCATAAGCTTTTTCATCAGTTAAGGAGTGAGGATTAGATGAAAAAAGATGATTTAATTTTCTCATCAGTTAACAAGTGTGGATTAGATGAAAAAGGACTATTTAATTAATGGAAATTCAAGATGGAATTGTTTCATTGTTGCATCAATTAAGGAGTGTGGACTAGATGAAAAGGGACTATTAATTAATGGTGGGATTTTTTCCTTTTTGCATCAGTTAAGGACTGAAGATTAGATGAAAAAGGACAATTAGTTTTTTTTTTTTTTTTTAGTTATCACTAAAGGAGTGGGGATTAGATGAAGAAAGGACTATTTAATTCATGGTAATTAATGGTGGGTTTTAAATCTTAGGATTGGGGATTGGATATAGGTGCTCGCATTGTCATTTAAATATATATTTTTTCTTTTTGTAATGGATATAGGTTTTTTCTATTAAAATATTTTTTGCCCCATGTTCATAGTTTTTCTTTTTTTGAAGAATAAACCAGATTTCATAGTTTTCTGTTTTTTTTTTCCTTTTTAAAATTTTTGGTCAAACAAAGAATTCAATTGAAAAGTTCTACTCATTGTTTTAACTTGCACACACAGCAAAGGTATAAAGATTTTGTTTTTTCATTTAAGGAGTGAGGATTAGATGAAAAAGTATGATTTAATTATTGGGAGCTTTGGCCGGAGGTCCCTCATAACATCACTTTGTTGCTAACAGTCCACAAAAAAAAACCATGTTGCCAAAGGTCCCTCTCACACTTTTAGATACCTGAAAAGACTAATTTGCCCCTTTCTAAAATCTAGCTTTATTAATATAAAACAAACGCTGACGTCGGCCGATATGGATAGAAATCTTGGACTCATCTTCCAAATCGAGAAACCGACGAAAACAAAGGCGATTTTCGGCGATTGATGGTTCATGCAGCGAAGAAGAAGCACTTAGATCAAATTTTTGAATAGTTTCCATATAATAACTGTTTCATTGTCTGTTATACTCTGCATCTACGATTTCATTTCGGAGAGAAGAACTCCAAAGAAGAAGAGATTCAAACCCTACTTGTAGATGTCGCGGATTTCAATGCAAACTTGATTGCAAAAAAGAGAAAAGAAACTACAAACAATCGATTTCTATTGTAAGTTTATTATTCCGTCCTTTTCAAATCGGAGAAATCATCGATATTTCGAAACCCTATGTTTCTTTTGAACCACATTTGCGATGTTTTTGCTTCATTTCTCTCATTATTTTTCTAAATCCAAAAATCTATTCAGGAAAATGGCAAGAATGAAGTATGCCATTCTTGCTGCCATTCTTGCAGAACAATAGCATCAAAAGAAAGAAAGAGAAGAAGGTCAACAAACAATTCTCTCAATCTCTTTTACTGTATGAAGTTTTTGAAGAATACTGTTGTAAATTTTTGATATGTTTAAACAAATGTCACACAATCACTACTACTTGTCCAAATTTAAATAAGTTTATCTCAAATTTTTTTCAGAAATATCATGCGAATGAATCTATCTGAGTTCTGGATGTATTTATCTTAATTGAATTATGTTGAATTTATTTGAGATTCCGTAATTGGAATGCAACTGAGTTTCGAATCAAAATTAGTTGAATTATAATATATTTATATCTACATACAGAATTTAAGATAAACACATGCTCTACAAAAAATTTATCTGATTTCTTCACAATTTTATCTAAGTTCTGAACAAAATTATCTGTTATTTGAACAAAATTATCTGATTTCTGATCAAATTTATCTAGATTTATATAATTTTATCTACATTTCTTCATTAGAACTCAGATAAATTCGATTCATAACTCATATAATATCTATATCTTTTACGTTTTCACTTATGTATATATGATTTTTATTGAGATTGTGAGTTTAAAAAACATATTTTCCCAATGCTTTTATAAATTTTTGAAATATTTAACCAAAATGTAACACAATCACTGCTACTTGTCCAACTATAAATAAGTTTATTTAAGTTGTTTTGAGAAATATCATGTAACTGATTCTATCTGAGTTCTGGATGTATTTAACTTAACTGGGTTTATGTTGGATTTATCTGAAATTCCGTAATTGGAATGAAATTAAGTCTCGAATCAAAATTAGTAGAATTTATAATGTATTTATACCTACCTACATAATGTAAAATACACACATGTTTTTCAAAAATTTATCCAAATTTTTCACAATTTTATCTAATTTATGAAAAAAATTATCTAATATTTGAACAAAATTATCTGAAGTCTGAACAAATTTATATAATTTTATCTACCTTTATTCATTACAAATCAGATAACTTCAATACAGAATTCAGATAATATCTATATCTTTTCATTTTAACTTATGTATATATGATTTTAATTGAGATTGTCAGTTCAAAAAACATATTTTTCTAATGCTTTTATAAATTTTTGAAATATTCAACCAAAATGTCACACAATCACTGCTACTAGTCCAAATATAAGTAAGTTTATCAGAGTTATTTTAATAAATTTTGCTCGCGTAGTAGCAAATAGATTCTGTCTCACTGTTTCCATGAAATTGAACCTATCTAACTTCTGGATGTATTTACCTTAAATGAATTTATGTTGAATTTATCTGATATTACGCAATTAGAATGCAACTGAGTTACGAATGAGAATTGGTTCGGATTGTAATGTATTTATAACTGTGTGCAGAATGTAAAATAGACACATGTTATTCACAAAGTTATCTGAATTCTGTATAATTTTATCTCATTTTGAACAAATTTATCTGATTTCTTAACAAATTTATCTGAGTTTATATAAAAGTTATCTATATTTATTCATTCTAATTCAGAAAAACTTGATAAAGAACTCAGATAATTTTTATATTTGTTTCATTTTCACTTATGTGTGTATGATTTTAATATTGCCATTGTGTGTTAAAAGAATAAATATACGAATTGATTGCATTTTTAACCAGTTCATAGTACATTTAACATAATTCAGTAGAACAGTTCAATGTTTTACTAGTAGTTTAACATAGTTTCTATGAACTGTAACTGTCTGTAAATGTAATTTTTCTGAATTTGCATTTACTTTAATATGAATTCTTTGTGCAAATTATCTAACTTTGAATACACTTATTTTAATTAAAGATAATATCTATCTGTGATTTTTACTGTATGCAGCAAGAAAAATAAGCAAAAGAAAGAGGCAAGAGGAAAATTCATCGAAGAACATACAAGAGAATAAGAAAAAGAAGGTTGAGAAGGATACAAGCCATTACCAATTCAGATCCAACTTGGTGTCAGTCATTAGACTACTTAATGGCATAAAGAATTTGATATCAGAATTACATAAAGCTGAATTGAAAAAGATACCTTTCTGGAGCCTAATTGAGTGCATTCTGGATGGCACATTCTCAGAAAAGGTTTGCAGAAAGTATGACAACAACATTATGTTGATCCTCGATACATACAACAGCAAGAGGATGCTGTTAAAAATAGGAAAATCCTATGTGTCATTCACTGCAAATGAGATATCACACATATTTGGCATACCAAATGGATCAAGACCACTTGATTTGAAATATGCAAAGAGAAAAGGATATGAATTCATATCTACGAGATTCCAAGGTCCTGCGAGGGTGTCAGCACCAAAGATTAAGGAACAGCTACATCTTGCATTGAGTGGATCAACAGAAATTGACATTGCTGATGTTGCCAGGCTAATATGCCTGTATATCCTTGTGGTATTTTTTTTTTCAACCCACGGTAACACAATAGGGTGGGCGTACGTGGGCTATGTTGAAAAGTACATGGATATGAAAAACTATGCCTGGGCAGAAGAAATATCAAAGTTTTTAATGAAATCAGTACACAGTAGGAGCCGTGGTTCTGATAGAGTCATTGGCTGCCTTATTGCATTACCGGTACAATATATAACTCCGTACTAAAAACATTTGAATTCAAGTTTAGAAATAATGAATTATTAACATGACTTTTCTAATTTTGTAACAGTATTGGTTGTATGAGCATACAACAATTGTCAGCCCAAATGAGTCTTTGCATTTCCCAAGGATACTAAAGTGGAATCTAAGGGCTGTGAGTATGGCACTTAGGAAAAAACCCCTTCATACACTAAAAGTTAATGAGGTACTCTATTATATAGATAGTTATTTGTTATCTTGGTTTTCACTATCTAAATTTATCTAATATCTTAATCTAACATGTTCAATCTAACATTGTTACCAACTGCAGGTCCTTGGTGACACATTAGAGAGCACCCTGCTTGAAGCGCAGCGATTCCTGTCTTTGTTGGGCAGTGTCAGTGGGGCTGAGGGGAGGGGGTTAATGCAGATAGAAGGAAAAGAAGAAGTAAAAGAAACAGAAAAAATTCAAGAAAAAAAGAAAGTAGAATATAATGAAGAGGGTGAAGAAGAAAAAAATAAAAATGTATCACAACATGTAGCTATAGCAGAAGAAGAAGAAAGCAATGAAGGAGAGGAGCAAGAGGAAGGACATGAAGATGAAGAACATCAAAACGAGAAAGAAGTCCATGTAGCAGTAGAAGAAGAAGAAGGAGAAAATGAGAATGAAGGAGAGGAGCAAGAGGAACCAGATGAAGAAGAAGAACAACAAGAGGAAAAAGGAGAAAAGGAATCAGATAATAAAATGAATGAAGGCAAACAGTCTGATACAGACATGATGATAGAGACATTGGTCATATCTGAATTGGAAGAGCAGAGAGAACAAAACAACAGTGAAGAAACAACTTCTGCTGGTGTGGCAACCCAGTCTGTCTCCTTTGGTGTGGAGATGATTGATTATGACCAAATGCCTCTAGAGACAGACCTAGTCGTTGCCAACATTTTAGCTGACATAATTGGAAATGCCACCAACGCATCAACCAATATGACATCTGAAACGATATCTGGAACGGAACAAAAAGGTGCTGACATTGTGCCTTCTCCTAGTAACCCGTCACAGTCAATCAAAAACAACGAACTACAAAATCTAACTGAAGAGCGTGACACGGCAACTTCATTAGCCAACCAACTGACCAAGGATAATATAGATTTACAAGAACAGATTCAAAGGATGACTATTGAACTTGAAAGGACATCAGTAGAAAACAAAACTCTGAAAAAGGAAAGGCTTGAAATTGAAAAAAGAATAGAAAGCTTGCTTAAAGAAAGAGACACTGCTCTATTGATGATTGAGCAGTTGACAAAGGAGAAGAATTCCCTTGAAACATGTGACGTCAAAATCGATCAAACTGCAGAAGAGACTTCTAGAATGGTAAACTCCCTAAAAGAACAGTTCAAACATATTATGAGTGTCAGATATACAGTCCTCAAGAGCTGCAAAAGCTTTTAAAAAGAGGGGAAGGAGCTGAAGAAAAAATAAATAAATTTGGAATCGAACAACATGAAATTACGGCAGCTGTTAAAGGAAATGACACTTAATTATGCAGAGAAAGGATTGGAGTGGGCTAGAAAGACATTGGATGAAATCTTTCAGTCTCCAAAAAAAATAATTTTAAAACAGAAAGGGTCTAGAATGGCGCAGAAAGAAGCGGAGGGGTCTGCAGCAGATCAGAAAATTGAAGAGAATGCTGATGAGGTAATTTATATACACTTTCATATTTCTTTGTAAGATTATTCTTTGGATTGAAATGCTATCTTACCTGACCTTTAGTATGCAAAATATATGACTCTCTTTCAAATTATCTGACTCTCTAACAAATTTATCTGAATTCTGACTGAACTTGTAACGTATCTCATCAAATTTATCTTTGTTCTTTGTGAATTTAACTGACTTTCCATCAATTTTATCTGATGTTGCATTGAATTTATCTCACCTTGTATATATTCCAAATTATTTAATCTATATTTGTTTGTCTGAATGATTAATCAGATCAACTACTCTGACACACAAATCAAGCCAGTTAAGGAGGTGAAACAATCCTCCATGATAAAAGAATTGAAAAAGAAGGGCAATAAAGAAAATGATTGAAACAGCTGCACCCTTCAGACTCCCCAGAAATACAGTCACTAAGCAAATGGCTAAGCCCGACATCGAAAAGCTAAAATAAATCTACGAAGCAGAAGGCAATGAGTAAGTAACAGTTCTATGCAACTAAGCAACACAGCTCTTGTTGTAAAAAAAAATTAATCAAAATGACAACAACTTAAGCACTTTTTACAATTGCATTTGCAGGGTGCTAGTTTGGGGAGGTGAGGGCATATCTGCTGTATCATACGAGGACATCATTGCGGTCCTCAACAAAGCAGAATTCTCCAGCAATGTAAACATCCAAACAAATAAACTATCCATACTATTGTTTCATTTTTGTAATATAACAACAATGGTCATATTCAATTAATATAACTAACATTATTTGCTTCAAATTGAACAGGTTATTGACGGATATGCTGAGTTGTTATACAGAGAACACGAAGAAATCCAACAACAACTCACAACAAGCAGCAAGGCCTGCTGCCTCAAGAAAAATCAATCTTCGTATCAAGTTTATGCTGGGTAAAATACAATGAATCTTAATTAATAAAGTAATATTTTACTTTATTTTGCAATATAATAAACAATTACTAAACTAAAATTAATGCAGAAATTCGTTACAGCAAACACATCAAAAATGAGAGAAAAGATTTTACGCAAAAAAATCTCCCCAAGCAGAACTGCCAACCACAGATTCGTGCACTTTCCAATGAATTCAAATGGAAAAAGGAAAAATGCTGAACCATTTCATTGGACACTGTTGGTGCTGGATCAGAAAGAAGGGGATTGGCTACATTACAGTTCCTTAAGACCGAGATTAGCTAAAACAGTCGATCATTACTTTGAAGATGCACGAATTCTGGTATGTCTCATTCACATAATTATTAAATACAGACTACTGCCCATAATAATAAGCACCCACCCATTAACTCTATCAATTTCTTTTATTTCTGCAGAAACAATATGTGGAGAACTACAATTATGTAAATATTGAAGAAAACTCAGCATATGGAGCTCCATTGATAAGTGTGGAAGACGCCCCACAACAGAAAATGAGATCGTAAGTATCATTTTGCATAAACACTGATTCAATTCATTTAAGGGTACCAACATCATCTTCTTTTGCAGTGTCGATTGCAGCGTCATTGTTTGCTACATCATGAGGCAAATTACTCACAAACAACTAATTGCTTCGAAGCTGCAACAGAACAACATTGATGATTTGAGAAGAGAGATAGTTACCAAATTCCTCAATGACATACATCAATGCTGGTCCATTTAAAACTTCCATGCAAGGAGAGAATGTGCTGATGATGATTTCAAACAGTGACATAGGGTTCGAAATAGGGTTATGTCACAGTAAACATAAGCCAAATTCATGTAATTTTCTTTAATATGAAAAGAACCATTGCAACATACTTGTGAATGTATACTTTTGAATAATGAATGTAAGGGAAACAACTTTGGCAATTTAATTGTTAAGTTTCTGAATGGATGAATGAATCAAATTGAGAATGAATTCTAAAATATGTGTCCTGATATAGTTTTAGCTGATTCTCTTGACAAAGTTATATGATTTCTACAGAATATTATCTATTTTTTTACAAATTTATCTGCGATCTGATACAAATTATCTGAGTTCAAAAACAATTTATCTTAGTTTCTAATAAAATTATCTGAGTTCTGAAACACATTATCTGAGTCCAGATGCAATTTATCTGTTTTTTAGATAAATTTATCTGAGTTAACAAATTGGCTGACTTCTGACACAAATTATCTGAGTTGACAAGAAATTATCTGAATTCTGAAATAAATTCTATAATTTCATAATCAATTTATCTGAGATATGAAGCAATTTATATGACTTCTGATACATATTTAATCTCACTTATAATACATTTTTATTATCAATTTTTGAAAACACATTTTAAATGAGATAAAGACTTTTACAAGTGATTACTTATACGATAAACAACACAATAAATAGTAGTAAAATGTCTGTCATTTTGACTATTTATTCACTAATCAAAATTCATATCGTATCTTATATACATGCTAAAGAATTGACTAATATTATATAGAAACTAAAGTCAAAGTCTAATTCAAAGATTTGTCAAATAATAGGCTCCTTGCAAGACTTCTTATTGTGACGGCCAAACCGACCACAACGCCCACATTTTATCTGCCGTGTCATCTCCCCTCTTGACAATATCCTCTTTTTTTTAGGCCTGCCACCTGGGCGTTTTACCAGAGGTGGGAGAATAACAGCTCCAGCAACTGTTGCCTCCGGCATTCTGACAGTTGGAATTGAGAATATATGCTCGTCATATGAAGCCCTATATGAATCAGTGTGAAAATAATGATCCACATAGAAATTCAGGTCCTTTCTACTCTTTTGAATCGCAGCACAAGCATGGGCACAAGGAAAGTCATTATTCTGCCACTGATAACAGGAACATATATGATTAAAAATGTAGACAGTCACTGACGGGTAAGAGCGAACATCGTAAACAGTTTCACTAGAACGCCTGATAGTCCACGTCCGTCCAAGCTGGATCAAAGCATCCAACCTCTTATCCATATCTGGGCAAATGACTGACTTCCATCTGCTGGAAACTTCCTTCCTAGTAGCCATCTGCTCCATTATTTGAACCCTTATTGTGTCCACCATCTTTGTAATTGGAAGATGGCGAGCTTCTCTAATTCAGGAGTTGAAAGATTCAGTTGCATTTGAATACATCTCACCATACCGCTGACCCTTAAAGTAGGCATTGCTCCATCTTTCATGAGGCAATCCAGAAATAAATTTGTCTACGTTGCTACCACCTTGATGCCTCAACGCCTGCAACTTAGCATGGAATGCAACTATGGTCGGGGCATATGCACATTCCCGAAGCATCATAACCATTCTCTCTCTAAATTCGTTAGTGTATCCACCTGACAGTTTGTCCCTCAGATTTGCCTTCAAGTGTTGTAGGCAAAAAGCATGATGAGCATAGTGAAAAACGCTTGAAACACCCTCTATTAGACTTGGATTTCTATCAAAAATAAAAGTAATAGTGCAATCCGAAACCAGAACTTTCTTTAAATTCTGCAAAAACCACTTCCAATTGTCCTCCGTCTCTGAGTCCACTGCAGCAAAAGCAAGGGGAAATAAACCTGTGTCATAAAAAAATAAAGTTTTATACTCCAAGAATTAAATATAAAACAATAAATGGTAATCATTAATAAAAAAAATCTCAGAAATAAACGAATCGAAAGCAACTGTCATACCTTGATTTCCATTCTTCCCTGTTGCTGCCAACAAGTTTCCCTTGTATCTCCCTTTCAAATAAGTACCATCCAAAAATAACAAAGGACGGACATGATTAAAATCAGAAATTGAAGCATAGAATGAAACAAACAGCGGCTTAAAGCACATAGTTGATTGGTCATAATCTAGCACAAAAAGGCTTCCTGAATTCACATCCTCTACCACCTTAATGTACCAACGAAGATGGTCAAAAGATAACGACGAATCACCATACGACTTATTTCTAGCCCTTTCCACGCCCCACCATGCATGATGGTATGTAATTATAAGTTCATAATTCGCCTTAAAGTGGTGCACAACATCAATTGGTCTAGTGAGTGGCTTCTCACGAATATGATCAATCATTAAATCAGCAACCATCTCAGATCTCATACGGCTGTTCTTCGAAGTTCGGACTGCTGCACCACACGTATGCTCATTATCTAATGTCCTGATATAAAAATGTCCCGATAGCTTCTCAATCGATGCATGAACACGCCATTTGTAACCCATCGAACGACTGCGAGAACATTCAGCTGTAACCCTAACTTTATCATTTTTCACATATACAAACTCAAACCCAACCGCCATTGAATATCTACATAGAACACTTCTAAACTCTGCAACACCGCCCTCAAACCTCTGTCCCACTTCTCTAATACCACTTGACCAGCCTGAAGACAGCAAAATCTTCTCCTTGTGTGTGCAGAACTGCGGAAGTAGATCTATCTCAATATCTGTGCCCTCATAACCCACTAATTGAATGGCATCTTCAACGAAATCATCAACGCTTTCCTCTTGATCATCATCATCTGATTCCTGCATTTCTGATACGAAAATATCCACTGTTCCTAATCCCATTGAAGACGCCAACATTGATAAGCTCAACAAATCTGAGTCGCTGTCCAGCAAGCACTTTGGATGGCCAGGCAATATGTAAGTCAGACATACCATGTTTACTGCCAACATCTTCCATTTGTTGCAAACTTGACGAATTAAATTATCAAATCTCATGCCCAGACTAAAATGAATGACGGCAATAAACATGCCATACTTACAAAGAAGCATTACCTGCTGTGCCATCTTTGAATTTACTAAAATCAACGAAGATCAAAAGTCATCAGAATCTTTAAAATTGTGCAGAATATAAAAAAACAACAAAAAACAAACATTTATCTAAATTTATCTGAATTCTGTACACGTTTATCTGATTTCTGAACAAATTTATATGAATTTATATAAAAGTTATCTATATTTATTCATTCTAATTCAGATAACTTTGATACAGAAATCAGATAAAATCTAAAGACCTCAGATAAATTCGATATAGAATTCAGATAATTTCTATAGAATTCAGATAATTTTATAAAGAAACTGAACTAACTTTATAAATCACATATGTATATTAGAAACACGGATATATTTGATTCAAAAAGTCCCATATATTCGATTGCATGACTCCTTCAACATTGCAGCTTTGAACAGAATTTCAAACTATTAAACAATTTAATGAGAAACAAAGTAACTTATTTGACAACTAGATACATCAAACTTTATCTATACGAATCAAATCAAATAAAAAAGTTAATAAATAAATATAACTATAATAAATAAATAAAACAAATAATAAAATCAAATAACAAATCTGAACAAACAGATCAGAATCCTATACAAAATAAATAACTTCTCAAATAAAAATGAAAATGAGTATCAGAAATATAAATCTACAATTTAAACAAGAAATCTTGCATATACTCTGCTATGAATATAAAACCTTCCTTACCTCCGGCCAAAGTTGAATATGCAATCTGTTACGCACAGAAACTCAGATCTGCCTCCGTCCAAAGTTGAATCTGCAATCTGTTACGCACAGAAACTCAGATCTGATTCACAGTGAATCTACGAACTGTTTCAATCTGTAATCTCTGAAATCTGCTCGCAATCTTCCCACATGAAATGCAATTTGATCTGAAATAATCGTTCCATATGAATTACAATCTGATTAGATTCAGAACAACAACATGCTTCCACAACGCTAGATCTGTAATCTGCAACACAGCCGACTCGTCTGCAATCTACTAACAATAAAACCTCCATCAGAAGTTTTCTATCGTGACTGCCGTTTGAAATTCAAAATAATAGATTTGCGGTAAATTACAAGGGTATATCAGTAACAGGCGATGAGTTATCACCTAAATCTGAGGCTACATTATCGTGACACGTTTTTGAAATAACGTTACAAGTTGGGGACCATTTCATTCCATGCTGCGCCAGTTACAGGAGTATTTTGGTCCTGAAAAAAGAAAACATGTGTGCACAGGGACCTAAGGCTGAAAAAAGTCTAGCTGAATGGACCAAAGACTTTAAAAAGTTTTTCGTTGGACTGGAGGCTGGAAACATGGACTTATAGGGACGTTTTGCTAATTTATCCTTAATTATTTTTCATCACTAAAGGAGTGAGGATTAGATGAAAAAGGACTATATAATCAAAGGTAATTAATGGTGAGATTCTTTTTTGCAATCAGTTTTAAAGAGTGGGGATTAGATGAAAAGAACTATTTAGTTAATGGTAATTAATGGTGGGTTTTATATCTAGGGATTGGAGTTTGAATATAGGGTTTCGGTATTCACATTTAAATACTTTTGTTCTCTTGATATCTTTTTGGCATTTGGATATAGGATGGGAGAGATCCAAGCTGATCATAACCCAATCTACATGTGATAATTAATACTTCTGTTAAAAACTTGGTGCCTACAAGCAAAAACTTTGTTGAACAAAATTTTTTTTTTTTTTTTTTTGTTGAGAAAAGCTGGTCAATAAAAATGATGCAGCTGCAAGTACAAACATTACTAAGAGGTGAGATGTTGCATTTTAGTAATGACCCACTTGATGAAGTTTGGGCCATGATATCACCCCATCAATAATTACCTTAAACAGTGGTGTGGGTCTTTCATTCAAAACCTCATCATTTTCTATCCCATACATAAAAGCAATAGTTTTACTTGCTCGCGGTCGACTCCTTCATTTTGTCCTCCTCCTCCCCTCTTGCTTCCTTTTTTCCTTATCAACATACCCATATGGCCATATCCAAAAAATAGAGTTTTCCCTCCTGCTTTTCTCTCCTAGTTGGTTCCTCCGGCAGTTCTGCCTCGCTCTCACTTGAGAGGAAAGTAGTGCTTTATCTCAACAGCCACTGAGACCAACACGTCAACATCTTATTTATCACCAAAATAAGGTGGTGACTCGTCTCCATCCTGATAGTTTTATGGACTCAATCCAATAAATGATATAATAAATTGATTAATTTCTTTATTTATCAATATATATTCATGATTTCCTTTCATGAGATGAATTGAGATTTATTATATACTTGCATATAACCAATACAAATGACATGATGGTTCATGAGATGAACCGGAGTCCACAAATATATTAGATGTAACACATATATATGGATGAGATCCACATACGGGAGACATGTGTGACAAATCTTATACTCAAATATCTTTACAACCAATGATGAGACTTGACATCTCATACTGACAAGGTTGCAGTACTTTGGTTACTATGAGATAGTATAATTTGTCTCGATCATCAGAATGGAAGATTCTGGATCATAGTACTGGTACATTGGATATATTGTAAGGACCATGAGAAGCACCTTATAAACACTATCTTTAAACTTAAGGTCTGCTCTCATAATTCCTAGCAATAAGTTCTCAATCCTGAGACATTAATGAACTCAAGTTTCTATCTATTCATTTGCTTTGAGTCACCAATGAGTGAGACCAACTGTAGGTCAACACCTCGGTGATTTGGGTATGTGGTAGTAGAGTTGTGTGAATATTCAATTGTTAAGATAGAATCTATCTTTAATATCCCCTTGTGTCAATTAATGGATTTATCATTGGTAAGTGCGCACCCATTCCGATTAAGAGTTAATTGGAAAGGTACCTATGATCATTATAATTTTTTGGGGCTCAAGGATAGTAAAATATGGATCTAAGTTTGGAAGACAGGTCCAATTGATCCATGTATATTGATAAAGGGGCTTACTTGTGGTAATGTCGAAGTTTAGGGTCTTCTATGTTATATTTCTAAGACTGGAGTTCAATTGCATTTATATAGTGGAGTTATTTGCAATTAACCGTGGGCCCGAACTGCACATGAGATGTAGGGTCGCGAGTTCAAGTTGGAGCCAGCTTTCTAAAGAATCCTTAGTGGTCCCCACGCTAGCCCAATTATTAGAAAGATACTAATTCTAGTTGAACTCTAAAAGGAAAGTTACTATTTCTATTTGAAGTGAGACTTCTATTTTAATTAGAAAGAAATTAAAATGTTACTAATCATATTTGAAGTAAGACTTCTAATTGTGATTTAGTAAGTTGCCAATTCTTAATTGAAGTGAGACTTCTATTTTAATTGGTAAAGAAGAGAAACTTACTAATTCTTATGGAAGTGAGACTTCTAATAGAAATTAGTAAGTGGGGCTTGCAAAAGCTATAAATAGAGGAGATATAGGGCTGGACTTTATGATGCCAATATTCCTCATTGGAATCCACGCCCATGGAGTGCCTAGTCCAAGTGTTGGACGTCGACACTCCCTTTGTGCAAGAGTTGCATATAGTTTTCTCCTGTCCCTCTTCTAGTTCTCCTTCTAGTTCCTCATTTGAGTGCCAAGTAGTTTTCTCTTGGAGATCCCACCATCTACTTGAGAAAAAGAGAATTTGATACGGGTCATAGGGTGGAAGATCAAGAGGTGAAGATTGCTAAGGGGTCGTCTGTCAATTTCACATGTGATAGGAAAATGGTCCACATGTGTAAATGATTCACTTATGAATTATTTTCATATGCAAATGAGTCACATGTGAAACACATTTCATTGTTTGTCATTTTCACACCTCTTCAAATGTGTATCTAAGTGCATCCAATGGTCCATACGTTTCTCAAAGATTTTTTAAGATTATTGATGAATCAACATCTTAAATTTGACCCCATGATCGTATTTGTTCATATAGAGAGGATTAACCATTCGGATCGTAAAAGTGGGGCCCACAAAATCTGAAAAAAATAGTTCTAATGGTTTGAATTTTTTTGTGAATTCCTCAAAATCTATATTGATCCAACGGCTCAAATTTTGCATCAAAGCCGTTTTAGGCCCTACTATGATGATTAGCAGTCTAGATCAAGATTTAGGGCCCCACTTTGATAAAAAAAAAAAAATTGAAAACGGTGACGATAGCATTTCAACGTCGTGGTTATTGTAGCTCCGCACTTTTTGAGGATGGTGTGATTCGGTTCCACACCTATTGAGGTATGAAAAGTTCTGCCACTTTTTGCACACCTGTTTCATATGATTTTCTCACATACTTTTCACACTTGATGTATAAATATCATAAACAAACATGGTGATGTGAAAGAATTACACATGAAGACCCATTTACACATGTAAATGTAAGGAAACAAACGACCCTTAAGTGATTAATGAAAGTGTTTCATCATCAAAGAAATACACAACTTCTCCATTAGAGCACAACCGAGCTTCAAATGTATAATCTACTTCCTTGCATGTTGTAGATTTATTTGTTGCTTATTAGTTGTTGTTTCTATCTTCTAGATAGATTGTTTTACTGATCATGATGGCTGAGATTGAGGGTTTGCATCCTGAATTGAGTTTTATAGCCTTCTGGATAGTTGATCCCTGCATCAAGTTGGTCAAAAGTTCTTGAAACCTATCCTAGAAGCCTAGCTATTTCCAACAAATCCCTGCTGAGCCCAACACGTCAACCTCTTCTTTGTTGTAAAACAGAGGATAGCTACTCACACCCCCATCAAATGCCTCAGTATTGAGGTACTCTCTCTCAATCCCGTTTTCTTTTTTATGGTAGAAAGATGCATGTTTTCCTTTCTTCCCAGAGGCCTTGGTCTTGAGGTAGTGTCTATTTGACTCTCTAAATATAATTTTCTTTTAACGGTAGAAAGATGCATGTTTTACTTCCTTCCCTACATTTTGGATATTGGGTTTTGGAGCATTTTGGAGTTCCTGGTCTCTAAACCATACTTGTGTGAAATTAGGTGCCATAAAATAAACAACAGAGCTTTTAATTTTAGGGCTTTCGATTTGTGTGTTAGGTCTTTGTAAGTGCACGAAAATTACTCACAAGAATCGGGGGTATCGACACGGACTTATCCAAAGAAGATTGGGTGAAACAACGATGACTGAAACCTGAGAAGAAGAAGAAGAACAATAGGTCAGATGACCCTGGCTGCAGGCAGCGCAAGGCCCTCTGATGCTTAAGTCAATACAGGAAACTCAACAGTAGGATGATGGTTTTCGGAAATAAGATGATACCAGCGTGTGGCATCCTCTTTTCTTCTGCGCCTGCTGATCCTTATATAGATAGGAAGAGAGGGAGAAGATTTGACTTCGGAGAGAGAGAGGAGACAAGAAGGTGGCTCTGTCACTTGATCTGTCCCATCGCAGTCTATCTGTCCCATCGGGCCATACTCTGGCACCTTGGGAGCTGTGGATGGCATGGATGACTATCAGAGGATATGGGTGGCGCCCTTGTCTTGTCAGATGTCCTGTGACGTGGTTAAGTACTTTTACCAAGATGAGGCTCTTGGCTGAGATGGAGCGTCTGTCCGAGGTGAGGACCTGGCAGAGATGGAAGGTCTGACCGAGGTGATGATCTGGCAGAGATAGAGGCACCTGGCTCTGTTGCCGAGGTGGAGGGCCTGGCACTGCTGCCTAGCTGGTAATCTCGGTTGACACTGTTGCCGAGGTGCCGAATTTGGCAAAAATGGTAAAAAGGTCTTTTTCGAGGTCGAAACGATGGAATTTGGCCTAAAAACGAGAAGTCCATTATTGTAATGGATTTTGAAGATCTCATTGTTTCCCTTCCAGAATGAGGTTCCGTTCGCGATTCTGACTCCAGGGCTCTCATTTTGCTTAGTACAATTTGGGCGCTGCACGGTGATTTCGGTGTTCGGAAAATCCCCCACCCCCACACAGTCTTAATGTTCAAGGTCTCCAAAACGTACTCTTGTGAACTTGATTTTCATGCTCTGATGGTTATCAATATATGTATCACCATTATATCTTTGAATGTCAATAATCTGAGAGTTCCTGGGATTTTCTTTTAACAAAAAAGTGAACTTCTTTTAGATATACAGGGATTGACACATCCTCAATTTTGAACAAGTCTCTGAGCCCCTCATGATCTCTAAGTTTCACTGGCTTTGCTTTCTCTTTTGCTTTCTTTCTAGAAGTGGGATCTACTATATTCTAGTTGAAATAACAATGATAGCATTTTTTCTAAGATATGTTTTTAATAGCTGATTTTTGGGGTTTTGGGTATGCATCAATAAAACTTGAAATGGAGCCCCGAAGAATGATCTGATGGATTATATAGTTAATGGGAATGTGATTGTTGATGATTATTTTCCATGAATGAATTACCAACGAGGACATTTTCAAATTTGTTTGATAGCTTAGTCAGCACCTTAATTTTTTGCTTAAGGTTTCTGAACACTCCTTTCTTCCAAGTCTTGAGACCCTTCTATAGGAGCTTAGTTGAATCATATGTTCTTCCAAAATCCCCATTTTAAATCAGTTGAATAAGAAATTTCCTCATTTTTTTTGCTCATAATTTAGGACTTGTTACATTATTTGATGTTGTTGATGTAATGGAGGTCGGAGTTAGGTTTATTTTCCTTTGCCGGTTTCATATGCTTGTTGATTGGGTGGAGTTTGGTTTTTGATTGGTGATTTTTTTTCTTCTTCTTAATTATCATGACCACCAATTGTTTGTTGAAATGCTACTATAGTTATTCTTGTAAGTTGTGCTTGTACTAATCTCTAAGCCAGATAGTGTAATCTTTCAATATTTGTAGAAAGTCAACCCCAAATGAGTTGTGGTTCTTCCTTCTCATTTGGAAAAACGTTAGTGGTGTTTGTTTTGTGGCTAAGATTGTGGGAAGGAGTTGGTAATGATGATGGAAGGGTGATGGTCATGTGGGTTTGTTGATGCGTACAATATTGTCGATGGTTTCACCAGACTTTGATAATACTTCGAATCAAATGGCTGCTGACGCTCCAGAGTAGTAGTATTGGGAAAATATATGGCAGCAGTTAGTGTGGGAAGAGCCTTAGGCATCCATGAAAAATGTAGCTTCTTAGAAAAACATCGTTGATTGTTACATGAATGTTTAAAAGATAATCTCTGTTAATCTATGTTATGATGGACATGCTGACTAAACATATTCGAGCTTGAATGATTAAATAATTGCATCCTTAGATACAGGAAAAACATATCCAAGCAACAATGTCCATAGGGCAGCAACCAAGTTCTTCCCCAACTTTGTGCTTGGAAATGGAGAACAATATCTTGAAAATGATTTTTGTTATAATTAGGACATAAGTATATCATATTTTGGATATAACAACCCTATCACAACCCGAACAAATTAGATATAATCATGAATAGATTATTTTACATGTGTTTCTTTCCTTTTTATATCTCTTGGTAATATAAAAATTGCATGATACCAGAATGGAATACATCCCAATTTTCTCAAATTATCATATAAAACTCTGTCATTTCTGTAATTTTGGCTTTATTTTCTATTACAAAAAAGAGGCTATATCCCTTGTTTAAAACCCATTTGTAGATTTTTTTTTTTAAATTTAGGTATTTAGTTAACCAGTATCTTTGATGATCAATAAGATTTATTTTTATATGCTATTTCGATTCATGAATCCTTAGTTCTTTGCTCTTGTTTGCAACCATTTCCATATTTGACTCCCGGTGTTCTCTCTATAGGGCAGAGATTTTTTACTCCTATTTGATTACAGTGAAGTAGTACCTTTTGGATTGTATTATCATAACGATCTCTTTCTGTTTTTTATCCTCAGATTCTTCATCAAACCGATGTCTAAATCGGAGGGACTCAAGGATTTCTTAGATTCTTCATCTTGGGTATGAATTGCATTTCTTTGAATTTTTTTCATTGAAGGTTGAATTGTATTTTGAGATCAATGGTGATGGAGAAGTGAAATTCCTTTGATCAATGGATCAAACACTAGAACAAACTATATCACAACCACAATGATAAGGCATGCTTATTTATATAGAATGTCTATGAATACATATGAATTCATGGTCAAATAAGCTCCACAAAAATATTATTAAAGAGTGGGGTGAAAAATAAAAGGTGGAGGTGGAGGTGCAGATGAGACCTTCACTTTCCTAGGGTTTGAATTATTAGGATGATGTTTGCGTAATCATTTCCATCTCCCTTCGATTGAATTCCCATAGTTAACTTATTAATCAATTTCTGAATCTTCTACAATTCTCTCCCATCAAATCTCTTTTCTAGTTATTTTTCATTGTTTTTGTAAAATCCTAGAATCCTTTTTCATTATTCTATCTAGATTTTTTTTGGATTTTGGGTTTTATTTTAGGTTACCGGTTTGGATTTTTCTATTCTGTTTTCGTGTTTTTTTTTTTTTTCTTTTTTGTTTTGTTTGTGGATGTGTGGTTTTGGGCTTTTTTGGCATTTGGGGTTTTTAGTTTCAACTGTCTCTTGGAATAATTTTTGGTACATTTGTTTCTTGTGAGATTTTTAAATGACTTTTTTTTTCCTTTTTTCAGTTTGGCTTTTGCATTTGGGGTTTTAGGTTTGCATGTAAAAAATGTCTTCTTTTCCTCACCCTTTTGGATTTTAAAACCCAAATATTTATCATTTTTCTTAACCTTATTCGCATTTTTTGTTTTCACATTTCAGTTATTTTGTGTATCTTTTCAATAAGATGATTCATAAGAAGATATGAGTTTGGATGAACAATTTTTCACATGCATTTTGTTTTAGCGTTTTGTTGTTATTTTTGGATTTCACAAATCATTTCAAATAGTTCGTTTTTGTGGGTTTAATTGCTACTTTGTTTTATTTACCGTGTGATTACTGTACCTCCTTTGTATAATGCACATGCATCTCCTTAACAAATGTCATTTTCCTCTTGTTTGAATTTGATTTTAGGCCTTGGAATGATGTGGGTGTGCATTTTTTTTTTTATTTTTGGCGTCTTAGTTTAACTATAAAGGTTTCTATTTCTTATGACATTTGTGGGTGAATCTTCCCCTATTGTGCTTTGGTCTTGCATTTTGTTTTGAGACTTCAAATTTGTAAGTGCAAAAAATGTAACTCACAAGATTAGGGGGTGCCTGATAGGACTTATCCAAAGAACTGATGAAGATTAGCTGCCTGGAACCTGAAAGGGGAGAAAGAAACAGAGAGAGGATCAAAGGACCCTGGCTTTGACAGCGCAGGGCTCTCCGATGCCTAAGTTAGTGTGGGAACTAAGCAAAGGATGGAGATTTTTGGGAAGGAGATGGGCGTACCAGAGTGTTAATGGCCCTCCTCTACTCTGGAGTTGCAATTGTGCTTATATCGAAGAAGAGAGGAGATAAGGAGGTGGTTGACTGTCTTGTCATAGCCCACCTTGTCAGGTACTAGGGAGGCGCAGTCTCATCGTAGCCTACTTTCTTTAATTGCAGTCCCATCGGGCCTTATCAAGGCGCCTTGGGAGCTGTGGACGGCGATCTGTCAGGGACTATAGGCGGTGCCCTTGTCCTGTCGCACGCTCTGTAAGAAGGCTGAGTCTCCATAGAGGTACAGGTGAAGGAGGCCGAGCTGGAGGAGGCCGAGATAAGGAAGCGTCCTGAAGCCCCTGGCCGGGCTGAGGATGCCCTTGGCCGAGCTGGAGGTTGGCATTATTACCGAGACTGAGCCCTGCCGAGATGGAGGAGCTGGTTCAGAAATCCGAGATAGAGCATCTGGAGGGGACTGTAGTGAGTTCGGAAATATTCCTACACAATAACCCCCCAGCTTCTGAGCTCTTGGAGTCCCAAAGCCCTTGGAGGTCAGAAGCTACGTGTCATAATGGGTGAACCCTGCTTTATGCTTGTAGCCAATTGGGCGCTGTCTGTAGATGCTTTCAGCTTGAGCTTGGCGATCTTCATCTAACTGGTTCGTCATCAGTGGTGAGACCGGGACATGCCTAGGTAGTAGTCTGAGGCCATGGTAGTTTTGTTTGAAATGTTTGCCGAACTAGAGAGGTGGCTAAAATTGAGACATGACCAGCTGGTTCGTCATCAGTGGTGTAATCTCGTTGGCCGGTCATCTGGTACTATTACCGAGATGCCATGTGGCAATCTTTGAGACCGAGATGGAAAAGTCTGGTCCCTTGGAGAAGCCTGGGTGTATGAACCCGAGGTCGGCACGTCACGTCTGGGTGTATAAAACGACCCCAGGGTGAGCTTGGTGGCTCTGATGCCGAACGCGAGTCACGCCTAGGTGTAAAAAACGACCCCAGGGTGAGCTCGGTGGCTCTGATGCCGAACGCGAGTCACGCCTAGGTGTAAAAAACGACCCCAGGGTGAGCTCGGTTGCTCTGACGCCGAACGCGAGTCACGCCTGGGTGTAAAAAATAATCCCAGGGTGAGTTCGGTGGCTCTGATGCCGAACGTGAGTCACGCCTGGGTGTAAAAAATGACCCCAGGGTGAGCTCGGTGGCTCTGATGCCGAACGTGAGTCACACCGGGGTGTAAAAAAGACCCTAGGGTGAGCTCGGTGGCTCTGATGCCGAACGCGAGTCACGCCTTGGTGTAAAAAACGACCCTGGGGTGAGCTCGGTGGCTATGATGCCGAACGTGAGTCACGCCTGGGTGTAAAAAACGACCTCGGGGTGAGCTCGGTGGCTCTGATGCCGAACTCAAGTCACGTCTGGGTGTAAAAAAACGACCCCAGGGTGAGCTCGGTGGCTCTGATGCCGAACGCGAGTCGTGCCTGGGAGTAAAAAACAACCCCAGGGTGAGCTCGGTGGCTCTGATGCCTAACGCGAGTCACGCCTAGGTATAAAAAATGACCTCAGGGTGAGCTCGGTGGCTCTGATGCCAAACGTGAGTAATGCCTGGGTGTAAAAAACAACCCCAGGGTGAGCTCTGTGGCTCTGAGGGCTTCCAGACATTTCCCTAATGCCGTAGTAGTTGGGTAGGTGCATGCCGAGTCACCTTATTTCGAGACATGACTGGCTGGTGCGGGACCGAAGCCAGTGTAGTCCTGCTGCCCGCGATTCTGGTGTTGAAAGTTGAGAATGCGTGTGGCCTAAAGTCTGGCACTGCAGCCGCGATGCACGGGGTCGAGATCTAGCCTTGTGGCCGAGATGTAAGTTGTCTAGATGAAGGCGGTAGAGGACCGTGTCATCAAGGCTGACAGCAGAGGACCGTGCCATCAAGAATGGTGGTAGAGGGTCGTGCGATCGAAGCTGACAGTAGAGGTTTGTGTCGCAAAGGCTGTTCACGCCATCGAAGCTGACAGCAGAGGACCGTGCCGGGAGACGGTAGAGGATTGTACGATCAAAGCTGACAGGTGATCAAATCTGAAGGAAGATAGGAAGCTTTAGCAGCCCCTCGAGCTGGAGGAGACTTCTGCCGAGACGGGGACATCTTCCAAACTGGAGGCGTCTGCCGAGTTGGAAATCACTACTGAGCTGGAGGCGCTTGTCGAGTTGGAGGCTATCTTGTTGTTCTTGTAAAGGTCTAAGCATTCCTGGGTTCGGGCTTCGTCTGCTTCTTGCCTGACGAACCGGTTTACCTTGGTCATCAGTGCTGCCATAATGACCACGGGATGCATGACCAAGTCTCTCCGAAGCTCGTTGCCTGGTAGGAGGGCTTATTGGAAAGACATGACTGCTATTGTATCTGAGGCATTTTCGATCTGGCTGTAGACTGTCCAGAACCTTTTGGCAAACTGCGTGATGTTCTCGGTCTGCTTCATTATGAGGGTCATCAGGTCGGCGGCAGACCTGGGGATGACCTTGTGAGCTTGGAACTTCGTCATGAAGGAATTTCGAAGCTGCTGCCAACTTCTGATCAATCCTTGGGGGAGTGTACGGAACCACTTTAGGTGGAGGTCCCCGAGGCTGGAAGAGAAGACTCTGCAGTTCAAGCGGCCTGCATCGCCCGCCGGAGGTATGCTGCTGGGGGTCCTATCGTAGACGACGAACCTCGGGACGCTGAAATCTTCAGGAAGGGGGAAGTTTCTGATTTCTGGAGAGAGAGCCGACGTGCCGAGATCGTGAGAATTTAGCCGAGCTCGAGTGAGACCGGCCACCTCCAAGTTCCGCTGGACTGCTTGCTCGATGTGTTGACCAAGCCAATCCTCTGTCTTGTAACTGCTGTTGAAGTTGACGGATCAACTCGTCCTGCGCTTCGATGGCAAGGCTTTGGGCCCTGATCTTTGCGAGAAGCGGGTTGTCGTCATCAATCTGATGATGGGGTTCGTCTGGCTGGGATTCCTTTTGCTGGGAAAACCCCAGTAGAAGGCCATCCCGCCGGGAAGGTGCTGTTCGTCCCATTGAGGATGAACCTGATTGGGATTCTGGCCCGTGGATGACCGCTGAAACAGACCTTGCCCGGACCTTCCCTGGCGGGGGACCGAGGACAGCTGCGTTGGCAGTGTTGATGGTTCTTTCCCTTTTCCAGTTCTTCGAGGCATGGTGTTTCGGAAGATGATTTTTTGATCTTTTCCTAGAGGCGATGCCAATTGTAAGTGCAAAAAATGTAACTCACAAGATTAGGGGGTGCCTGATAGGACTTAGCCAAAGAACTGATGAAGATTAGCTGCCTGAAACCTGAAATGGGAGAAAGAAACAGAGAGGATCAAAGGACCCAGGCTTTGACAGCGCAGGGCTCTCCGATGCCTAAGTTAGTGTGGGAACTAGGCAAAGGATGGAGAATTTTGGGAAGGAGATGGGCGTACCAGAGAGTTAATGGCCTTCCTCTGCCCTGGAGCTGCAGCTGTGCTTATATAGAAGAAGAGATGAGGTAAGGAGGTGGTTGAGTATCTTATCATAGCCTACTTTATCAGGTACTAGGGAGGCGCAGTCCCATCGTAGCCTATTTTCTTTAATTGCAGTCTCATCGGGCCTTATCAAGGCGCCTTGGGAGCTGTGGACGGCGATCTGTCAGGGACTATGGGCGGTGCCCTTGTCCTGTCGCACGCTCTGTAAGAAGGCTGAGTCTCCATAGAGATACAGGTGAAGGAGGTCGAGCTAGAGGAGGTCGAGATAAGGAAGCTTCCTGAAGCCCCTGGCCAGGCTGAGGATGCCCTGGCCGAGGTGAAGCTTATGAGTATACGACCGAAGTGGAATCACTTGGCCAAGCTGGAGGTTGGCACTATTGCCGAGACTGAGCCCTACCGAGATGGAGGATCTGGTTCAGAAATCCGAGATAGAGCATTTTGAGGGGACTGTAGTGAGTTCGGAAATATCCCCACACAAAATTTATTCTTGAAGTTGCGTTTTAATCTATGGATTTTGTTCTTCAGGTATATTAATTTATATGTAATGCATGATGTGGGGTTGCATTTTAGAAATATCATTTATATGAGGCTACCTGCATGCTCATTATGATCTTATGGTTCTGTTTTTAGCTACGGTTGCCATTTCTTTTTATCATTTTAGCATGTATCATTTAGTTATGTTATTTTGGTACTCATTTTCCAGTTGGGTACGATGAGGCTTCGATGATGCTGTATTATCATCTTTTGAGTTTTGATATTGTTCTAATTTGAAATCTTTCCCTTGATTGTTGGAAGTTCCTGTGTTGAAGTTAAGTATTTTACAAATTTGAAATCTTTCCCTTGATATTGTTTGAACTCAATGGTGTAGATTTAAATTGTTCCAATAGAATATCCTATCAATGTATGTTTGTTTAAAAAATGATGTTATACCTGCATGTGGTTCATTGATATGTATCTAAACCATTAATCTGATGAGTTTCTCTCTCTCTCTCTCTCTTCTCTCTCTCTGTGTGATGAGTTGCTCTCTCTCTCTCTCTCTCTCTCTTCTCATGTTTGCTCTACCTCTCAAAGGTATGTACTTTGTTTTCAGACTTTTTTTTTTAAATCCAATTTCTTTGGAATTCTATTTCAAGTTTTCAAACCCATTCTTAAGTACAGTCCTTAGGTCGACGTATTGATTGGGAAAAGGGAGCTGTGAGTATACCTTGTAACTGTTCAATAGTTCTTGATTTCAGATCGTGGTTTTTCTCCCTGGATAGGGTTTCCATGTAAAGATTGTTTTTTGCCTTTTTACGGTGTATGAATGGTAGATTTATTTGCTATTTTAATTTTATTTGGTCTTTACTTCTTCCTTGCATTGGTTATTAGACTAGCACCCATTCTAACAAGGGCACTTTCACCCTTTTCCTCAAAGGGTCCTGCTATTTGAATGGAAATGTTTGAAGAATACTAATATGGTTAGAAAGACCATACATTCTAAAATTAATTATGTAAGTCCCTTGTGTTCGCTTGTGAGGGTGAGGATGAAATGGTTGATCATGCTCTAATGAAATGTGATTATGCTAGAGCATGTTGGTTTCGAAGCTACTTCGGTCTCCTAACTCACAACCTTCATTTAGTGGGGCGAAATAGTGGAAATGGTTTCTGGGAGCACAACCACCTAGCCAAACTTTAAGGATTTGATCACTCTAGAATGTGGGCTTTGACTATGTGGTGGACATTACGAAAAACAAGAAACGAGTACCTTATCAAGGGAAAACAAATAAACCCTATAAGTATAACCGCCTCGGTTAAAGCGTTGATTGATAGTTTTAACAATACTTGCTTGGTAAGGGATAAGAGGAAAAACCGGGGAAAATGAAACCCCTAGAGTGATTAGATCCGGGAAGGATATTATGATATTCTCAGATGCTGCTTATTGAGCAGTTGATGGAAAGCTTCATTTAGTTACGTTGCTATACTTAGAGGGAATGTTGTAGATGCTGGTGCTTAGAATGGTTCAAAAGTAGCATCGTTAAAGGAAGTTGAAGGGTGGTTCCTGTAGCTATAAAAAAAAGTGATTGAGAAGGGTTATGTAAGGAACCGGTCGGTGTGTGCTTGGGTGCTAAAGAGGTGGTCCAAGCAGTTAAAGGCGATTTTGATTGCGCTAACCCAATTATTACTGATGTCAAGAAGCTAATCTTGAATTTTGCTCGTGCAGTTTTCTTATATTCATAGAAATTTTAACTTTGCAGTTCATTCTTCACTAAGCTTTTTTATTCTTGTTAAAATGATATATATTGGGAAAGGGCAGTATTATTCTTAGAGGTAGGCCGCTGATTGTGGTTTTGCTTTCTGGGGTTATGTTTCTTTGGCACGTTTGTTTGTTTGGTAGTTTTCTTAGTCTTGGTGGTTTAAATGAATTTCTCTTTTCCTAAAAAAAATAGAGCCCAGAAGTTACATTTTGGAGAATTTATAAATGATACACACAAGGTAAAACAGAGACCCCAAAGCAGGTGAGCACTTTTTTTTAAACTGTCATTACGTTAAAGTGGAAATACAAAGAAGATAAACAATGAGGGCTTCTCAGATTGGCCAATCAGCTTGGTGCATACTTCTAAGTTCATATCATAGCATATTTTCGTGGTCGGTTGCATTCATATCATGCATTGGTCAGTCTTTGTGATTCTTAATGTTTATGGTTATTGATTTATCAAGTTGTGATTGCTGATTTTCATAATATTTTCAACTGGTTACAAGTAGTAACATTGAAAGCAAGTTTCAATACTATTTTTCACTCAAATTTGGCCTGGTTTTTTCCCAAAGATTTGCAATTTAAAAACCAGTCAAACGAACTCCTTTGACTTGAGATTTTCAGGATTGAACTTTGATATATCGAATTTGAACACACAAAATTTCAACCAAAAATACTTTTGGGAAGTCAGGTTTTTAATACCCTGAACATGATCTCACAGCGAGACAGATTCAGTAATCAGCAACATAATTGGTTCAAGTAGACAAATTTACAATAGCATAACTTCTTCATTTCTAACTCTTTTTCATCTCTGTATTTTTCCCCCTTACATCGTAGGAGATTGAAATCCAGCCACTGTTTTTAGGTTTTTATCAATCTAAGTGGGTCATACAGATATGTGAACTTGCGCTTGTGCAACAGTTTCCCTACAATTAAAATTCTTTCAGCACTTCACAACATAGTGTTCAATTAACTTATGACTGCATTAGAAGTTTTAGATTGTATTGTTTATAGGGTTTTGAAATTTAGATTAGATTTGGTTTTTCAATTTAGGAATTTTGTTGAGAAGTTTTAGCTTTTTTTTTTTTAGTAGTTTGATTAGATCAAATAAAGACTTCTTTATTTGTTTTCTTTAGGTACCATTCCAGGTTTGGAGGACTCTAAAAGGGAGAAAATCACAGGATTTGCTTTAAGTAAAGAAGTTGCTCTTAGAATTTGAAAAAAAATTGCTTGCAAAAATTCAAACAATTTAGGAATTTCCCGACAGCCCATCAATAAGACACGCAGTAAAGAGATATAGAACATATTGATCTAGTACATTATATTCGATCTTATAATGATTGCATAAAAACAAATTGCATTAAATCAAACAATTTGACCCGTCGATCAGTTTAGAATTATGAAGGTTTCATAATTGATCCAAAAAGAAGAAAATATTTAAATGATCAATTAGATTGTTGATTGTCTTTGACAACACTCACTACCGTCTATATATATCTAAACTAGAGAAAACCTGGTGTGGTCCAAGCTAGCACGGTAAGAATATGGGACGTGTGGTCCACTTGACCGGATGCTCATTGTGGGTCCCACCTCTGGAAGTCCAACGCAATTAAAGACTCCTTGTTAATTGTTTTGGTATTTTAGAAACCCTACTAGATTTAGAAATTAACAGTTTGCTTCCTACTCAAATTACTAAATAAACTTAAGAGTTGCATGATGAGAACAAAACCATTACAGATAGAAAATATGGGTCTAGGGTAACTTGGCTCTGTGATTACTTGCATGCATTATGGAGAAGTAGAAGTGAGTTGCAAAACCCAGCGTGCCAAGGCTTGTTTTTTCTTCACACGCTCAACATACGATGATTTACATATTGTATTATTCAGATCTAATCCGTTAAAAATGCTTAGGCACGTTATAAATTAAAGGCGTGGTCGTCTGTGTGTTTCCTAATGGCCTGTTTCCTAGGTTTCTACATGAACAATGTTTGAAGAAAACACAACACTTGATAAAAGACCATAATCAAGTGTAAATTAAAGATTTAAATTTAAATAAGAAAAAAAGGTCAAATTTGTTGTCACGTGGAAAGTGCAAAACGCGGCCAGCGACGAATCTCTGGTTGGGTTCACATGCTTTATCGAAGAAACCCTAGATCAATGGTGGGCCTTTACATCATTAAATTAAATGGGAATTTTTGGATTATATGGCGAAAATCCAAATTTGTTTAGATCCCCAAGTTTCCTCAAGTTTTCTGGAAGGTGGGCCTCACGGTTCCCATGAACCCATGAGCATTATGGGGGCCTTCACATTTAAGTTGTTGGACATTGGATATGGATATGAGAACTAGTTCTCACATATTATATGAGATCTTTCTTGTGGGGCCCAATTGTGGGCCCCATTTAGGGGTGGGACCATGGGAGATGGAAAGATCTATGTGAGACCACCCCAAGTATCAAGTTTTACCCCAACTCATATCCCTAATCCCTTCGTCCGTAACCCACAAGTTTAATGGCTTCATATTCAAAAAAATATTTAACCCTCGATCCAGCGATTCAGTCCATTCGAATGTGTGCCAATCCTTGGAATTAGTGACTATCAAAAGGTCCCCTATTGGTTGCTAGGTTTGGATGAGTTGCTAGTTGGGCCCCTTAAAAAAGTTTTCATATAATAGGTGAGAACTAATTCTTATTAAAATATTTTCATATATATATATATATATAACCATCATCGAGTATGTATAAGCATAAATAGGGCATGATATCTGGGTCACTACAGAATCAGTCAGAGAACTATTTTGGGTATGAGAAAGATTCTGCCATCATGCTCAACTTGCAACGTTAATTCCCATCTGAACTTGGATTTTGTTAATTCCCATTAAGAAAGCCACACTCACCCTCCACACGTATGTACCTAACAGATTGAGTCCTAGCCAGGTATTGATGTGTTTGTAGGAAAATGGATGCATTTGTTTTTCTTTTCTCATTTTTTTCTTCTTTGAATGGTATCATTTTTTTTTCTTTTTGCTTCCACTTTTAGTGGGGATTTTCAACCCATGCATTTTCTCAATTTACAAAGATTTATAGGTGTGATATTACAAGATTCTCATTATTATTTTTCATGATAATTTCTTTATTTTACTATAAAATCATAAGATCTTTTTCCACTTCGTTTTTTTCTAAAAATCCTTAAAATAATAATAGTGGATTCTTCTTTTATAATTTTAATTATTATAATAATTTACCATATCTTTGTTATCAAATGCTCCTGGTGGAGGCCACTACAGCTTTGCAACGTTATAGTATTATAATGACTTTGCTGATGTTGCATGAAAATCTTACCAACCACAAACTCAACGTATCCAAATTGGCATACATGTCAATCACAGATTATATGAACAAATAGAATGCAACAAGATGATTCTAAATAGATTCATGTCCTGAGGCATTACAGTAATGAAGTCATAATATTCCTAAATAGCTTGATATATAACAAAAAAGAGTGAGAGGAGGATAATAATCCAAAATATAGATAGGGATTAAAGGAGAGTGAGAGACGGAGGAGGGAGGGAGGGCTCATTAGATGAGTTTTGCCATATTTGATGGCATCCTTTCTACCACCGTACCAGTAAACACCTGGATATCTCCCAGCATCTTTAGATCCCCCCCACCCTCACACATCACAAAGCTGATCACAACACCCTTCCTTGAAAATCGCCCACCGCACCGAATACGATGGATATAGTTCTCTACCTCTACCGGCATGTCATAGTTTACGACAGAGAACCGCGGGACGTCAATACCACGGGCATAGCGATCGGTGGTGATGAGCACACGAGAAGATCCAGAATGAAATTCATGCAACACGATGTCTCTAGCATTTTGGTCCATATGACGGTGGATTGCAGACACTGTGTGACCACGGCTTCGCATCTCATCAGTCAACCGTACAACCTTAGGGCGAGTGTTGACGAAGATGACACCCTGGGTGATGGCCAGAGTCTCATAAAGCTCACAAAGAAGCAGCAGCTTCAATTCCTCTTCTCCCATACAAACATAAAACTGTCTGATAAACTGTATAACCCGCCAATGTGGGTGCTGCAAAGATCTGATGGGATGGTTCATAAATTTCTTTCTAATTTCCAAGGCCTCGGGGGGCATGGTGGCCGAAAAGATCCCCACTCGAACTTTGGATGGGAGAAGCTGATAGATGTCATAAATCTGATACACAATATATCAATCTTTAGAACAATGTAAACAAACTGAGCATGACACTTATCATCTATAAAGGCACCGATATTAACAAAAACCAGGTTATAGTAAGAGCATGAAATCTGCATTTGAAGAGTGGATAATCAAGTATATAGATAAGCAAAAGGAAGCCCGACATCACTTATTTCCATGCGTGCGCAGGAGGACTACAGACTACAGTTATTGTGGCTCTGTTAATGAGTAAGCCTGGCCATCCATAAGCACGCCAACGCATGTGGCAAGAAATGGCACTGTTAAAGAATTGGTCTAATGCAGACTTCTGATTGAGAGGAGATAACCAATAAAGGAAGAGGGCAACAATGCTAACCAAGAAAAGGAATTAGCAATAGAATAGAACTAAAAAAGAAAACAGAACAGAGGAAGGAAGAGGAGACCTTTTCCTTGAAACCTCTTGAAAGCATTTCATCAAGTCCATCCAATACAAACATTGTAATGTGATCAGGGCGGAGATGCTGCCTCTTGAGCATGTCAAATACACATTCAGGAGTGGCAACAATGACATGAACCCCACTTGAAAGGATACGCCGGTCCTCACGGGTGGCTCGAATATCACCTATGCAAGCATGCACCTTTACATGGCAAAGATAGTCATGAAGACCCCTCATGACATTTTTAGTTCGTTTTATAAGTTCTCGAGTAGGGGCAAGGACCAAAGCCTGGCATTCAACTAGGCCAGAATCAAGCTGCGACAGAATCCCAGAGCAGAATATAACTGTTCTGCGAAGACCATACGGCGCATGCATAATTACATGGCAGGAGGGCCCAATTCCACTCTGTTGAATTCCAAAGTCTTCAAAAGATGCCAAACGAAGCATTAGGTTTCAACTCAAAAAAAAAAAAAAAAAAAAAAACAACTAAAAAGGAAAAGGGTAGAAAATCAAAGCATGCATTTACCATATGCAAAAATGCCCCCTCGCTCCTCCTCCTGTGACCCCTGACATGCGCCATATTGACAACGTTCCGGTGCCAATCCTGCCATATCTGTAAGTAGAGCAAAAGAAAACTCAATAAAAAAATTATCATATTATCAGCCTTATCTCGTCAATCTGGGGGCAATGTCTGTCCTAGGCTGCTAGCATGTATGCATTGGATGAATAACAATAACTAATAAAACAAAATTTTACAATCCCACTAGCAAATTAAATGAAATAATCAGCAAAGTCCAAGCTTCTTTGTTCTTTATAATCTCCATCTCATGTACTTAGCTCACATCTTGTCACGACCCGGTCCTGAGATTTGATTAGCTCGTATAAACCGCGAGTCGTGAACGCATACTTACTCCCGTCAATTCCGAATTAACAAAAGTTAATACGAAACTCACCAGGGATATCAAATACAATACCTGTCAATTGTATAGAATTGCGGAAAATATACATTGACATAAAAGCTTTACCAAAGAAAAGTCCAATATAAACATTCAGTTCTATGCTTACTAATGAAGTCAATCACCATATACTTAATATAATACGGTGACTTCACTTACATTACAAAACTATATACATTTCAAAATTATTCATTTGCACTCCGGAATTAGATCCACTTGATTAAACCTCCTGGAGGTATTGGGCGGGCATCTTCCGCTGGCGGCGCGGCCTCGGCAGGACCAACACGGGCATCTGGGCCTGTGACATTCATCAATAGTACCATGAACACAACGGTTCAACAGATACATACATGTTATGATAGTTCTAGCTATCACATAATCCAGTGAAACAATTCATTAACAATAATAACAGATCCAGTAATATCTGGACACTCTTAACTTATTTAATAATGATAACGGATCCAGTAATATCAGTAAGTTGATATCTACATGGACACTTTTTATTTAAGGGTTGTCAAATGGTATGGAATACGTCAGTGTCTTGATCAGAGATCACTAACTTCCACGAGGTTCCGGAACACCTCAAACATCTGCTGCAGCAGAAATGGTGCATTATGCAATTCATATTCAATGTAATTCACTCAATGAGTTGAGATGCGGAAACTAATCAGACTTCTAAGCCAAGCAAATGAGTGAAACATTCATTTTCCAATACACGTACTATTTGTGATGAATATCATTTGAATCATGTATTCAGAAAATTGAGTTTACACCTATAAAGGCTTATACATTAACAATTTTCAACTTGTATACATTAGGCCTCCAAAACAGACATTACTGCACAGCGTCGGTTCACTTGTCGGTCAGCCTATCGGTCGACCGACAGCTTCGGGCCGGTTGACCGACGACGCGTCGGTCAGAATTCCAGCGAGCTAGAATTCCCTGAATTCTGAACCACTTTTATGTTATCGGTCGACCTATCGGTCGACCGACCTCATCACATCGGCTGACCGACGTTGCGTCGGTCAGAAATCCAGAGAGCTGGAATTTCACTCCATCCTCTACATTATACTGTCGGTCAGGTCATCGGTTCATCGGTCGACCTGTCGGTCGACCGATAACCACCCAAAAGCTCAGTTCGAGCTTCAGGTTTCTGAAGCCAATTTTCTGGCTTCTTGGCCCAAATGAGTTCTAATGACTCATAACACTACAAATCATAGAAACATGTAAGTACTTGCCTTTCACTTGAGTTTTAACACTTGTGATGGCTTGAGGTTTGAGAATAACCACTCAATGAATTGCTTGAGCTGGATATCAAGTCCTCTTCAACCCAAGCTTTGCAATTCCAAGGAAAAATGAAGATGATGAAATCTTTCAAACAACCTTCACAAGACTCTCCTCAATGCTGGGTAGTGAAAAATGAAGAAGAAAGAATAATGAAATGAAGAAGAACCAGCTGCTGTCCAGTTCTCCTCCCATCTCAACAGCTCATGCTTACTTAAACATGAGTCATAATGCATTTTTGCATTTAAACCCCCTTTGATTAACTAAATTTCCTTTTAAGTCAAATGAAGATCCACTTGGTCCATCTTAATCCAAATGAAATCATGTGTATTATGAAAGTTTATGTACTCATCGAATTACACATGATAGTATAAAGTTTCACCAACTTTGACAACATACATATAAACTTGTATTTACGGAAAAGTCCTTTATTACACTAAGTTGATTCGAAAACTCAACTTAATGAATTTCATGCCTTCCAATTATGTCTTCAGACTTTAATCCTTCTCTTGAGATCAACTTGCTCCAATTTCATCATTAATCACATTTAAATTAACTAATCACGCTTAATCCACCTTAAGCTCGATTAATTAGAGTTAATCAAGATTAACTCGGGACAGGGTCTCACACATCTTTATGCTCATTACAGCTTTTAGCTTGTACTTAGTTCGAATTTATGGTTATTACAGCTTTCAGCTAGGAATCAATGTTTACATTCTAGCTCTTGGTAGTTGGTACAAACTGTAAATTTGACTTGATTAGTCACATTTCATCGTGTCATCTCCAACGACTCAAATTTCCATATATCTACTAAACTGCTGGTCTGAGAGGCATAAGCCTCATTTGATTCATTCATCAGTGCCTCATGATTGTTAAGACTGTTTCTTCAAATCATTAAATTCAAACATAGAAGATTGTATTGATTTCCAAGAGAACTTTGAGGCTTGAACCATGAAAAAGTGATGAGCCCCCCTAATACACTGAACAAAAGCTTCCCTAATGCGAAAGAACGAAAGAGAAGCACCTACATGGTTCTTGTATGATAATGTGAATGACACAACCACCTCAAAGATTGAGCAATGACTCAACCCAGCGCTCAAAACCTCTCTTACTTCAATGTTTAGGAGAAGTATAAAATAACATATAATATGATGGATACAAAATAAAATTCCAAACAACAACACAGAATTGCACCAAAGTAACACCATTAATACTTGTATAAAAGGAAAACATCCATTGCCCCTGCTCTGATGCATTAGGTTTCATGACTCACCTTATATCAGTTAAGAATAGAACTTACTTAATCAAATCCCAACTAAAACTCAACATGTTCATATAAAAGGAAATATAAATTACAAACAAAAGATGATGCCCTTTTGGTTCCTCATGGATTACCTCTTGCAGCCAAGGACAAATCACTCATCAAAACATCAAGAAATAACTTCATAACACAAATCCATTTAAGAATAAAATTTAATCGCATCCCAACTAAAATTCTACGTGTTTATACAATCATGCAGCCAAAAGACAAATCACTCATGAAAACATCAAGAAATAACCTTATAACACAAACTACGCATTCCACAATATCACACACAGAATGACTGATCAACAACCAACGAGAAGAACCCAGAGCAGCGTCGAGCAGAATCATAATCTCTTTTGACTTAAACATCCATCCTTACTTCCCAAACTAGTGTTGTATAGATCTTGTATTTAAGACATCTTTTCCTGTAAATCCAAAAATAGTCCAGATTTGTTCCAACTCCATACTAATTCAAACAAATCAGATGATCAAATCAAGACATAGAGATCGAGATCGAGATCGATTCAAACACAGATCATCTACATACAACAAAGAAGCTTAGAAAGCATTCAAACAAAGCAGAGAAGCTTAAAACATCAAAACCTAATTATCAAGCAACAGATCTCTGATATCAATCCAACCCAAAACTAAAGAACATCGTAGGTCATCCCAAAACAGAGATCGGCCCGTAAAAAGGAAGAATCACAAAAAAAAGGAGAAAAGAGAAAACGCAAACAAGAATCAAGAACTGAAGTTCTATGTCTACGATCGTAGAAACAAGAAAAAATTTGGGTTTAGCTGGAGAAATCACCTGCTATCGCGATGAATATGAAAGCAAATCGCTGCAAACAGAGAAAAAGAAGATTAGGGTTTTTTCAACTCCTCGTATGGCGTTGAAGGAGGGAATGGTATTGGAGCGAAGAAGATGAATAGGGAAGGATTCAAAATTCATTCGAATTTATGGGTGTTAGTGTTCCCAATTTACCCCCACTTTGCCTTCCTAATTACGATACAAATGCTTTGCTTTCCTAATTACGATAAAGAAAATCTCCACTTGATTATATGCAGCTGTACCTTTCCTGTTCTTACTTCTTTCCTATTATATTGTATTGTTACTAGCCAAGCCAAAAAAAAAACCCGCCAGTTTGGGATGTCAATGGGTCCCCCATCCTCCAATCACACGGACTTAAGACGTGACATGTTATCTCAATTTTTAAAAATCTATTATAAAAATTAAATTTTTTTCCATATCATTAAATACCTAGGCTTATTTTCGGACCCGTCCCATATTCGGTTCCAATTCCGAATCCAACTTCTCATTAACGGTTTAAGTTCCGAAACTAAGAAGCCGGTTTCGAAACGTTTTCAGGTTTGGGTCCACCTTCTTCTTAGCGGTTTTGGATCCGGGTCCGCCATGGGCCCGGACCGGACTCGACCCGTTTACATTCCTAAATAGCACTAGTTAATTTCTAAAATAAAAGCCCTTTCAATGAATTATAAAAGGTCAAAAAGAAAGTAAATTACAAAGCCTAGCATTAATATTAATTTTTATAAAAAGAAAGTAAATTACAAAGCCTAGCATTAATATTATATGAATATAAATATTATTATTTGGAAATATTCATATGCATTCATCCCTCACCATGTTATGGTGAGGGGACAACATGGTAGGGTTGACTTTATACCACATCCGAACCATCCACACATATAGAACCCCTTTAAGTACACTAGACCTATTGAATTTTAATAATCCAAATGGATTGGATCGTTGGATCGAGTGTCAAATTTTCTCCTTTAATATAAAGTCATTAAATTTGTGGGCCACGAATGAAGGGGTTAGAGGCATGGAATTGACCCCAAATTTGATATATGGTCTCAACCAAGGTGTCTCTTCTCATCACCCACTAGTCCCATGATTAGTAGGTCCCATTAAGTTTGTCCCTCACCATATGGTGAGGAAATGATACACATGAATATTCCCCATTATTACTATTATTATTATAATATTCAGTTTAGAATTACAATTATAGTGATATTAATATACATATAAAATATTTATATATAACATTTAATAAGAGGTTTCTTCCAAAAAGATTATAAAGAAACCGATTCCTTAACTAGCCCTAGTCGTGCGAGGAGTTACAATAGACCCGCATCTAGAACTACTACTAGACTTGATGTGCTCGAACCCATGAAGTTTTATCCTAACTCGGTCTTTAACTGCTAGTTCGCATGCCCAGTGTAAGATCACGACCTGGTTAATCGCGACTATAACTAATTAATTATGTTGTTAGCTCACTAAATGGGTTTAGATGTTGTTTGATTAAGTGTGTTTGTTAGAATAGTTTTTCCATAGTTTTGGGGAGTTTTGAGAGCCGTTGAACCTGATTTGAGACCTCTATTGGGTCTATTTGGATTGGCAAAAAATAGAGTAAAGTGAAGTTAAATAGGCCCTAGCAGTCTAAAATTTCAACTCTACCCCGTTTGGATGAGTCTGGCCCGATAAATGAAGTAATGTTATAAGCTACATGTACTTTCAAAATAAGCATCTAAATGGAGTGAAGTAAAGTACTCTTTTTTAATTTTAACATACTTCTCTTCACTCCACTCCACATGTGAAATCTACTTTATTTTACTCCACTCTTCATTATCCAAACACGCCGACAAAAGTCTTTATTGGGCCGGGTTATATCTAAGCAAGGCCCAAATCCGGATGGGCCCGGGCTGGTCCGGCCATGAGCACTCTTAGTGTCCGATGATGCCAACCAATTGCCATAAATGCCGGGAACGGAACAAGGGCGTTGCCCCGGGGCATCTCTTTTTAGGGAATGGGCTTCTTTCCCATGATTGGAGTTTCTCGTGGGTCCCAGTCAATTGGCTGGGCAACCAACAAAAAAAGAAATAAGAAAATGACTGCCAATGCTGCTTCCAAGTAAAGTGGGGGCGACTGTCCCATTACACACACATACATGCAAATAACCTCTGCAACAATCTTCTCTATCTCTCCATATCTTCCTCTCCATCCAGATAGATTTCAAACATATAGGCCAGTCCATTGTTTAATTATTATTTTATATATCTGATTAATTTCTTCATCTACATTCAATTGTTCCATAATTATGTATAGAATTTTTTTTTCATATGCATTGGATTGTTCCCCTATCCCCACCTATATATGTTTGATTATGTAAACAGGATTATTATTATTTTCCTGTTTTATTCCTTTTTTAATTCTTCTTTCGGATCACGACTTAATGAATGGTCAGGTTGGGGTTTTGTATCTGTGGCTTGTGGATACGGGCCTAAGAATTATACTTAAAGATCTATCTTGGACCCTGAACATGGATCCGAGTGCTGCACGTCAAAACAGATGCAAGTGTAGGCCCACCTAAAGGGACCTGGTATGGGACAGATTCAGACCCATGAGCAGCCTTAAAATTTTGATTCCATTTCTATTTTCATAGGGCTGGCCAATCAACTTTAGATTTCAATTGTATATAAGGAGGCCAGAGTGCCAGACAAATCGAAATTGAACTACGGCCTGGAAAAATAGGGCAGGTCTTATCCCACGGTCCAAAGCATAGCTATTACAAAGATTTGACATGTAATTTTAGTCAGCTTAAAAAGAGGTTCTAAAGTAATTGTGGTGTTTCCTTTTTTTTACTAATTTCTTTCCTAATTTAGTTCTACTAAATGGCTTATCAAATATCGGTTTTTACTTTTTACATGCCCGTGCTTTAAACTAAACAATGTGATGGGCCCCACGAATAATCTTCACAATTAAAAAAAAATAGAGTAAATTAGCGAAACGTCCCTCATAGAGGTCTTGTAAGGCCTCCAGTCCATTAACTTTTCCTCTAAGGCTTGTAGTCCATGAAACTTGGATATATTTCGGCAAGAGGTCCTAGATACGCCACCTTATGGCTAGAGGTCCTTAGATATGTCACCTCATAGATTTTCATGACTGATTTGCCCTTTTAACTGATTAGGCATAAAATTTTAAAATTTTAAATTTTAAATCATCCATTCTCCCTCTTCCTTTTATTTGTTTTGTTTGAGGTCGGTGACGAGAGAGGGGATCCGGACTGTTCCATACTCATCAGAGAAGGAGCAGTGGGCCGCACCCATCATTCCGAAGGATCCGCATTAGAGACGAAGCACTCTCTCTATCTCTATGGATTTGGGTGAGGTCTATTTTCCTGACTTTAAAGGCAAGCTCTCCTTACTGTTGAATGGGTCTGGATTGGCTTACATGTGTCGCTAGGTGAGTAACTTTACAACAAATCAATGCCTTTCTCGGGTGCTTTATTTTTTTTTTTGGAAAGATCTAGCTTTTGGGATGGCGGTTTCTACTCTTCACGGTGTTTGGGTGTGTGTTGTTTGAAAGATCTGGATTTGAGTCTTTTTATGGAAGTCGCCGGAGAAAAAGAGGGCTGTGTCGTGGGCGAGGAAGTGGAAGAACGAGTGTTGCCGCCCTGTGCCGTGGGCGAGGAAGTGGAAGAATGAAAGAGGGCTTCTATGTTTCTGATTCTAGAACGAAGAGGAAGAAGAAAGTGGGCCTGGGCTCTGCAGCAGCTCTGGGTTGGTTCCAGGTCGGGTCCGACCTGACCCGTTCCAGAAGTCCATCCCTAGTCCGGTCAAAGTCAAATTTATCTGAGTTTTTTTATTTTTTGTCAAGTTTATTTGAGTTTGAACAAATCTATCAGAGTTTTGGGCTATTTATCTGAGTTCTAAAACAAATTTAACTGAGATCTGGACAAATTTATTTCAGTTCCGGACAAATATATCTGAGTTTTTGACTATTTATCTGAATTCAGGAATAAATTTATCTGGGTTCTAAGCAAATCTATCTGAGTTTTTGGCAAATTTATTTGAGTTTTTGAAAAATATAGGTGAGTTTCTAACAAATTTATCTCCATTTAAAAAATTTTAATTGAGTTTTTAAACGTATCTTTCTGTATTTTGGAAAATTTATTTGTATGTTCTAAGATCTATTTGTGTTTTTGAAATTTATTTGTGTTTTTTGAAATAAATTTAACTCAGTTTTTGCTAGATTGTTCGCTCATTTGGAAAATTGGGTTATCTTAGTTTTGGCAAATGTATTTGTATTTTTTAAAATTTATTTACATTTTTGAATTTTATTTACGTCTTTTGAAATTTATTTGAGTCTTTTAAAATTTATTTACATTTTTTTGAGACTTATTTGGATCTTTTGAAATTTATTTGGATTTTTTGAAATTGATTTTCATCTTTTGAGTTTTATTTATATTTTTTAAATTTTATTTGGATCTTTTGAAATTTATTTGCGTCTTTTTAAATTTATTTTCGTTCTTTTGAAATTTGTTGCTTTTTTTTTGGTAAATTTCTTGCATTTTTGAAATTTATTTGCGTTATTTTAAAATTTATTTATGTGTTTTTAAAATTTATTTGAAAATCTCATTAATGAGATTCCATTGATCGTGGCCAATTAAATGGTAGTTGGCCATTATTAATAGGATATCCCACCAAGGGATATGATTTAAAGAAAGGGTAAATCAGACATATCAGGTAAGAGAATGTGTTAGATGACCTTTGGCTGCATGACTTTTTTTTTTTTTATGAACTGCTTACAACCAAGTCATGCAACTAGGGACCTCCGACCATACGCCCCAAAAAATTAAGTCAGGATTCTACCATAAGCTTTTTCATCAGTTAAGGAGTGAGGATTAAATGAAAAAAAGATGATTTAATATTCTCATCAGTTAACAAGTGTGGATTAGATGAAAAAGGACTGCTAATTAATGTAAATTAAAGGTGGAATTGTTTAATTGTTGCATCAATTAAGGAGTGTGGACTAGATGAAAAGGGACTATTAATTAATGGTAGGTTTTTTTCCTTTTTCCATCAGTTAAGGACTGAGGATTAGATGAAAAAGGACAATTAGTTTTTTTATCACTAAAGGAGTGGGGATTAGATGATGAAAGGACTGTTTAATTCATGGTAATTAATGGTGGGTTTTAAATCTTAGGATTGGGGATTGGATATAGGGTGCTCGCATTGTTATTTAAATATGTTTTTTTTTTTTACTCTGAACATCTTTTTGTAATGGATATAGGTCTTTTCTATTTAAATACCTTTTGCCCAATGTTCGTAGGTTTTTTTTTTCTTTTTTTTTTTTTGAAGAATAAACCTGATTTCATAGTTTTCTGTTTTTTTCCTTTTTAAAATTTTTGGTCAAACAAAGAACTCAATTGAAAAGTTCTACTCATTGTTTTAACTTGCACACACAGCAAAGGTATAAAGATTTTGTTTTTTCATTTAGTAAGGAGTGAGGATTCGATGAAAGAGGACCATTTAATTATTCTTCATCACTAAAGGAGTGAGGATTAGATGAAAAAGGACTGTATAATCAATGGTTATTAATGATGGGATTCTTTTTTAAAATCAGTTTTAAAGAGTGGGGATTAGTTGAAAAAAACCATTTAGTTAATGGTAATTAATGTTTATTCTCTTGATATCTTTTTGGCATTTGGATATAGGATGGGAGAGATCCAAGCTGATCATAACCCAATCTACATGTGATAATTAATACTTCTGTTAAAAAATTGGTGCCTACAAGCAAAAACTTTGTTGAATATATTTTTTTTTTTTTTTGAGAAAAGCTAGTCAATAAAAATGATGCAGCTGCAAGTACAAACATTACTAAGAGGTGAGATGTTGCATCTTCGTAATGACCCACTTCTCTGATGAAGTTTGGGCCATGATATCACCCATCAATAATTACTTAAACAGTGGTGTGGGTCTTTCATTCAAAACCTCATCATTTCTGCCCTTAAATAGACACTTGAGCCAGCACTTACAATGTTAATGTTATAAATTATAATATTCAGGCCATCGTTCAAATTCATTCATGATTAAAGGTTGTTTCCGTAGAATTTACACTTTTGACTGCCATCCCAAGGTTACTTTCACTTTTGTCCAAGTGGTGGGGCCTACCATTTGGGTGGCCTTGATTGACATTCAACATAAATTTGCTACAATGGAATTTTGCCAAATCGATTGATTGTCACCTTTTGGGTGGCCATCAGCTTTAATTAAACCGATGGAGACTCGTGATAAACTTTTTTTTTTTTTTTTTGAATGGTAAGCTTAGGGTTCTATTAACAAAGGAAATTAAATCTAGAGCTCTTGATAGAGGAAGAATAACTTTCTATCTTTACTGAAACTTTAGTACTCAAAGAGCTCTTAACATAGGAGAGTGAGGCCTACCTTTGAATTTAGTGGATTGTGGATGACCATTGATAGACCATTGATAGGCACCGAGTTTGTACTACTTGGAAAAAGAGCCCGCACAAACGGTAAAGGAGGCCACGCAAGCAGAAAGAGACTGCAGGATTTGAACTCATTGCAGCCAGATGAGAACCGTTGCAAGAAATTAAATATATACCATCTAATCGGATTTCTTTCGGAATTTTTAGAAGCTGGGTTTTCATGCCTAGGAAAGCGGAGGCCCTCATTAGGGGTGTAACGGTTCGGTTAACCGGTTATTTTGGGAAAACCGTTAAGCGAATCGTAACCGTGGTTTTTGGATTTCATTAACCATAACCGTGAAGACAAAAACTACAGAAAACCGAACCGCGGTTAACCGTATTAGACGGTTCGGTTACGGTTATTAACCGTGGAAAAATCTAATCATGCTTAACCAGTAGATTAACCCTTTTATATATTAATTAATAGACAAATGGCTAGAATATAATGATAACTTTTAAATTTCAAATTGCAACAGAGCATGTTGAACACTCTATTGAAACTGTGAATGGATGTGTATCAAAGAAATTAGGAGAACATGGAAAAAAAAAAAAACAAAGACCACAAAGAACATCTTAAACTTTCAATTAGGAAACATTCATATTTTCAAACATTTATCATGCATAGGACAAGAGGGAACAAAATAGAAAAACAAAGAAAGAACCCACTGATTTTAACCAAGCAAAAAATTAGTTAAGAATTCAAAAAAAAAAAAAATCTAATCTAGATGGATCAATTAATTGGTGACATGGATTGATGATTAGAATATGAGTTTCAGATTAGGGGGTTTGGGTTTAGGCGAGAAACGGATGAGAGAAAGGGTTAGGTTTCTTTTGTTAACGTAATACTTAAAGAAATATTTCATTCGGCCCTTAGTTTTTTTCCTTTATTTGTATAATGGTATGGTTAACCGTATACGATTAACCGAACCGTATTTTACGGTTCGGTTCGGTTAACCGCAGTAAGTTATTATAGAAAACCGTAATCGAACCGAACCGTGCGGTTTTTGGATTTCATTAATCGTAACCGTAACCGAACCGTGAAACACGATTTTTAACCGCTGTTCGGTTCGGTTAGATGGTTTCTCGGTTTTTTTTTACACCCCTAGCCCTCATCAGATTTCTTTCTGTGTTTTTCCCAATTCAAATCTTAACACTAAGTGGATCTGTCGGCTTTCAGAAACCTCAGAGAAATGGGATCACCTAAGATTTCTTAGAAAATGGGTTTTATGGAAAGTCATAAAGGCTGATTGAATGATCTTGGGTAGAGATTAACAGAGGACTATTTGATGGTAGGATTTAGTTTCATATAGTCAGTCAAGGATGAGCAATCTTTATTTTTGAGACAGAAGGGAGGATATTTTGATGGTCCGTCCTTCGCGACCCTAAAAAGGTTTTTCCTTTTTCAAAGAAGGGTATGGTGACAACAAAATTGGCTTATAAGGAAATAGTGTAAACAAGATATAACGACTTTTTTAGAATCCCTTTATTAGGACTTTATTTGTGTTGGTTAATTCATGAGTTGGACAGAACTCTGGGTCTATTGAGTTGTATTTTCTATTTATTTTAGAATGAACTGTAGTTGTGTCACCGCAAGAGCTGAAGCGAAGACAGAGAAGAAATCAAAAGAATTTCAGGTGAACCCACGAGGCCTGATCGATCGGAGGTTGGTTGGATCGATCGGATGTGGCTAACCCGATCGATCGAATACTTCGCCTGATCGGTCAGATCTCGGGAAAAACTCAAGAACGGGCTGTGCGGATTTGTTTCCTTTTGTAACTGGTGTTTCCCACTTTGAGAAATATTTGTATTCTAATTTGAAGGCACGAATTTGAGGCTATATAAAGGGTGTTTCTCTCAACCCTAAGTAAAGATGGTTGAGCATATTGAAGATTAAAGACACATTAAGTAATTCTCTCATTGTTTTGAGGTGAGAAAACTCTAGGAGTGACTCTTTGATTCTCTAGAGCCATTGAGAGATTGTGTTGAAGACATGCTCTTAATGGTTTGCTCCTTCTACTCTCTTGTAGAAGATTGTTCATCTTGGTTGACAAGGTGCTGCTGGATCAAGTGCGGGGAACTATACATTGTGGGAAAGTCGTGGCAATAAGAGAAGTTGTGCAAGAATAAGTACAGTCCGTAGGTCGACGTACTGGCAGGGAAAGGGAGTTGTGAGTATATCTTGTAACTGTTTAATAATTCTGATTTCATATCAAGGTTTTTCTCCCTAGATAGAGTTTCCACGTAAAAGATTGTTTCTGCCTTCTTGTGGTGTGTGATTGGTAGATTTATTTACTAGTTTAATTTTATTTGGTCTTTACTTCTGCCGTGCATTGGTTATTAGACTAGCACCATTCTAGTAAGGAAACTTTCACCCTTTTCCTCAAAGGGTCATGATATTTGAATGGAAATGTTTGAAGAATACTAATATGGTTAGAAAGACCATACATTCTAAAATTAATTAGAAAGACCATACATTCTAAAATTAGTTTTGTAAGTCCCTTGTGTTCGCTTTGTGAGGGTGAGGATGAAATGGTTGATCATGCTCTAATGAAATGTGATCATGCTAGAGCATGTTGGTTTGGCAGCTACTTTGGTCTCCTAACTCACAACCTTCATTTTGTGGAGAGAAATAGTGGAAATGGTTTCTGGGAGCACAACCACCTAGCCAAACTTTGAGGGCATGTTTGTGTAACAGTGCCTTCCACGGAAAGTGGAAATTGCCACATCAGCAAAATCTATGGTAATCAAGTTCTATAGAAAAGAATTTTTGGGGAAGTAGGAAACTCATGTTTGGTGCATAATTATTTTCTTTGGTGAAACGGTAATTTTCATGTTTGGTGCAACCATGGATTCTTGACCTGTACTATCCAATTATAAAGCACAAAATCAAACCATTTTACCTGAGATCAAATGAAAAAAAAAACCCAATTTAGAGAGCAAATAAATACAATTCCTCACCATGCTATCCCATTGTAATAGTAGAGAACAAGTCATTAAAAAAAATAGAGAACAAATCATACATATTTACCAAAACATGAATCAAAACACTAGAAAAATTACCTGAATGTAGAGGTCACTTTTTAGGGTTATGACATGCGTGTGAATATGGCTGCTACACATGTGGGATTTTTTAGGGTTTCTACTTCCATCTGTTTATGTGCATCCATTTTTAATTTCAAGAGCGATGGAGATGGGGGGATTTTTGTTGTCGTCCGATCATGGTTGCGAGAGAGATGGAGATGTAGTTATGGAGTTTCGTAAAGAAAGTTACAGATACCAGAGAGGGAGAGGGAACGGGTCCAACCAGAGTAATGTCTTCGGTGATGGAGAAGAAGAAGGCAGTTTTAGGGAACGATCGTCGAAGAAGAGAGGGTTTTGGTTTTTACCAAAGCCATTTCTAATGTAGAATCGAGGAAGAGGAGCGGAAAGGAAGGTTATATATGCATGCTCATTTTTCTGAGAAAGTGGAGTTCCGACCCCCCCCCCCCCCCCCCCCCCCCCCCCCCCGGGAACTTAAAATCCATACTTATATGAGGAAAATATGGGCCCCACAGATTTTAAATTCCACGGAATATGGCTGCACCAAACGTCAGAAAATTTACTTTTCCACAGAAAACCGCGGAGTTTTCCATGAAATTGGGTTACACAAACGTGCCCTAAGGATTTGATCATTTTAGAATGTGGGCTTTGACTATGTGGTGGACATTACGAAAAACAAGAAACGAGTACCTTATCAAGGGAATACAAATAAGCCCTATAAGTATAATCGCCTCGGTTAAAGCATTGATTGATAGTCTTAACGATCCTTGCTTGGTAAGGGATAAGAGGAAAAGCAGGGAAGATGAAACCCCTAGAGTGATTAGATCCGAGGAGGATATTAAGGATATTCTCAGATGCTGCTTATTGGGCAGTTGATGGAAAGCTTCATTTAGTTACGTTGCTATACTTAGAGGGGATGTTGTAGATGAAGGTGCTTAGAATGGTCCAAAAGTAGCATCGTTAAAGGAAGTTGAAGTAAGGGTGGTTCCTGTAGCTATAAAAAAAAGTGATGGAGAAGGGCTATGCAAGGAACCGAGTGTGCTTGAATGCTAAATAGGTGGTCCAAGCTTTTAAAGGCGATTTTGATTGGGCTATCAACTATGCATGTAAATCTGGGCGGGCCGCCCGGGCTCAGCCCGAAAAAACCGTGCCTGGGCCATTGACTTAGTCAACGAGCTGGCACAGCCCGGCCCGAAAACAACACTTGGGCCGTGCTGGGCTAGTCGGGCGGCCTAGCCCGGCACGAGGCACAGCCCGAGGAAGGTCCAACAGTCATATTTTTTGAAAACCACCACCTTAAAAAATGGTCAAATTGCGTGGGTATTAGTGTCTTTTGATCATTTTTTTATCATTATATCCCCAACCGCTATAAAACGGTCCTATGAGGGTATTTTATGTCATTTTATCACTTACGAATACTATAAATAGCCCTCATTTCTCTACATTCATCTACTCTCTCATTTCTCACACTCCCTCTAAGGTTCTTAGGACGCTCTCTTAAGTCTCATTATAAAGTTGAAGCTCTCTACAACGTTCTCTAAGAAGTGAAGAGTAAGTGATTTCTCTAAAGTGGAGGATATCTCTAAGAAGGACTTCTCCATTAGCTCTCCCTCTCTCATAAAGGTATTTATTATTTTTAATTTTGAGTTTTATTTAGTAATAATATACATAGTAATATTATATATTAAATCTCATCTTCTCCCATTTCTTATATAAATTATCACAAAAAACACATTATACATAATTATTTATTTAAGTTGTTTTTGAAAATCTTTTACTTAGAAAAATGGCTAGACCATTACAACCTTTCAACGTTGACTTCTCTCTAAATGAGGAAGATCCTGGATTTATTCATTTAAATCAAAGTAAGGGCATATATAGAAGTAGATAGTCATAATCCCCAAGAACCCGAACCCACTGGTGAAGAGCCTGTATGTTCGGGTTCTACAAGTAAAAAGAAGAGAAAAACAAGATTGACTTCTCTAGTATGGTCTTATTTTGTTAAATTTAAGGTCCTAAATCCTAAAGGAGGAAGAGATGAAATTGCATAATGTAAATATTACAAACATCTCCTCAATGCCAAATTAGCAAGTGGTACAAGCCACCTTCTTAGACACATGAGAATGTGTGTGCCCAAAAACACGAATACCGCGTTCACATCACATTATGGCTTTAACTTCAGATATATGGACCTCTAAACAAAATGTGGGGTACATTGCAATCACATCACATTATATTGATAGTTATTGGGTGATGCAAAAAAGAAGACGAGCTTTCAACGTTACATATATAATAGTATAATTTTTTTTTTAGAATGTATAATAGGCTTTCAACTTGTAATTTATTTTTTAAAATGTATCATAGATTTTGAAAGTTGTAATTTATTTTTTTTGAATGTATCGAAAGGTTTCTAAAGTTGTAATTTTTTCTTCATTTATCAAAAGGTTTGAATTTCATTATATATATATATTGATCCAAGTTCAAACTTGTAATTTTTTTGAACTTTTGTAACTTAAATTTTAAGAAAATACAATTTATTTGATGTATTTTTTCAAAACATCATTCGTGTTATTCTATTTATTTATTTCTCTTGATTTTTTTATTTTAATGAAATTGGTCCAAGAGTCTGAGTCCAAGTTTGTGACTCAGTGTCCATCCAATTTTTCTTAAAAATTAAAAAAATTTAAAACTAAAAATAAAAAAAGGGGAAGGGGATCTGTGAGCCGCCAGGGGCTGCACGACCCAGTACGGCACGACCAGGGTCGTGCTGGGCTGACCCCCAAAGGGTTGGACACGGCACGGCCCGACCCGAATACCAATCATGGGCTGTGCCAGTTCGGCCCGGACACGACAGGGCCTGGCCTTTCCGGCACGGCCCAGATCTTCATGCCTACTATCAACCCAATTATTACTAATGTCAAGAAGCTAATCTTGAATTTTGGCTCATGTGGAGTTTTCTTATATTCATAGAAATTTTAACTTTGCACTTCATTTGTTCACTAAGATTTTTTATTCTTGTAAAAATGATATAGATTGGGAAAGGAAAGTATTATTCTTAGAGGTAGGCCGCTGATTGTGGTTTTGTTTTCTGGGGTTCTGTTCCTTTGGCATGTTTGTTTGCTTGGCAGCTTTCTTGGTCTATGTGGTTCGAATGAATTTCTATTTGCCTAAAATACAAGAGAGCCCAGAAGTTCCTTTTTTGAGAATTTATAAATGATCCACACAAGGTAAAACAGAGACCGCAAAGCGGGGTGAGCACTATTTTTTTTAAAAAAAACTATCATTACGTTAAAGTGGAAATACAAAGAAGGTAAACAATGATTCTCAGATTGGCCAATCATCTTGGTGCATATTTCAAAATTCAGTGCCAAATGGGGTGCGCAATACTAACATCTAAGGTTATTCATGTACAATCAATATCAGGCATCCCAATATTGAATTGTTTGAACCTGTGAATGTCTGCTTCATCAGAGTTTCAAAATTGCAACTTGGTTGGTTTAGAGGCATACCCTCCCAATAGAGAGATTGTGGTTCAAGTATTGCAGAAGGGTGTTTGTCTCGAGGAATTTCGGATGGAAATCTTATATGTTGGAAATTTTCATAATATAGTTGCAGTTTTCTTGGCATTTGGAATTCTCTATTTAATGAGTGGAATTTAAGAAACTCGATCATGTGAATTGCCACTTTCTTAAATGATAAATTATTTCAAATTAAATTAAATGTGTTAATCTTGATTAGACTAAATAAACATATTAAACAGTCCTCTTTATATTATAAACACAAACTCAATATGAATGTAAATGAGATTAAAAGGTCCTTTTATGTTATGAAGCAAGGGCATGTTTCTTTCACATAATTTCTAACCGAAATTTGTGATGTTAGGTATTCACAGACATGCTGTGATGGCTTGTTTATTTGTTAGAATTTGAAATGCCAGCCACTTGAAAAGTCTTAAATAACTTTTTGAATTCTTAGAAATTTTAATTTCTTTGGCATTTGTAAATCCTCCACCAAAGATGAGGATTTAAGAATGAAAAAAATAAAAAACTTTTGTCGAGCAACAATGCTAACGATGAGGTAAGCACTATGTACCTAAATACCCAGTTGGGCCCACCTTATAATCCATGGTCACCAATCCTAAGTTTGACACCCATCCAAATGGATTGGGACAACTTTTGGGTAATGATGTGAATTAAATCAATCCATTAAAATTACTGCAAGTGCACAGTTATCATGTTGAGATAGTGGCAATTACAGGTCGATCCCACAGGGAGCACTACTGAGTTAAAATTTAAATCTGATTTTTTTTAATCAAAGATTAATGAATAACTGAGATCTGAGAAAATCTAGAAGAATTCAGAAACAAACTAATCAAATATATAAAAAAATAGATCGGAGCATCCAGAATCCACTAAGCAAGATAATTAATCCATCATGCGATTATTCTACTATTTGTCTCAAAATAACTCAGATCAGAAACAAATCAATGTTTCGGATCCGGAGGATTTGTCTTTTGCAAAAACCAGATTTTAATAAAAAGAATAAGATCACAACCCAAGACCTCCTTCACCTCATAAAAGAATGAAAAATCATAAGCATGACTTATCAAATTAAGCATAAACTATCAAAGGATCTCAACCCTAAGCATAATCTATCAAAATAAGTATAAATCATCAAACTATTTTCATTAGAAATCAAAATAGAGGCTGCCTAAGGCATGAAGACAGATCTATTATTCTAATAGAGCATGCATTTAAAAGAGACAAGTAAATAGAAAATTCACATAGATTAAATTAAAGATCTACTTAGCTTCATCTGTGTGCTCCAATCCAGAAATCTAGCCAGCCATTGAAAAGAACTCCATAAGTAATTTCATTAATAGCATCTCCTTGTACAATGGTCTCTCAGAAATCTCTCTTCTAAAAATCCTAATTTCTGAAACAGGGCTTCAGAATACCCAAAAATAATTCTTAAATTCTATTAATTAGGAAAAGAAAAGAAATGAGAGAAAATAGTGCTGGACGTCCAAGGGAAAAGAGTGTCTCCCGTATGCTTCCTTTTGGTTCCTCTTATAACCCCGGTTATCTTACAGATACATTGAACACTTTCTCTGCAAATTTGATTTATCTTCATAGATAAGGTATATCTCTTATCTCTTTTAAATTTGAATGAGGTGGAAGCTTCTGGATAGCTTGACTAATCTTCAGATGGGGTCCCACAAGGGATATGTGGCAATTGATTATCAACGGTGTGGATTTAATTGCAATCCCGTCTAAAAATGAACATGAAAATCTCCAGGCCCGTAACTTTTTCAATTTAGCTCTGATTTGCATATTCTTGGGCTCCACGAATATCTACTCTGAATAAGCTTTCCAACGGTAGGTAAATTTCATCGATCCGACGGTTGGATTGAAAGTTATGGCCATTTGAAGATGAGTTATCCTGAGAAAAACGGGATTAACTTTTGAAATTTGATTTGCCAAGGATTCTTTCTCTCCACAACTCTTATTTTCCAAAGGAGATCAAATGTGGATGATTCAAACTCTTCTTCTTTTATTCCAATCATAATTATACTATTTGAATTATCCATTAATAATTTCAAATCTGCAACTACTGCGGACCCTGCCATGTAGATCATTTCATCTGCTTGAATAGTGGGCCCTATGAGAAGTCTTCTATTGTAGTTAGGACTCTTCAACTGATATGATGAGTGGACCCCTCCTTTGAGTGATATTCACATGACTTGTGTGTGGGGTCCATGTGGTAAGTTCTTCTTTTCAAACTTCAATTCAGCAATGCAGGGCCCATGATGACTATGTGTGCTTGAAAGTGGGTTCCATGACAGAGGCCTGCAATTCTCGTTTTCTGCACATTTTAATTCAACACATCAAATATTGAAGAGCCCATATTGAAGCGGGACCCATCCGGACAGAGTCCTACTCCAACTGAGACTCTTCGAAGAAAATTTGCAAAACATTCTAAATTAATGCAGAAAATATATGAAAAGTATGAAAATTCAAGTTTCTAGGTGAAAATGCATGAAATGATGGAATTAGATGAATAATGATGCAATTCACCTAATCAAACCCCTAATTTATCCTACAATGATGGGTAAATGTGCAAATTCATGAACTCAACACACTCCCCAACCAGCATTTTGCTAGTCCCTTAGCAAAAGTTGCGAGCAAAAGTTTTGAAGTTCTTTGACCTAATCTAAGAAAGAAAAGTAAATATGAAAACAAAACCACTTTCGCTGGTATTCTCGGTTGCATTTAGCATATGCAACAAGCCCTTAAACCCCTAGGTTCCCCCTAGTGGACGAGTTGTGCCTCGTGAGGGTTTGCAGTGAATTTACCCACAAAATTCTTTTTTTTTTTTTTTGAAAATGTGTTTAAAACCTAACATAATCCAGGGAAACTTCTTCCAAGAGAAAATTTATAGATACCGACTATTCTTGGTTCTCAGGATTTTCAAAAGCAAATCTTAAATTCGGTTCACCAATCCCATCTTTTGGTCAGAAATTCTCGAAATCATGCTTAATTGATTGTGCATGGTGAAAAGTATGCATACGTGATAAGCATCAAATGATCCACCAAGAATTTCCATGAAAATAATAATATATATATATTTTTCAAAACCTGGGCCGCCTAAACTTAGCAAAAAAAAGTCTTCCTTTCAAGGTGATAATGACGGCTTTCGCACTACTGTTTTTTCTAAGGGTGCAAATTTTTTTTTCCTCTTTTTTTTTTTTTCACACACATGTGACTGTGCAATGCCTAAGTCCCTTAAGCTTTCTAATTAACCCATGTAACGAGCATTTGGCCAATGTCTCCCAAACCAGATGGCTTTAGGGCACTAGGTATGTAAATACCCCTAAGGGCTTACTGGCTCGGGTTAAAAAGGCTACGAACCCAAACTAGTCACAAAACTTTTTATTCTTTTCAAGATTTCTAACAAAACACTTTTATTTATTTATATATATATTTTTTCTTTTTCTTTTGTCTCTCTCTTCTTTTTTTTTTTTTTTTTTTTTTTTGCGGTCCCCAACAATAGGCAGCCCTTTCCATGTATCCACCCGTCGAACCAGGAAGCTCTGTAAACTAAGGTTCGGTTTTCCATATTTTTTTTTTTCAAAAAAAAAAAAAATGGAAATCTTAGCTTCATATTCAAAACCTTAAAAACGTATACAACTTGTGTAAAAGTGAGGGATCAAACTTTAGCACTTTTTCAAAAATCCTTTCCATAAATGAAATAGTGAACCATTGTTTTCTTTTGCCAAAAATAAATATCTTCAGCCAATAAAAATTGTCTCAAAAGTTTCCCTCTAACCTAACAATAACAAATCTTTTTTTTTAATCTCCTAAAAACCAAAGCAAAGAGAAAAAAAAAATGTATAATGAAAATTGAACAAATGATCACATGTCGAGTTCTAACTCACACCCCCAAACCTAAATGCAACATTGTCCTCAATGTTATGAATGCATGTGTAATGTGAAACTGAACAATAAGAAAAATGGAAACATCTTACCATGTGGAGTGAGTGCAAAAGAATGTGATCAACCAGCTCAATTACCTTCCAAAATTGGGTTGCCTCCCAAATAGCGCTAAGTTTAATGTCGTCAGCCCGACATGACAAAAAATGATCAGTCCTGGTAAATTGGGTCTTCCAGAAGGATATCCTCAATGTTTTTATCCTTCAGTTCCAGAAATGGTTTCAATCGTTGACCATTCACTTTGAAAACATCACCATTTTTGGGATTTTCAATTTCCACAGCACCATGAAAGTAAACAGTCCTGACAATGAATGGACCAGCCCATCGGGTTCGTAACTTCCCTGGAAACAGGTGTAACCGGGAGTTATACAAAAGGACTTTCATACCCGGTTCAAAAGATTTTCTTAAAATTGACTTATCATGGTTCAACTTCATTCTTTCCTTGTAGATCTTGGCATTCTCATAGGCATCATTTCTAAGTTCTTCCAACTCATTGAGTTGCAATTTACGCAGAGTACCCGCAGTGGGTAAGTCAAAATTGAACTTCTTAATAGCCCAATAAGCTCTATGCTCCAATTCAACAGGCAAGTGGCATGCCTTTCCATAGACCAACCTATATGGGGACATCCCAATAGGAGTCTTGTAAGCGGTTCGATAGGCCCATAATGCATCCAATAGCCGTAAAGACCAGTCTTTCCGATTTGGGTTGATCGTTTTTTCTAAAATTTGTTTAATCTGCCTATTCGATACTTCTACTTGGCCACTGGTCTGTGGGTGGTAGGGCGTAGCAACCTTATGAGTAATAGAGTACTTTTTCATCAGATGGTCAAAGGTGCTATTACAGAAATGAGTTCCACCATCACTGATAATTGCCCTAGGTGTACCAAACCGAGAAAATATGTATTCCTTCACAAATTTGATCACCACATGGCGATCATTCTTTCTGGTGGGTATTGCTTCCACCCATTTTGAAACATAGTCCACTGCAAGTAAAATATATAAATTGCCAAAAGAGCTTGGAAATGGCCCCATGAAGTCAATTCCCCATACATCAAAAAGTTCCACCACAAGTATAGGATTCAAGGGCATCATGTTCCTCCGATTGAGCTTGCCAAGCTTTTGACACCTCTCACAGTTCAAACAGAAAGTGTGGCAATCTTTAAAAATTGTGGGCCAGTAAAATCCACACTGCAAAACTTTTGCAGCTGTCTTTTTTGAACTAAAGTGGCCCCCACAAGCATGATCATGGCAGAATGAAATGACCGAGTAGTGGTCATGATCAGGAATGCATCTCCTGATGATCTGGTCCGGGCAGTACTTAAAAAGATATGGGTCATCCCAAAAAAAGTACTTGACCTCAACTAGAAATTTTGATCGATCCTGTTTTGACCAATGGGTGGGCATCTCCCCTGTAACAAGGTAATTGATTATATCTGCAAACCAGGGGATTTGGGAAATACTAAGCAATTGTTCATCAGGAAAATTTTCATTCAGAGGAACCTCATCTAATGGCTCTAAAGGTAACCTCGAAAGATGGTCTGCTACAACATTCTCGCATCCTTTTTTATCTCTTATTTCCAAATCAAACTCTTGTAGCAGAAGGATCCACCGGATCAATCGAGCTTTTGCATCCTTTTTGGACAGAAGGTATCTCAGAGCTGCATGATCCGTGTAAATGATGACTTTGGACCCTATCAAGTAGGATCTAAATTTCTCCAAGGCAAAAATCACAGCGAGTAATTCTTTTTCAGTGGTTGTGTAATTTAGCTGTGCATCATTGAGGGTCCTACTTGCATAGTAAATCACATAAGGTAACTTCCCAACCCGTTGACCCAAAACAGCTCCAATAGCGGTATCGGATGCATCACACATTAACTCAAATGGAATGGTCCAGTCAGGTGGCTGAATTATAGGGGCTGAAGTTAGTTCTGTTTTCAGTCTCTCAAAGGCCTTTAGACAATTCTCATCAAATTCAAATGGGGCCTCTTTTGTCAGTAATTGGCACAAAGGTTTAGCAATTTTACTAAAATCCTTGATGAATCTACGATAAAAACCAGCATGGCCTAGGAATGATCGAATCTGCTTAACTGATTTTGGTGGTGGCAATTTGGAGATCAAATCAATTTTTGCTTTGTCCACCTCAATCCCATTATCAGAAATAATGTGTCCTAGAACTATACCCCTTTTGACCATAAAATGACATTTCTCCCAATTTAAGACTAGATTCTTTTCTTTGCATCTTTCAAGCACAAGGGATAAATGATATAAGCACTCCTCAAAAGAATTGCCAAAGACCGAAAAATCATCCATAAAAACTTCAATGAATCTTTCTATCATGTCAGAAAATATGCTCAACATGCATCTTTGAAAAGTGGCCGGTGCATTGCATAGCCCAAAGGGCATGCGTCGGTATGCAAAAGTGCCAAATGGACAGGTGAAGGTGGTTTTTTCTTGGTCCTCAGGTGCAATTGGAATTTGATTGTAACCGGAATAACCATCAAGAAAACAATAATATGCATGACCAGCTAGCCTTTCGAGCATCTGGTCCATGAATGGGAGGGGAAAATGATCTTTCCGAGTGACTGAGTTCAACTTCCTATAATCAATGCATACCCTCCATCCAGTCTGTATCCGAGTGGGTACCAATTCATTTCCCTCATTTTGAACTACTGTTATTCCAGATTTCTTTGGTACCACTTGAATCGGGCTTACCCATGCACTATCAGATATGGGGTAAAGTACTCCTGCATCAAGTAATTTTAAGACTTCCGACCTGACTACTTCCTTCATTGTAGGGTTCAGTCGCCTCTGTGGTTCACGAGAAGTTTTTGCATTTTCTTCCAAATGGATTCTATGTTGGACCACAGATGGACTTATTCCTTTAATATCTGCGATGGACCACCCTATAGATTCCTTGTGTTCATCCAAAATTTTCACGAGTTTTTCCTCTTGGACAGGGTCCAAGTCTGAAGCTATAATCACTGGAAGGGTTTCTAGTGGGCCTAAAAACACATATTTCAATGTATCCGGCAGTTGCTTGAGTTCTAACTTAGGAGGCTTTATAATCGATGGGACAGGTGGGGAAGCAGATGGAGTCAGAATCTCATGCTTCGGTTGCCACCTGGAGCAATCCATGGATGGGGTTGAGTCTAACAGTGTATTAACTTCCTTAATATATTCATCTACATAAAAATCACTTCCAAAGTGTGCCAGACAAGCCTCTAGTGGATCTTCAAGTTTCAAATGGGGTAAGTGATATTCTACCAATTCATGAATGTAACTAACTTCAAAAATTCCATTATTCTCATCGGGAGGTTGCTTACTGATATTAAAAATGTTCACTTGAACTGTCATGGTCCCAAAAGAAATTTGCATCACACCATTCCTACAATTGATCAGGGCATTAGAGGTGGCAAGGAATGGTCTCCCCAAAATTATTGGGATGTTGGGTTCAGCCCCAGATGTGTGTGTGGTATCCAAGACAACAAAATCGACAGGAAACACAAAGTCTCCGACTTTGATCAGAACGTCTTCGACTACCCCCTTGGGGTATCGAATCGATGCATCAGCCAATTGCAAGGTCACATGGGTCTTTTTCAACTCCCCCAAACCTAATTCTTCATAAACAGAGTATGGAAGAAGGTTTACACTTGCACCCAAGTCTAGCAAAGCTTTCTCTATGTGATGGTCCCCTATCTGGCAAGAAATGGTAGGACACCCTGGGTCTTTGTATTTGATCAGGGTTGGACAGGAAATGATCGAGCTAACTTATTGGGCTAGAAAAGCCTTTTTGGGCACATTAGTAGTCCTTTTGAAGGTGCAAAGGTCTTTCAGAAATTTTGCATAGGCTGGAATCTGTTGGATAGCATCAAGTAGTGGGATATTGATCCTCACTTGTTTGAATACTTCTAGCATTTTATCCAACTGAATAGTTGATTTTGCTGGGCCTAGCCTCTGTGGGTATGGTGCCTTGGGAACATAAGTCCTAGGAGATGGCTCACTAGGTGATGGATTAGTTATGATTGGGTTTGCTTTGACTGGCTCTGGTTCTAACATGGGTTTAACATGCACACGTGGTTCCTCAATTTCTAATATGTCACTAGATTCTTCCTCAGGTTCTTTTGGTATTTCAATCTTGTTATCAATTTGTGTACCCGACCTAAGAGTAATGATGGACTTAACTTGTTCTGGGCCTTTTCCTTTTATATCATGAACGACTTGGCCTTTGGGATTGGGTTCAGATTGACTAGGGAAGGTTCCCTTGTCTCTGGTACTAATGGAGTTGGCCAGTTGGCCCATCTGATATTCCAGTTGTGTAAGGGTCTGAGTGTGACCATTCAAAATTTGAGTAGTGCTTTGCTGGAATTGGAGGGTATTCTGAGCTAACAGTTTCATAGTTTCCTCAAGAGAATCTACCCGCTGATTTTGCGGATTGGGGGTGAAATTGGGCTTTTGGAAACCAGGCGGGGCATTGGATTGAGATTGAATGGGCTGAAATTGATGTGATTGTGATGGGCCACCCTGAGTTGGACCCTTGGTCCAAGAAAAATTAGGATTATCCCTCCAACCTGGATTGTATGTGTTGGAGTATGGGTCATACCTCTGACGATTATCAAAACGAGTGTTTTGATAAAGCGCATTCACTTCCTCAATAGACTCGGTCTGACCCAAAATTGTTGGGTCAATCCCTCCATTCATGGCCTGAGTATATTTCAAAGACTCCAAAGTGTTTGGAGTAGGCTTTTGGTTCAGTTCTAAAGCCTCTATTCTTCTCGCCAATGTGGCCAATTTGGCCTCTGCCTCAATTTTGGGTTCAATCTTGAACATCCCCCCTTTTTCAGGAATGGTGGGTTTGATGGGCTCCCTCTTGATAGGTGCCCACTGCAATGTATTTTCAGCAGTTTCTTCCAAAAATGTCCATGCTTCATCTGCTGTCTTCTGTGTAAACTGCCCACCACAGAAAGACTCCACCATCTGCTTAGTAGGGTAATCCAAACCCTCATACACGATCTGGACCAATCGAATTTTTTCAAATCCATGGTGGGGACACTGGATTAAGAGGTCCTTGAACCGTTCCAAATAACTGCAAAGTGTCTCCCCTTCCATTTGATGGAATCCATTGATGGCCTGCCTGATCGAAGCGGTTTTCTGCTTAGAGTAGAATTTTTTGTAAAATTCTTCGACTAGCTTGTCCCATGTAGTGATGGACCCGGCTTGTAAGGCATAAAGCCAAGCTTTAGCCTTTTCTTTTAGGGAGAAAGGAAATAATCTAAGTTTAAGGGCCTCTTCAGTCATGTTATTAATTCTCATGGTCCCACATATGTCCTCAAATTCCCTAACATGTTGATATGGGTTTTCCTGGTCTAGCCCACGGAATACTGGGAGCATCTGGATCATGCCAGATTTCAGCTCAAATGTAGCATTGGTCGGAGGCAGGGTGATGCAGGACGGTTGAGTTGTCCTGGTGGGGTACATGTAGTCCTTCAAAGTCATGGGTGGGTCCACTTGATCAGCCATCCTAATAATTTCTTCAAAGATGGAAGACTTTCCGACAACGGTTAAGGCTAATTCGGGTTCTATCCTGACTAACCTTTTACTCTTGCGTACCCACAATTTCTCTCTCTCGGGTCTAGAACGCATGCATCAGGTTTAACCTTGAAGAAATGCAAGCCTAATCTATGTGCGGGGCCCCAATTGTCTTACTAGATTATGCACAAGCAGTCAAGCACAAAGATTGAGCACAAAGAATTATCTTAGGGTTAGCCTAACTCTCTAGACAGCTCCTAACTGGTTTGAAGAGTGCACTAAGGCCTCCAATTCGGTCTTATGAAGACAAATTGACCAGGTAAGTCCCCAGGATGAGTGGTGGGGTCACAATGCACTTGGCAAGGGTCCCGCTTAAGAACCAAACTCCTAGAACAGAGACTGTCACCCTTTTTTTTTTGTAGGGACAGGACTTACCTAGACATCAACTTGACCAAAGAGCGCAACTGGTGCAACCTTTTGTGGTCTTCGTCCTAATGAGCTCGAGTCCTATGGTCTCGTTTCTATTTGATTTTAATTAATGGTTAGGTTACTATGTGAGAGGTGGTTAAACCTAATTGGGCAAGGATCTGGTGATGAAATCCAGTCCTTATCTTATTGGGGTCAATTGCCCTTAACTAAGTGTGTGGGTCCAAATTACTTGGTGTGTCAATCACACAATCATATTTGCTGAAATTTAAATCACCCAAGCCCCACTTACAAGTAAAAGATTCGTGGGATAAAGTTTAGAAACTCTTACAGCGGGCCCACGCTAATCCTTAAACTATGTAAGGATAACCCTTTTTTGACAAATTTTTGCAATTCTGAGAGCTAGAGCAAATCCACGCAGTTTCCTATTTTTGTGCAACTCTCCTCTTAGCAAGGTAACCTATCCAAAAGAAACTCTTGTTAGTAAATCCTAAGTTAACAAACCAACTCAAAAGTCTATCTTATCCTAATTTTGAAAAAAAAAATATAAGAAAATTCAAAAGACACCAAGTAAATCAAAACTCTATCCAAAGTGGACTCTAAGTTATTGAAATAAATCAAAAATTCTATCTACAGAAAAAAAAAATCAAAAATTCTAAATTATCCAAACAAGTGTCCAGATATGATTAGAGTTTTCAAAAAGTTTCAATTATAAGAAATCCAATCTTATCCAATTCAAATTTCAGATTTTAAGACTCTAACTAATCTAAACAACTTAAGAGATAGAATTTTAAAATTTCTAATTACCTAATTTAAGAATTCAAAGGTTAGCATATTAATCAAAACAACCTAGTCCTAAAAATTTTAAACTCTACCTTACCAATACTAATCTAATCAAAACATTAGTTAAACCAATCCAAAATATTTTTTTTTTATTTTTATTTACTGAAATTCGGAATTAAAGGAAAAAATTCAAAGAAATTTTTTTTATTTTTATTAATTATTTATTCCGAAAATTCAATTAATTATAAAAAAATCAGAAAAATCAGAAAAGACAGAAAACTTAGCAAAGTAAAATACTAACTAATACTAACTACAAATAAAAAATACTGAAGAAAATTAGATGACTAAACAACTAATGCAACCTAAATATGAGCATGCATATGAATCTAATATAACAAAAATTCAGATTTTTATCAAAACTTAGATTTGGCTCCCCGGCAACGGCGCCAAAAACTTGATGTGAATTAAATCAATCCATTAAAATTACTGCAAGTGCACAGTTATCATGTTGAGATAGTGGCAATTACAGGTCGATCCCACAGGGAGCACTACTGAGTTAAAATTTAAATCTGATTTTTTTTAATCAAAGATTAATGAATAACTGAGATCTAAGAAAATCTAGAAGAATTTAGAAACAAACTAATCAAATATATAAAAAAATAGATCGGAGCATCCAGAATCCACTAAGCAAGATAATTAATCCATCATGCAATCATTCTACTATTTGTCTCAAAATAACTCAGATCAGAAACAAATTAATGTTTCAGATCCGGAGGATTTGTCTTTTGCAAAAACCAGATTTTAATAAAAAGAATAAGATCACAACCCAAGACCTCCTTCACCTCATAAAAGAATGAAAAATCATAAGCATGACTTATCAAATTAAGCATAAACTATCAAAGGATCTCAACCCTAAGCATAATCTATCAAAATAAGTATAAATCATCAAACTATTTTCATTAGAAATCAAAATAGAGGCTGCCTAAGGCATGAAGACAGATCTATTATTCTAATAGAGCATGCATTTAAAAGAGACAAGTAAATAGAAAATTCACATAGATTAAATTAAAGATCTACTTAGCTTCATCTGTGTGCTCCAATCCAGAAATCTAGCCAGCCATTGAAAAGAACTCCATAAGTAATTTCATTAATAGCATCTCCTTGTACAATGGTCTCTCAGAAATCTCTCTTCTAAAAATCCTAATTTCTGAAACAGGGCTTCAGAATACCCAAAAATAATTCTTAAATTCTATTAATTAGGAAAAGAAAAGAAATGAGAGAAAATAGTGCTGGACGTCCAAGGGAAAAGAGTGTCTCCCGTATGCTTCCTTTTGGTTCCTCTTATAACCCCGGTTATCTTACAGATACATTGAACACTTTCTCTGCAAATTTGATTTATCTTCATAGATAAGGTATATCTCTTATCTCTTTTAAATTTGAATGAGGTGGAAGCTTCTGGATAGCTTGACTAATCTTCAGATGGGGTCCCACAAGGGATATGTGGCAATTGATTATCAACGGTGTGGATTTAATTGCAATCCCGTCTAAAAATGAACATGAAAATCTCCAGGCCCGTAACTTTTTCAATTTAGCTCTGATTTGCATATTCTTGGGCTCCACGAATATCTACTCTGAATAAGCTTTCCAACGGTAGGTAAATTTCATCGATCCGACGGTTGGATTGAAAGTTATGGCCATTTGAAGATGAGTTATCCTGAGAAAAACGGGATTAACTTTTGAAATTTGATTTGCCAAGGATTCTTTCTCTCCACAACTCTTATTTTCCAAAGGAGATCAAATGTGGATGATTCAAACTCTTCTTCTTTTATTCCAATCATAATTATACTATTTGAATTATCCATTAATAATTTCAAATCTGCAACTACTGCGGACCCTGCCATGTAGATCATTTCATCTGCTTGAATAGTGGGTTCCATGACAGAGGCCTGCAATTCTCGTTTTCTGCACATTTTAATTCAACACATCAAATATTGAAGAGCCCATATTGAAGCGGGACCCATCCGGACAGAGTCCTACTCCAACTGAGACTCTTCGAAGAAAATTTGCAAAACATTCTAAATTAATGCAGAAAATATATGAAAAGTATGAAAATTCAAGTTTCTAGGTGAAAATGCATGAAATGATGGAATTAGATGAATAATGATGCAATTCACCTAATCAAACCCCTAATTTATCCTACAATGATGGGTAAATGTGCAAATTCATGAACTCAACACTGTGTTGAGTTCATGAATTTGCATATTTACACATCATTTTAGGATAAAGTAGGAGTTTGATTAGGTGAATTGCATCATTATTCATCTAGTTCCATCATTTCATGCATTTTCACCTAGAAACTTGAATTTTCATACTTTTCATATATTTTCTGCATTAATTTAGAATGTTTTGCAAATTTTCTTCGAAGAGTCTCAGTTGGAGTAGGACTCTGTCCGGATGGGTCCCGCTTCAATATGGGCTCTTCAATATTTGATGTGTTGAATTAAAATGTGCAGAAAACGAGAATTGCAGGCCTCTGTCATGGAACCCACTATTCAAGCAGATGAAATGATCTACATGGCAGGGTCCGCAGTAGTTGCAGATTTGAAATTATTAATGGATAATTCAAATAGTACAATTATTATTGGAATAAAAGAAGAAGAGTTTGAATCATCCACATTTGATCTCCTTTGGAAAATAAGAGTTGTGGAGAGAAAGAATCCTTGGCAAATCAAATTTCAAAAGTTAATCCCGTTTTTCTCAGGATAACTCATCTTCAAATGGCCATAACTTTCAATCCAACCGTCGGATCGATGAAATTTACCTACCGTTGGAAAGCTTATTCAGAGTAGATGTTTGTGGAGCCCAAGAATATGCAAATCAGAGCTAAATTGACAAAGTTACGGGCCTGGAGATTTTCATGTTCATTTTTAGACGGGATTGCAATTAAATCCACACCGTTGATAATCAATTGCTGCACCCTTGTGGGACCCCATCTGAAGATTAGCCAAGCTATCCAGATGTTTCCAGAAGCTTCCACCTTATTCAAATTCAAAAGAGATAAGAAGTACCTTATCTATGAAGATAAATAAAATTTGTAGAGAAAGTGTCCAGATTCAATGTATCTGTAAGATAACCGGGGTTATAAGAAGAACCAAAAGGAAGCATACGAGAGACACTCCCTCCCTTGGACGTCCACCACTATTCTCTCTCATTTTTTTTTCTTTTCCTAATTAATAAAATTTAAGAATTATTTTTGGGTATTCTGAAGCCCTGTTTCAGAAATTAGGATTTTTAGAAGAGAGATTTCTGAGAGACCATTGTACAAGGAGATGCTATTAATGAAATTACTTATGGAGTTCTTTTCAATGGCTGGCTAGATTTCTGGATTGGAGCACACAGATGAAGCTAAGTAGATCTTTAATTTAATCTATGTGAATTTTCTATTTACTTGTCTCTTTTAAATGCATGCTCTATTAGAATAATAGATCTGTCTTCATGCCTTAGGCAGCCTCTATTTTGATTTCTAATGAAAATAGTTTGATGATTTATACTTATTTTGATAGATTATGCTTAGGGTTGAGATCCTTTGATAGTTTATGCTTAATTTGATAAGTCATGCTTATGATTTTTCATTCTTTTATGAGGTGAAGGAGGTCTTGGGTTGTGATCTTATTCTTTTTATTAAAATCTGGTTTTTGCAAAAGACAAATCCTCCGGATCCGAAACATTGATTTGTTTCTGATCTGAGTTATTTTGAGACAAATAGTAGAATAATCGCATGATGGATTAATTATCTTGCTTAGTGGATTCTGGATGCTCCGATCTATTTTTTTTTATATATTTGATTAGTTTGTTTCTGAATTCTTCTAGATTTTCTTAGATCTCAATTATTCATTAATCTTTGATTAAAAAAAATCAGATTTAAATTTTAACTTAGTAGTGCTCCCTGTGGGATCGACCTGTAATTGCCACTATCTCAACAAGATAACTGTGCACTTGCAGTAATTTTAATGGATTGATTTAATTCACATCAAGTTTTTGGCGCCGTTGCCGGGGAGCCAAATCTAAGTTTTGATAAAAATCTGAATTTTTGTTATATTAGATTCATATGCATGCTCATATTTAGGTTGCATTAGTTGTTTAGTCATTTAATTTACATCAGTAGTGTTATTTGCAGTTAGTATTAGTTAGTATTTTACTTTGCTAAGTTTTCTGTCTTTTCTGATTTTTCTGATTTTTTTATATTTTTTTATAATTAATTGAATTTTCGGAATAAATAATTAATAAAAATAAAAAAAATTTCTTTGAATTATTTCCTTTAATTCCGAATTTCAGTAAATAAAAACAAAAAAAAAAAATTTTGGATTGGTTTAACTAATGTTTTGATTAGATTAGGATTGGTAAGGTAGAGTTTAAAATTTTTAGGACTAGGTTGTTTTGATTAATATGCTAACCTTTGAATTCTTAAATTAGGTAATTAGAAATTTAAAATTCTATCTCTTAAGTTGTTTAGATTAGTTAGAGTTTTAAAATCTGAAATTTGAATTGGATAAGATTGGATTTCTTATAATTGAAACTTTTTGGACACTTGTTTGGATAATTTAGAATTTCTGATTTTTTTTTTCTGTAGATAAAATTTTTGATTTATTTCAATAACTTAGAGTCCACTTTGGATAGAGTTTTGATTTACTTGGTGTCTTTTGAATTTTCTTATTTTTTTTTTCAAAATTAGGATAAGATAGACTTTTGAGTTGGTTTGTTAACTTAGGATTTACTAACAAGAGTTTCTTTTGGATAGGTCACCTTGCTAAGAGGAGAGTTGCACAAAAATAGGAAACTGCGTGGATTTGCTCTAAGCAAACAAGTTGCTCTCAGAATTGCAAAATTTGTTAAAAAAAAAAGGGTTATCCTTACACAGTTTAAGGATTAGCGTGGGCCCGCTGTAAGAGTTTCTAAACTTTATCCCACGAATCTTTTACTTGTAAGTGGGGCTTGGGTGATTTAAATTTCAGCAAATATGATTGTGTGATTGACACACCAAGTAATTTGGACCCACACACTTAGTTAAGGGCAATTGACCCCAATAAGATAAGGACTGGATTTCATCACCAGGTCCTTGCCCAATTAGGTTTAACCACCTCTCACATAGTAACCTAACCATTAATTAAAATCAAATAGAAACGAGACCATAGGACTCGAGCTCATTAGGACGAAGACCACAAAAGGTTGCACCAGTTGCGCTCTTTGGTCAAGTTGATGTCTAGGTAAGTCCTGTCCCTACAAAAAAAAAGGGTGACAGTCTCTGTTCTAGGAGTTTGGTTCTTAAGCGGGACCCTTGCCAAGTGCATTGTGACCCCACCACTCATCCTGGGGACTTACCTGGTCAATTTGTCTTCATAAGACCGAATTGGAGGCCTTAGTGCACTCTTCAAACCAGTTAGGAGCTGTCTAGAGAGTTAGGCTAACCCTAGGATAATTCTTTGTGCTCAATCTTTGTGCTTGACTGCTTGTGCATAATCTAGTAAGACAATTGGGGCCCCGCACATAGATTAGGCTTGCATTTCTTCAAGGTTAAACCTGATGCATGCGTTCTAGACCCGAGAGAGAGAAATTGTGGGTACGCAAGAGTAAAAGGTTAGTCAGGATAGAACCCGAATTAGCCTTAACCATTGTCGGAAAGTCTTCCATCTTTGAAGAAATTGTTAGGATGGCTGATCAAGTGGACCCACCCATGACTTTGAAGGACTACATGTACCCCACCAGGACAACTCAACCGTCCTGCATCACCCTGCCTCAAACCAATGCCACATTTGAGCTGAAATCTGGCATGATCCAGATGCTCCCAGTATTCCGTGGGCTAGACCAGGAAAACCCATATCAACATGTTAGGGAATTTGAGGACATCTGTGGGACCATGAGAATTAATAACATGACTGAAGAGGCCCTTAAACTTAGATTATTTCCTTTCTCCCTAAAAGAAAAGGCTAAAGCTTGGCTTTATGCCTTACAGGCCGGGTCCATCACTACATGGGACAAGCTAGTCGAAGAATTTTACAAAAAATTCTACTCTAAGCAGAAAACCGCTTCGATTAGGCAGGCCATCAATGGATTCCATCAAATGGAAGGGGAGACACTTTGCAGTTATTTGGAACGGTTCAAGGACCTCTTAATCCAGTGTCCCCACCATGGATTTGAAAAAATTCGATTGGTCCAGATTGTGTATGAGGGTTTGGATTACCCTACTAAGCAGATGGTGGAATCTTTCTGTGGTGGGCAGTTTACACAGAAGACAGCAGATGAAGCATGGACATTTTTGGAAGATACCGCTGAAAACACACTGCAGTGGGCCCCTATCAAGAGGGAGCCCATCAAACCCACCATTCCTGAAAACGGGGGGATGTTCAAGATTGAACCCAAAATTGAGGCAGAGGCCAAATTGGCTACACTGGTGAGGAGAATAGAGGCCTTAGAATTGAACCAAAAGCCTACTCCAAACACTTTGGAGTCATTGAAATATAATCAGGCCATGAATGGAGGGATTGACCCAACAACCTTGGGTCAGACCGAGTCTATTGAGGACGTGAATGCACTTTATCAAAACACTCATTTTGATAATCATCAGAGGTATGACCCATACTCCAACACATACAATCCAGGTTGGAGGGACAATCCGAACTTTTCTTGGACCAAGGGTCCAACTCAGGGTGGCCCATCACAATCACATCAATTTCAGCACATTCAATCTCAATCCAATGCCCCACCCGGTTTCCAAAAGCCCAATTTCACCCCCAATCCGCAAAATCAGCGGATAGATTCTCTTGAGGAAACCATGAAATTGTTAGCTCAGACTACCTTCCAGTTCCAGCAAAGCATTGTTCAGAGCTTGAACGCTAACACACAATCAATTACAAAACTGGAATATCAGATGAGCCAACTGGCCAACTCCATCAGTACCAGAGACAAGGGAACCTTCCCTAATCAATCTGAACCCAATCCCAAGGGCCAAGTCGTTCATGATATAGAAGGAAAAGGCCCTGAACAAGTTAAGTCCATCATTACTCTTAGGTCGGGTACACAAATTGATAACAAGATTGAACTACCAAAAGAACCTGAGGAAGAATCTAGCGACATAGTAGAAATTGAGGAACCACGTGTACATGCTGAACCCATGTTAGAACCAGAGCCAGTCAAAGCAAACCCAATCATAACTAATCCATCACCTAGTGAGCCATCTGCTAGGACCTATGTTCCCAAGGCACCATACCCACAGAGGCTCGGCCCAGCAAAATCAACTATTCAGTTGGATAAAATGCTAGAAGTATTCAAACAAGTGAGGATTAACATCCCACTTTTAGATGCGATCCAACAAGTTCCTGCCTATGCCAAGTTCTTGAAGGACCTTTGCACCTTCAAAAGAACCACCAACGTTCCCAAGAAAGCTTTTCTAGCCCAACAAACTAGCTCGATCATTTCCTGTCCAACCCCGATCAAATATAAAGACCCAGGGTGTCCTACCATTTCTTGCCAGATAGGGGACCATCATATTGAGCACGCTTTACTAGACTTGGGTGCGAGTGTCAACCTACTTCCGTATTCCATATACGAAGAACTCAGTTTGGGGGAGTTGAAGAAAGCTCATGTGACCCTCCAATTGGCTGATGCTTCAATTCGATACCCGAAGGGGGTAGTGGAGGATGTCCTGATTAAAGTAGGAGAGTTCGTATTCCCTGTAGACTTTGTTGTCTTGGACATGAATCAACCAACAAGAAATGTGGCTAAAATACCAATCATTTTAGGACGACCATTCCTAGCAACATCCAATGCTTTAATTAATTGTAGGAATGGAGTGATGCAAATTTCGTTTGGCACCATGACAGTTCAACTAAACATCTTTAATGTGAACAAGCAACTTCAAGATGAGGATGATGAGGTTGGTGAGGCCAGCTACTTACAAGAGTTGGTTGGAAATGTTGCTCTCCAGTTAGGCTGTGAGAATCTATTGGAGGTTTGTCTAGCACATTTTGGGAGTGATTTTGATATAGATCGCCACATTGAAAAGGTGAATGCATTGCTAGATTCAACCTCATTCGTGGAAAAGAATAGGTGGCAACCTAAACGAGAGATCTCGACCTTAATTTTGGAAGGTAAGTTCGTTTGGGATCCAGGAGGAACCCATGTTAGGTGTCAAATAGGGTAGTTTCTTTTTCTTTGTTTTTATATAGATTATTATTATTAGTTTAGATTATTTTTTTTGTCTTTTTTTTTCTAACCTTGGATAGGGAGCGCCATGCAAAATCATCAGGTATTTTTTTTTTCCTTTACCTCATGCAATTTATTTTTTCTCATCTAAAAATTAGCCAAGTCATCCAGAGGTTTCCAGAAGCTTCCACCTCATTCAAATTCAAAAGAGATAAGAGATATACCTTATCTATGAAGATAAATCAAATTTGCAAAGAAAGTGTCCAGATTCAATGTATCTGTAAGATAACCGGAGTTATAAGAGGAACCAAAAGGAAGCATACGGGAGACACTCTTTTCCCTTGGACGTCCAGCACTATTTTCTCTCATTTCTTTTCTTTTCCTAATTAATAGAATTTAAGAATTATTTTTGGGTATTCTGAAGCCCTGTTTCAGAAATTAGGATTTTTAGAAGAGAGATTTCTGAGAGACCATTGTACAAGGAGATGCTATTAATGAAATTACTTATGGAGTTCTTTTCAATGGCTGGCTAGATTTCTGGATTGGAGCACACAGATGAAGCTAAGTAGATCTTTAATTTAATCTATGTGAATTTTCTATTTACTTGTCTCTTTTAAATGCATGCTCTATTAGAATAATAGATCTGTCTTCATGCCTTAGGCAGCCTCTATTTTGATTTCTAATGAAAATAGTTTGATGATTTATACTTATTTTGATAGATTATGCTTAGGGTTGAGATCCTTTGATAGTTTATGCTTAATTTGATAAGTCATGCTTATGATTTTTCATTCTTTTATGAGGTGAAGGAGGTCTTGGGTTGTGATCTTATTCTTTTTATTAAAATCTGGTTTTTACAAAAGACAAATCATCCGGATCCGAAACATTGATTTGTTTCTGATCTGAGTTATTTTGAGACAAATAGTAGAATAATTGCATGATGGATTAATTATCTTGCTTAGTGGATTCTGGATGCTCCGATCTATTTTTTTATATATTTGATTAGTTTGTTTCTGAATTCTTCTAGATTTTCTTAGATCTCAGTTATTCATTAATCTTTGATTAAAAAAAAATCAGATTTAAATTTTAACTTAGTAGTGCTCCCTGTGGGATCGACCTGTAATTGCCACTATCTCAACATGATAACTGTGCACTTGCAGTAATTTTAATGGATTGATTTAATTCACATCAAGTTTTTGGCGCCGTTGCCGGGGACCCGCATGTGCAAATTCATGAACTCAACAGGTAATTTACAAATTCTCCGTACATAAATTTCCGGAACACTCTTAAAAAAAGCCCTAGTCTAACCAAATTCGACCCTTTAAGAAAAGAGACATTGAACTTTCATTAATCAATCAAATCCCTAACAATGACTAATAGTTAATATCGTCGACTGAGATTTTAAGATGAATAAAATCCACATATAATTTTTTCTTAATTGTGAAAGAAGTTTCAAGTGATTCTATGCCAACTTTCCTTTTGTTGGATGTTGGTCGACTTGAAAACATCAGCATTGTCTCCCAAGTCTCTACTGAACACAAGAAGAAGCAAAAAAAAAGGAAGTAACCAAAAGAACAAATGAAAGGTAGAGAGAATGGTACAAAGGAGAAGGGATATATCATATGTCATGTTTCTTTTGAAAAAGCAAAAGGGCTTTAAACGAACCCAGAGCCTGTAAAGGTGTGCAGATATACTAAAAAAGAAAAAGGCCGTGCTTTAAGAATCCATGCCTCTCTTTAGTCTTTCTCCATCATTGTATTCATTTCACTAGACACATATAACTTAAAAAAGTGAAACAGCTTAATCCATGATGCATGGGATCATTCAAACTCATTCCCTAGATTCCAACCGTTGATCTGCTGAAACGTGGCACTAGGTGGTGGGGCCACTAAAGTGTGATGCTTTCAGAGTTGGCAATGGGTTGGGTTAAATAGTAACCCACCTGGTTTGGAAGTGGGATTGCCTAGAGTAGAGGGCAGGGCAGTTGTGAATAGGGGGATGTTTAGACAATGTCATGAAATTTACAGGCCAAAACAGATCAAGGCTAAGGTTGGCTTAAACTGAGTTGAATTGGTGGTTTATTACTGTAACTGTGATATCATCATGATATAATAGTTATATTATGAAAGTAAAAGTAAAGATATTCTAAAGCATAGTTCAAAACTAAATGATAGCAAGACCTGTAATGTTTTGGAAGAGCAGTTTATTTTTGTACGAACATCTTTGAAAGTTATTTCTTACAATTCCCAATCCACTTATAGCTTAGTGGTGAGGCATTTTTCTCTTCTTAGAAATAATCATAGATTGATCCCTGTCTTTGTTGGCCAGGTTTGAGGGTATTTATGAGGAAAAAAAGAAAAGAAAAGAAAGCTTAAACTTTTAAATTTGGTTTTTCATGTCTTTTTTTTTTCATTTTTTCCCGAGTTCACTCTTTGTTGGGGTTTTTTTTTGCATGGTCTCCATTTTTTTTTTTTTTTTTGTGATATTGCTACACATTTTGCTATGTTGTAAAATTTTAATTGAATTATGTGATATTGCATAAGATTACCTTATTAAAAGTCAATGGGGCACCTTTTTCTTTGTTTTTATATGATATCGCATATTTTAAGTAAAATTTTGGGATCTCACAAAATAGTATTGTGATATTGCAAAAAGAGTAACGTCTAAATAACTTTTTAAACTTTTGTTAGCACGCATGAATTTTCATGACTAATGGTGACTGTACAAGAAAAACCCCCTCTTTGTTTTGGTTCTAAAATACTTGGTATGGGCCTCGAGTGGTACTCAGGGGAATGTAGGGATATCCTAGTTGGTTAGATACTCCATTTTTCACCCCACCCTGCTGCCCTCCCTAGGTTTTATATCTCTTGCATGAGGGGACATTTTCTTCCTGTTTGTGTAGGTTTCTCTCCTCGCTTGAGTGGCCATTGTCTCCCCCGGCTGGGTCATCTCATGGGTGTTGGGTTTTTGGGGTGTTTCAAAAATTCTTAAGGTGTATTTTGTAAAAAGTGTTTTGTCCTTTTATGGGTAGTGTAGGCTATTGGAAACAACTCATCCCACATTGCTCAAGTTCAACTTTTGAAGAGGGTTTATAAGTGTTTCCATTCCTTAACTCTTTAAGAACTTTTGTAGGCTTTTGCCATGGGCCCTATGCGCGCACGCGAGCCAGGCTTGACCCGAGGTGCTAGGTCTGGAAAATGTTTAATCGAGCATGTGTTGGGACGCGCATCAAGGAGGGTGCAAATCCAAGCCACCTAGCCTAGAGGGACCCCTTTCGTTGATTTAATGTGGATTAATGTTGTGATTTAATGACCTCTACTTTCCCTTTGAGTACTAGCATTTTAAAAAGAAGTCTACACTTTCGATCAGACGTGAATCAAGGAAGGCCAGGCTACAGATCTGCTACCGTTGTTTTCCGTCAAAAAGTCACATTTGCAATCGGATAGTATTGTTTGACAGGACACAAAAAAAAAAGAATATCCAGAATTTATCTTATGCCACACCCCTGGTTGTTATTCTATTCTGACAGTGGAATGGAATGGTTGTTGTATGACCACAAATGTCACAGCTAGGAGGCCCTACAGTGTGTAAAGGTGGGACCAAAACTTAACCCTTTATATCATTGGAGATGGCTACATATACTTTCCCCATTGCACAGTCCAATTTACATCTTTGAAAAAGGATAATTGATTGTATTTGCAAGTTCTTAATTGGATAGCAGGGTCTTGACTGGCCCATCCATCATGTGGTACTATGAGATGAATAGCTCTTCAAGGGTGATCCATTTGATTAATAATGGCATCCAAGAGAGACAATGACGCCAAATACAAAATGACAAATGAATCATAATCCAACATCAGTGGTGTTGAAATTTTAAGCAACCTCTATTCAAGTGGGCCCCTTCCAGTCTACCCATTTCACCTATGACCCATTGCACCACATGGGCCCCACTACATCCCCACACCCACCGTTTCACCGCACCTGATTGAGACCTTTGATTGAATAAAATGAAACCAAGGCTCCCAAAAGAAAACTACGTGCCAGCTTCCCAACTTTTGAATATAAAATTTTTAAAAACTCATCTAGTATACTAAAGACTAAAGAGTGCTTTATCGGAGCGATATTTGATGGCCCTTTTTGATCTTAACTTCTTCTAATTAAAAATATAATATTTGGAATTCCTAGCACTTTAATATGGATGAAACATGCATGTGGCCTTGCGTTCCTCTCTTCAAATGAAAACATGACTTTCAAGAAGAAAATAAGGATCCAATTAAGCCTTTAGCTAATGACAATTTAGTTACAAAAAAGACCTTAAGTTTCTATATTAGGATTTGATTGTTTGCATAAAATACATAGGAATTCATTGTCAAATGAGCTTCACTAAAGAATTACCAAGGAGGTGATGGGTAAAGAATATGAGTTGAGGGGTAAATGATATACAATTCCCATCTTTACTAGATTTTGACTTACTAAGGTGATGAATGAGTATTTATTTCTTATCTTCCCTTGATTATACAATTCAATCAATGGAGATGTTATTTGATGTCGTTTTAAGAATTCACCTTTGATGCTTCATTTTTAACCATTTATAAAAATACAATCCTAGAAATTTAATTACAATTAAAAAAAACATCCTTGTAGCTTTGCCCTATAGTGGGCGAATGTCTTAACCATTGAAATAGTTGTAAGATGGGCAAGGTTCTCAAAAAAAAAAAAAAAGCAAAGGCAAAAATCCAGTAAAAGTTAATAATTTAAAATACAAATATATTCAAAGTAGATTTTATAATTGTACGTGTTAAAAATCAATATTTTCAATAGAAGTAGAATATTAACATGATGATATTTTGAAAGATCTCATGATACTATCATCTTTATCTCATTGTCCATTGTTCTTTCTAAAAAGCATTTTCCAAGAGTTTCAAAGTATAGGAGATATTAGCACATAGGCCATTTGCACTAAAGTCAAACATGTCAACATTTATCAGGTGGGCCTCATATGTACAATGAATACTGGCAGTTGGTCAGTTATTTTTAACTGTCCATTTCTTGGTATACAATTGCACATTCTTAGTCTCCCTGTGGCACCTACTTAGAAATTTAACCTTATTTTTGGCCATAGAAATGTCATCCAAGTCTTGATTTGATGGTCACCCTTTCAAATCCGGTTGCTAATTGGATCCTCAGTCAGGTGAGTCAAATGGGGTCTAGATTAGATTTGATTGGACACTCGATTAGACACTAGCGAGCTACATGCCCCAATTAAAAAAATAAACAAAAAAGATGCCAAGTTGATTCTACTTTTTTATCCCAAAACCCCCCTAAGATCTTTAATTCCCATCTTTCTATGCTGTAATACATACTAGGGCTGTAAAGTGTAAACAGCTCAGATCAGGACCTAGCCATCTTTTTCATGGCCATTATTCATATGTTAGGAGCTGAACCCAGGTCTGATTTGGAGAACCTATAAATATGAGCTCAACCTGGATCTGAGTCTGGAATATGGATCAACCCAACTTCTGGTTTTTCCTTGTTAATTACAAGTTGGGGATGAAAAATTGGGTAAGGTTCAAGTCAGGTTCCTGGTGACCGGTGAATCTGAACTATTGATATGGGATCCGAAAGCTATCCTAGTGATAAGACACGTTAGTGAGGTTCAGGGTTCGACCCTGGCCTCCCCCCTCTACTTGCATATGTGAGTTTCTCTCTCCTCGGATGTGTGAGTTCATCTCTCCTTGCATGAGTTTTATCCCCCACATTTGAGGGTTCCTCTCCTCGTATGTACGAGTCTTTAGGGGACCCGGCCCCCTTAGCTAAGATGAAGAAAAAAAAAAAGCACAATCAGGGACCCAACTAGGGTCCACATTGCAGGAACATACCCTTACCCAAGTTAAAAATAGAGGTTCGATCGCTCGGACCCAAAATAGGGCCTGGATACAAACCCAAGTGAAGAGTCAATTACTACTAATTATTGTCACGCATGTGGCTCCCCTGTAGAAGGGTGTTGGGTTCGACGAGGACTGAGTATGTAGTGGTGTATAAGTCCTACATCGAAAACACGCTAGTCCTGCTTAGGTATAGATGTGTGAGACCTGACTTTAACTCCACATGATGCCTTTTAAAACCGTACAACAAGATGGATATGCAATGGTGCATAAGTCCTACATTTGGGTTGGAAGCCCATGAGTCAAAGCGAATCATATCATATAGACAGCGGGTTCGGGTTGTTATGATTACACTCAACTAATATACTTAGTAGGAGACGGCTCCAGGTTCTCCTGGCAAGTGGGTCTCACATGGTGGACGCTTGGCATGGGTGTTTTGGTTATCCGGTATAAAACGGATGGCACCCAAATCTGAACCAAAAACTTAGAGTCTACTTAGCTTTAATCATCCACCATTTAGTAGCCCCTCTGGTATATTTAATTTCTTTTATTTTGAAACTCTTTTATTCAATTCGATTAATGCACTCCACATCTTATTTCGGATTTGGATTCAAAATCAGATTTATGTTTTCAAAGTTGAAACTGAATCCAGATACAACACTTATGTTCTATATTTGATCCACGTCTAAATTTTATAAAGACAAACCGGGTCTAAATCCACCATTTTCTTCCCAAATCCAACCCATTTGCATCCCCGCATACAGTTATAAGCAGCATTTGAAGAAAGAAATTATGCAATGTTTCCACGTATTTGCGTATGTATAACAGGAGTCTTTCTCACGTTGTATCTGGTTGCCAAAAGGAAGATCTCTTTCCTTGTACGTGGAGATCGGTTGTTTGCGCAGCTTTACAATGTAAAGGAAGATGCCCGTTGGTTTCAGGAGGAGACAAAAGGATTGATCTGATTATGATGTTCTTTACATACGAAGCAGCTGTTGTACGAATCGATACTTGGGGCCCTTTGTTTGCGTGGTAGTAGATACAACTGGGTTCATGGTAAAATAGAGGATTTTTAAAGAGGTGAGGTTAAAGGATACAAAGTGGAAATTAGATAAAATCTTGACAATTTGTAATATTTGAATTACTAGGGTGATCTTACTCATTTCTCATCTCATCTCAATGCATATTTCATTAAGCAGGGGCTGTTTGTTTACACTAATTTATATATATAAATAATGCACATGCATAATACTTATAAACGATCACACTTATTTGCACTCATATGTATTATATATGTAAATGAGGTGTGAAAATAATGTATAAATAAAAATATTTGCCATTTTCATTGAATCATTTACATATAAATGTTCACAATCAGTAGTGATGGGTCAGGCCCAACCCGGATTGCGGTAAAGAGACAGGTCCAGACAACCCGGTCCGTCCAAGGTCATGGGTCAGGCCAGGTTAGCTCAGTTGATATTCGAAACTCGTTGAAGGAAGCCTCGTCACGTCAAGGCCTCCGAGTCATCACGACGAAGTCCTCCTCTCACCCGCTCTTACCAAATCTCGCGAAGAAACTCTCACCTGCCCTCCACCTTGCTCGTTCCTCGAGGACACGTCTGAGGCTCCAGGCCCTCCACCTTGCTCGTTCCTCGAGGACACGTCTGAGGCTCCAGGCTCCAGAGAGACGTTGCTTTAATTTTGTATCCCATCTGTTGGGGAAGGGATATAAATTCAGGGTCTCCTCATCACTTGAGGGGCGATGATTACATGCCTTTACTACCTCTCTCTCGCTTGTAATCCACCTTATCAATCAAAGATCACCATATTCAAAGTGGACGTAGGTCATACAGACCGAACCACTATAAATTCCCTCTCTCTCTCTCATTTATTGACTACATCTTCACCTAGCATTTATTACTTGACCGGTGGTGTCCGAAACCTATTTTTGGCATCATCAGTTTGGCGCCGTCTGTGGGAAACGAAAATCAAAGCTAAAAGTTCTCACTTCACACATCTTCTTCAGAAATTATGGTGATCACCACAAGATCAGCAAGACGACCGGAGGATAATCTCACTCAAGATGGGCGCCCAACAGGCCTAGGCCCTTCCGGGCGTCCAGGCCCTTCCAGGCGCCCAGACTCCCCCAGGCGGGGAGAGGATGTTCCTCCACCGAATGACCATACCTCGAATGCTCCTGCTCCCACTCCTCAGCAGATGTTGGAGACCATGCAACAGCTGGTAGCCCAAAACCAGCAAATCTTACAACTTGTGCTAGCAAGGCAAGGAGGAGCACAATTTGGAGAAGTATCACAAGGAGCATCGCACCAAAGAATTCCAAGAGCTCCACGCCATGGAGCTCCCGCCTCAGCGCCCATATGGGGATGGGCGGCGCCCAGGGAGCTCCCCATCTGGGCGCCCATCCTCTAGGCGGCGCCCAGGGAGTTCCCCAGGGCGCCCAGGGAGTTCCCCAAGGAATTCCCCAGGGCGCCCCTCATGGAGTGCCCGGTGGAGCCCAGCTTGGAGGACTTCCACCTCCTCCCTCTTCTTCTAATGGAGAGGGTCCCCATTTCCAAGAAGGGGAGAGTGAAAACCAAAGCATGGAGGAGGGAGGTTATTTTCGTGACCTATCCAGGGAAGCTCCCAATCCGTGGGACGAAAAGATCAAGGAGATGCAGAACCAGCTGGGAGAAGTCTACAACGCCATGAAGGCGAAGGCACCGGAGACAGTGGATCACCTAGTCGGGCGAACGGATACACCGTTCAAGCCCGATGTGGTGAACTACCCGCTTCCCAGAAAGTTCAAGATGCCGTCCATGGAGACCTTTGATGGAAGAAAGGATCCATTGGACCACCCGGAGACGTACAAAACCAAAATGCAGCTGCATAATATCCCTGACGAGATTATGTGTAGGGCATTTCCAACCACACTGAAGGGTTCCGCCCGGCAGTGGTTTGCCAATCTCGCCCCTACCTCCATCGCCACCTTTGTGGAATTAAGCAAGTCCTTTGTGTCACATTTCATCGGAGGACGCCGCCACCAGAAGCCTGCCACACACCTGCTCAGCATAAAGCAGGATACAAATGAAAGCCTCAGGAGTTACCTCACTCGTTTTAACGAGGAGGTACTTCAAATTGAAGAGCCTGACGACAAGGTGTCCATGACAGCCTTCCTCGGAGGTCTCCGTTCATCGAGATTCCATTTCTCAGTGATGAAACGCCCGCCAAAAAGCATGCCAGAGCTACTAACAAAGGTTCAGAAGTATATAAATGCTGAAGATACCACAAGGGCCAGGCGAGGGGAGTCCTCCAGAGCCGTCGACAACGGGAAGGGGCGAGACAGAGAGGAAAGGAAGGATAGAAGCAACAAGCGAAGCAGGACAGAGAGGCTACCTGTCAGAGACCAACGCGGTCCTGCTCCGCAGAGAGACAGACAAGCATTCACTCCTCGCGATGCAGTGGTTGAACACATTGCCAGGGAACGCGGAACTGTTGAAAATGAATTACCAGTAATACCATAAGAGAGTCAAAGTAGTGAGGGTTTGGGGGCTTGGTTTTTTCAACAATGTTGTGTAGCACTAAACAATGGATTAATAAAATCATTTTTTATCGTGCTACAAGTTAAAAAAAAAATAGATTCCCCTGCCCTCTAATCACTCTCAAAGTTGTCCTCGGCATCACCATAGACATCATCAGTTTGGCCGAGGCATGCTCCATGGCGAGAAGCACCTCACCGAGCGCCCATCACCATGGCGCCCAGGGTAAAGGAGCACCTCACTTGGGCGCCCATCATCATGGCGCGCCCAAGGTTGAGGAGCACATCACCATCGACATCATATATAAGAGCTGCCACTACAATCATCAAGCTCCTCAGTCAGCACGAAGCCTATGAGGACAATATCTGGGAAAGCAGTTCTCTCATGTACCGCCCCAGTCATTGTCTCCACAACGGTCTCTCTGAGCATCACCCTCTCACGGGTCTGTACAAGCTCAGCCTCATTGAGCGAAGCCCTTTCGCGGGTCTTCAGAAGCTCACCTCACTGAGCGAAGCCCTCTCGCGGGTCTTCGGAAGCTCAGCCTCATTGAGCGAAGCCCTCTCGCGGGTCTTCAGAAGCTCAGCCTCACCGAGCGAAGCCCTCTCAAGGGTCTTCAGAAGCTCAGTGAGCCCTCTCAAGGGTCTTCAGAAGCTCACCTCACCGAGCGAAGCCCTCGCAAGGGTCTTCAGAAGCTCAGTGAGCCCTCTCAAGGGTCTTCAGAAGCTCAGCCTCACTGAGCAAAGCCCTCTCAAGGTCCTTCACAAGCTCAGCCTCTGCCCTGGCTGCCCTCTCTTAAGCTACTAAGAATTCGGTCTCAAGCCTGGTCGCCCTCTCGCGGGCCGCGGAAAGATCAGCCTCGGAAGCTCTTCCAGCTGGCACAGCCCTCTCCTAGCTGGCGCAGCCCTCTCCTCAGCCTGAGAAGCTCTCTCATTTCTTCTTTTGGGATGACCCATCAGAAGTTACCGAGGGGTAGAGTCTTGGAATTTACATGTGCTAAGGGATATATCAGGCGCTACGCAGAGGGGGTCCGGGGGTGTCCCCCGGCGGGGGTCGAGCATGGGACTTCCTCCTCAGGGCGCCAGCATCCTCCTACTAAGATCCGTGGACGCCCAAACCTCTTATGGCGCCAGGGACTTCCTCCTCAAGGCGCCCAAGCATGTCGCCCAAACCATCTCGCCCAGGACTCCCCCGGGCGCCCAAGTCCCTCTCTCCCCCTCTCGCCAGGACTACTCCACGGGCGCCCAAGTCCCTCGGGCGCCCAAGGGCCTCTCCACGCCCCAAGGAATCCCCCGGGCGCCCAGACCCTCACTCCCCGGGCTGGGCGCCCCTTGCAGCGCCCAGCGCCGCCGCTGCTGCCTCTGCCGCGACGCCCAGGGGCTGGGCGCCTCCCTCTGCCGCGACGCCCGCGGGCTGGGCGCCCCTTGCAGCGCCCAGCGCCGCCGCTGCTGCCTCTGCCGCGACGCCCATGGGTTGGGCGCCTCCCTCTGCCGCGACGCCCAGGGGCTGGGCGCCCCTTGCAGCGCCCAGCGCCGCCGCTGCTCCCTTTGCCGCGACGCCCAGGGGCTGGGCGCCTCCCTCTGCCGCGACGCCCGCGGGCTGGGCGCCCCTTGCAGCGCCCAGCGCCGCCGCTGCTGCCTCTGCCGCGACGCCCAGGGGCTGGGCGCCTCCCTCTGCCGCGACGCCCAGGGGCTGGGCGCCTCCTTCTGCCGCGACGCCCGCGAGCTGGGCGCCCCTTGCAGCGCCCAGCGTCGCCGCTGCTCCCTCTGCCGCGACGCCCAGGGGCTGGGCGCCTCCCTCTGCCGCGACGCCCGCGGGCTGGGCGCCCCTTTGCAGCGCCCAGCGCCGCCGCTGCTGCCTCTGCCGCGACGCCCAGGGGCTGGGCGCCTCCCTCTGCCGCGACGCTCGCGGGCTGGGCGCCCCTTGCAGCGCCCAGCGCCGCCGCTGCTGCCTCTGCCGCGACGCCCAGGGGCTGGGCGCCTCCCTCTGCCGCGACGCCCACGGGCTGGGCGCCCCTTGCGGCGCCCAGCGCCTCCGCTGCTGCCTCTGCCGCGACGCCCAGGAGCTGGGCGCCTCCCTCTGCCACGACGCCCATGGGCTGGAAGCCCGGGCTCCGCCCGCTAGCGCCATCAGCCACACCATCCTCTCCTTCAACCTCGCCTAGTGCCCCTTGCGTAGATTTGGGAAGAAAGAGTCCCCATATAGAAGGATTCTTTCGAAATTTCAAAACTGAGTAGAAAAAGGGGGCCTAATTGTTGGAAGCTTGTAGAAGAGTTGGATGCACAGAAAGCCCCACTTTCAAATAATTATTGAACGCGGGACTTTGAGGGGCAAATGATGGGTCAGGCCCAACCCGGATTGCGGTAAAGAGACAGGTCCAGACAACCCGGTCTGTCCAAGGTCATGGGTCAGGCCAGGTTAGCTCAGTTGATATTCGAAACTCGTTGAAGGAAGCCTCGTCACGTCAAGGCCTCCGAGTCATCACGACGAAGTCCTCCTCTCACCCGCTCTTACCAAATCTCGCGAAGAAACTCTCACCTGCCCTCCACCTTGCTCGTTCCTCGAGGACACGTCTGAGGCTCCAGGCCCTCCACCTTGCTCGTTCCTCGAGGACACGTCTGAGGCTCCAGGCTCCAGAGAGACGTTGCTTTAATTTTGTATCCCATCTGTTGGGGAAGGGATATAAATTCAGGGTCTCCTCATCACTTGAGGGGCGATGATTACATGCCTTTACTACCTCTCTCTCGCTTGTAATCCACCTTATCAATCAAAGATCACCATATTCAAAGTGGACGTAGGTCATACAGACCGAACCACTATAAATTCCCTCTCTCTCTCTCATTTATTGACTACATCTTCACCTAGCATTTATTACTTGACCGGTGGTGTCCGAAACCTATTTTTGGCATCATCAAGTAGTAAGTAGCTACACTTGAAAAAGATAAGGACCTCCAACTCCGAAAGAGGAAGGCAGGGCCGGTTCTGAATTTTTTAGGGCCCAAGGCAATAGTAAAAACTAGGCCTCTATATATATAAACTTAGTGATGGTCTCATTCATTTTTCAACCAATATCTAACCTGTCAAAATTAACTAAAATTTAACATTCAAAGCATATAAATTCAAACTTCAATATATAAACATTCAAAATAAAAAGCTATAATGTATAAACAAGACAAATACTTGTAAGTTGTAACAATTCAACAGTTCTTTTACAAGACAAATACTTGTAATTTGCAAAAGGTTCAGATGATTAAATGGATTAAAGGTTCAGATGTTGATTATAGGGCCCATAGAAGTTCAAAAAAAATAAATCTACGACCATAAGGTTTCATAAACTTTTTATTTTAGTTCCAAATCAAGAGTAATATTGTTGCATTCAGGGTGGGCCCGGGACTTTTGTAACAAAGCTTAATGTTAACTGGCCATCAAAATTTTAAGTGGGCCTAATTATGATAAATCAAAATCAGTTAATTTTGCATATAACATTACACATTTTTCAGTGGGCTTAATTATGAAAAAAATAAAATTGTGTTGGACAAGGAATTGTGTAACAATAAACTGAGCATCAAAATTTTTCAGTGGGCCTAATTATGAAAAATTAAAATTGGGCATACTAATCTAATATTTTTAATATTAATTTTATTTTCCAGTGAATCTCGTCAATCTCGTTTTTGGACCCCTCTGAAAAATGGGCCCAGCGCGAGCGCACTTACAGCCCCCCTTCAGGGCCGGCCCTGGAGGAAGGAACCGTGGTCCTGACCACTCGCCTAACTCCTTGGAGTTGTCAAAATCTCTACTTAAATAATGAATAAATGTTCACTTATAAATCCCATAATACCATGGGATTCCAAATAGGTTTTTCATTTCATACTCTCAAATGTCATTTCTCGTTGATGAGCAAACGAAATGCATTTAAAACCTTGGTGGGTTGACAAGGTAGGTTTCTCAATAGTCAATGACTGATTTTCTCTAGTATGTTTGTGTCTTTTGTAGTTGCTAATACGGCTCTCATGATTATATAGGGGTGGGAGATAATTAATAATAATTTAAAACTTTGTTCTTCATTGTTATTATTGGAAAAATCATTGTAATAAAAAATACATTTTAAATTTAAAAGTAACTTATTGGGAAAATGACCAATAATTTGAATATTAGAGGAAAGAAGAAAACAAAAAAGGTAATAAGTAATTTGTTTTTTTTTTTTTTTTGTTAGGATTCTACATAAGCTGATGTCAATAAATGTTCATTGGTTAAGTCCTCTTACCTTGATGTCTAAGTTTAAATTGATAAAAACTAGAAAAGGAAATGGGAAGGGAAAGGGAAAGGTTAGGTTTAGCTATATAAACAAATACGTTGAGCAAACAAGTTAGTGCATGAATATATTAATACAGATAAAAGCTAAAATATACCAAACCCACCATGGCAGGTACAAGTTGGATCCAAATTTATACTGATTGATTTTATTTTTATTTCAATATATAAAAAATCATAAACATTTATTACATAGTGAGTGAGAACTCAGATTTAGCACTCAAAATTAAGTGCATTTTGTCTACCATAACTTGTCCCTCGTAGGACAACAAGGGATTGCTTAGTTGATTGGCAATCTTGCATGTCACCTGCTGCTGCGTGGGGTTCTATTTGTGGACATGCCACTCTTCTTACGTTTCCACTTATGTAGGATATCTTTTTCACCTTCCTCTTCCCACTTCTGTGGACTCTCTTGGGTTAAAAAATAAAAATAAAAAAAATTCTGCAACAGATTGCATATAAAATCCTATTAATTAAGATATGAATTAGTAACAACCAAAGTAGTCCAGCCAAAACCTGAACCCATTACGAACCATACAAACCCACCCCATTTAACCGACCCACTACCATCCCTAATCATAAGCTAATATATTTTCTCATGCACATATTTGATTTTATATCAGAAACATTAGATTGCACTACATCAGAATTCGATTTTGGGTCCAAATGCTCCATATTCTTTAATGGAGATGGCAGTTTCTTCTGAGTCCAAAATTTGATTTCATACTCTTTCTTACTTTCTTAGAATCAAGGTCTTTGGATATTTCGAATAACTAGATACTAACAGTTAGAATTTTTAGTTGGCAATTTGGATTTCGAAACAAAACTTAAGTCCAAATTGAATTGTAGTTTGGTATTTTCTAATTTGGACCGTAGTGTGGATCAGCACGAAGATTGGTGAAAGAAAATCGAAGATGGTCGAGGCGGTTTTAAGCCATACATGCAAACTACGAAGCCTGAGACATAAGCTCAGTTTGCTCGAACGATATCTACCTAGGTCGAGTGAGTTTTGATGCATTCTCAAGGTTTCGAGATAAAATGCAAGTTCGGTCAAGTGAGCTACACCTTCGGTCAAGCGAGCGTCGTGAAACTTTTCCTGCGATTTTAGAAACCTTCTCCAATTTTCTCTCTACTTGCTATTTAAGTCCTAATTAAATTGAGAAACCCTAAGCACGACTCAAGGCTTATAAAAACAACACTTGTTACCATAGAACCACACATCTCTCCCATCCAAAGTTTAGAGATTCTTTGAGAGATTTTTAGAGATCTGTGCTGCTGTTATGCAAGGGTTATGCGCTGAAAATTCTTTTCTATTATTTTTTCTTTGAATCACCTTGAGAGGCGTCAAGGTGAGTAGCGATTCAAGCACAGGAAAACGGTGAACGACGTGTCATTAGCAAAAAAATCTACAGTCCATTAGGTAGTGGTCAACTAGAGACTGGTCTGTGAGTACTCTTGTAATCGTTCATATTCGTAGTTCGCGGTTTTTTCCCGTTTGAAATTTTTACATAAAAAAATCCCGTGTCTTCTTTATGGTTGATTGATTGTTTAGATTAGCTTAATTATTTTGAACTGCATAATAGAAATCTAAATTGAGACCTAGACCCCATGCGGTCTCTATCACTAACCTACATTGGTGTGGATGTCTATTTTTTTTCATAGAAATTTTACCATGAGTATCTGACACCTCATTGTTTTCGTCAATAACTTAGGAGCAGTTCTTTTCGAATAAATTGGATGTCTGAAGATTCATTGTCATCCTTTAAAATGTTCAAAGGGGTCAACTTCAAGTCACATCCACTGTGGTCCACACCCAATGCTTTCAGGCAAGATCTAGTGAAATGTCAAGGAAGAATTAACATTTTTCTTGCAAGACAAACACACTGACCTCACCTTTTGTTTAATTTTCTTAGTAAAAAACGCCACATATATGCAATAAGATAGCCAAATCCAAAGGAGTTTCTTTGTGAGTATAGAAGAATCTAGTTGATCAAGGAAAACAAGAAATTCACTCAATGACTATTATATTAAGACTAAGTAGTACTTAGCACTTTCTTAATCCCATGATCCCACCATCTCCACCATTGGGTTCACTTGATTAATTCGGATTAGATTAATCCCATTTTAGGCAAACCTTTCAGATTCAATTGAAGTAATTGGTGATAGTGATATCACCAGGGTATGATGGCACGGGTAATCAATCGCCCCATTGGTTTCACTCATATCATTCTTGGATAATTACCACACCATGTCGGGATATTTTAAAATTTTGGACTGAGGAATGTCGCAGAAATAAAATAAAAGCAGAGAAAAATTAAAATCCTTATGAGAAAATTATCCGAAAAATCTCCTTAAATGTCATGTGCACCAAAAATGCCCTTGTAGTTCCTTTGTAACAAGTAAAGGCCCTCCTACCAATTTTTCAATACCTCACTTGAGCGACGATATCACCGCTCGTATGTCTTCTTCCTCGTCTCCTACTTCATTTCGCGCCCAATCTGCCGCCTCCGCCCTCTCTTTCTCTTTCTCTCTCTCTCCCTCTCTAACAATCTTCCATCTTCTTTCCATTATCAAAAACCCACACTAGGCCTCCACTTCCATCAAAATTAACTCTCTTTTTACCCTAAAGATATCATCTTTCTTTCTGTATAAGAAAACCCACATTAGAGGCTACCATTCTTATAAAAAATCACTTCTCATTCACCCTTTGAAATTATTTTTCTTCTCATCTCGAAAACACGCATTAGCTCTTAATCCCCATAAGAAAGAGCTCCATCTAGAAAATCTTAAGGCACCCATTGCAAGAATATCATTCATGAAATTGGTTTCTCTAAAAAAAAAATGATAATGTTGGATTTCTCCGTGAATTTAACTCATTCTTCTCCGTCTTCTTCCATTTAGGGTTTTGGGGTTTTCCGGATTTCACTACTTTTATGGAGGAATTCATATTTATAGGGTTTTTCGGATCAACCCAAGGAAGCCCAGGATTTCACAATATCGAAAAGTAGAGTTTTTCAATAAGTTGGGTGAGGAATGGAATGAGGGAGATGGAGAAAGAGGAGAGAGAAGAGAAAGATCAACGATGAATAAGAAATACAATCGACGATATCGTTATCATCGCTCAACAAAAATACTGAAAATTGGTGGGAGGGCCTAACCATTATAGAAGAACAATGAGGGCCTTTTTAGGGCACCGAACATCTCAGGCGAATTTGTCGGTGATTTTCTCAATTTTTAATTTTACCATTTTAATCATTATCATAATTTCCTTGCGGCTTTTCATAAAATTGCACCTCTTTCAATATTTCAAAAATACTATAATATGATTAGAAAATTAGTAGTTCCCAAGTGGGGAGCCGCTAATGTTACACTGAGCATCGCTCTTGTTGGGAGCTTGAAAGATCTCCACCAAAGCGGCCACCGAATGGTGAGTGGTGCCAATATCATCATGGGCCTCCCTTGATCTAAAACCATTAAGTTTTAACCATCTAAAATGAGTGCACACTCAAACAAACGATCAAATTCAATCAGATGGGTGCCAAACCTCGGGATTTGAGAGGGTGGGTGTTGTCCCTATTTGATGTTCCAGTCAGATCGATCGATCAAAACGTTGGCCCTAACATTTGTTTGGGAGCACCAATGCTCAGTTGAGGGAGTCACCCCAATTTCAATATCTAATATCATGATATTCTCAAAATGTCGCGATATTTTGGACACTTCACTCAATCATTATTCACAACCTAAATGAACTTCTAATCTATTATTATAGTGTAACTAGTGATATTGCAGGATGTTTATCTTTCCATTTCTTTGAATCTTTATTGACATTTGGTGTGCATTAACCGACCTTATCCAATTAAGTAAATGATCACAACCTTGCTTTTGTCCTTAATAAAAGATGATGGGGTCATATCGTGGTACCTTTCTTTTTCATCATTCATGGCATTGGGTCCCCTTGTATGGGTACCCGATTACATTAAAAGTAGATGATTGAGATGACTCAAAAGCCTATCCACAAAAAGTTAGAAGTGGGGAATAGCCTTTATTATTAATTTCTCTTCCCTGATACATAGATTAATTATATATTCTCTTCACATAATCAGTTCATACCTACCTAATCTCTTATTTAATTTTTGTAGATAGGGTTGTTTGGCATAGCTTTTGAGGGACGAAATGATTTTTTATTTTTATTTTTATGTTTTGGTTGTTTGGATGAAATGATATAGGAAGAGAAAATAATAATATACGAGTACAACGTGATAGTACAAAGTGTGGGAAATGATGAAGTACAATTGTAATGCCGGTGTTTGTATTTAATCCCACTTTTGTAAAAAACCCCGTTTGAATAAGGGCCGTTTGTTCACATATTTAGAAACATCCATAGTTACGTATGTAAATGAGGTGTAAAAATGAAATTTAAATAAAGTTATTTTAGCATTTAAATAAGTGTGAAACTCTTTTATATATCCCACTTGCAAAAAAGCCTGGTAGATGCTTTAGATGATGATTGTGTTATGCAATTTCCATGGAACAAATCTTATTAATGCTTGAGGAAACTACCCAAAAAAGGACCATAGATGGCCACTAATCAAAATAGAGACCACTAGTCAATATTGCACAGCTCTCAGTGACCACTTCCGTTTTTTCTATTAAAGATTTAAACGAGTGATGACGTCGTCGCTTAATATCCCATTTAAACATGTGACGACGTCGCCGTTTAATCGCGTGAAACCTCATTTCCCCCCTCTTCCTCCCATTGTTTCCCCCCTTTCTCTTTCTCTGGCTGTTTCCTTCTGCCCCTCCTCACACTCTCCCATCAAGCACCTTACTCACTTCTCCAGTTCCTCAGCACTAATCCACCCATCTTTCTATCATTATTGGTGGAGAAAAGGAACACAAACACTTCTTTTATTGTTTTTCCTTCTTGCAGGACGCTTGAGGTGATCAGCAAACCCATACTTTTGACTCACAAAAGGTCCTCGCGGTTCTTAAGTCAGAAGTTCCACATCTCACCAGCCGGTTTCCTATAGCTACCATCAAGGATTTGTGCACCCTCCATATGGCTGAGTTTTCTGCTCACTCTTCAAGAACTTAGACATGACTGAAATTCTTTCATTCAGCAGCAGAGTCAATGATAAACTTGCCAATTTTATAAAAGGTCAGGTGAATCAATAGAATGGCCTTTCGATTTCCAAGTCTAGGTGAATCAAGTGATGGGAGAGTGTGAGGAGGGGCAGAAGGAAACCGCTGGAGAAAGGGGGAAAATGATGGGAGAAAGAAGGGGGAAATGGGGTTTCATGTGATTAAGCGATGACATCGTCACATGTTTAAATTAGAACTGTCAAAATTAACCGTGAAAACCGAACCGCCCGGCCGAACTGACCGTTTGGCCGGTTTATAGATTTTTTTAAAAACAAAACCGACCGAACGATTTTTCTAAGTTGTTTTTTTTCAACAGTCGGTTTTTATAATTATGTAGAAATTGTTCGGTTAAAACCGAACCGACCGAACAAAGTATTTAGATGCATTAGATTTTCGAGCTAGGCACTATGAGTCTATGATCAAGATATTGCTGGCTGACGACTGACTTCAAGTTCAAAGGCTCTAATAAAATAGAATATTTATACAAATTCCAGCTACTAATTATCAATCAAAGTGAAATGGCTGGAGAGTCTATTTTTTTTCATTTAAAAATGTTTATCTGCATGTGCACATTGCAATCACTAACATAACATAATGTGCCCAGGTCACAAGTCAAAAAGGAATATGCACATATATGAGTACATTCTCACTGAGAGAGAGAGAGAGAGCGCACAAATTATTTTGTATTTAACACTATTGTCAGTTATTGAGAGAGAGCACAAATTAGGCCCAGCCCATTAACCGAAGACCGACCGAACCGAAATGTCGGTTTTCAATGTCCAGTATTTGTACTTTGGTCGGTTTTGGTTATTGTAAATTGTAAAACCGAAAGTTTCGGCCCGGGTGTCATATGTCGTAAAACCGACCGAAAACCGACTGCTTACAGTCCTAGTTTAAATGAGATATTAAGCGACAACGTCGTCACTCGTTTACATATTTAATAAAAAAAACGGAAGTGGTCACAAGGAACCACTTCCGTGCAATATTGACTAGTGGCCTCTTTTTCGATTAGTGGCCATCTAGAGTCCTTTTTTGGGTAGTTTCTTTGTAGCTGTTTCCATTTGTAAGACTTGTAACTTGAACTGATTAATTAGTTTATTGAACTAATAAGCCCTAAGTGCTATAAACTATTTATAGATCTCCTTGTGAAAATGTCCAAAAAAGTCTCAACCTATTAATCTATTTTTCTGCACTTTTGTGGGCCATATAAATTGTTAAATATTCTCATATTAATAATAAAAATCTAGAAGTTTAATTTTATTTCTTAAATCTACATGAGTTTTAAGAATTTTGTGAAGAAGGTATCCAAAACATACGAACACATTTAAAATTGTTGGATGTACTTATTTTACAAATGTAAAATGGTGATTTTAACAAATGTTGTACTATGTTTCATATTTTTTAACATTTGTATATGTAATATTTATAAATATAAATCCCATTTTCCCATCCATTCTCCTCAGCATATTAATAGAGTTGAGATGCTCGGATTTGATAGGATGCGAACCCTCTTCTTTTGGAGTTAAGATTATTTTTATTAAGGAATAGAGGCAGTGTTTTTATCAAGTAAAACTTATTTAAAGTATTTGAATGATTGCATTTTTGTTTTAGCGCCATCTATGCAGTTGAAAAGGGCTACTGAAACTTCATCTCAAGAATAGAAGTGGGATCCTTTCTCACATCTTCTCCGCCAAAGAGACCGAAGCACGGGCGATTCGATATGCTAGAGCTAAAGATATCAATTTGTCAAGGGTCTCTATATTGTCTGATTCGAAGGATGTGGTGATGGCCTTGAATGGTTCCGATGACTGATCTATCAATGCTATCATTTTGGAAATTCTGAATCTATCTTTAGAATTCTAATCTGTCGTCCTTGCTTTCATCCCTAGAAGGCATAACAAGATGGCTCATATTTTGGCAATGTTATTCTATAGGTCGTGATGTTATTAGTCTCTAACTTTATTGCCTTGGTGTGTTTCTTCTTGGGAGCTGCTATTGGCACACAAGTTTTCTCCCTTCTCACACACATTAAAAAAAAGATCCTGTGAACTTACCTTTTTGCCCACGCTCTCCCTTTCTCTCTACCCACCTCCCCCTTCACCTCCAGCAGGCGGCAGATCGGACAGCCGGGCGGTCGCAATGATCGCCAAGCTACCTGATCTGTCGCCGGCCAGTGAAAGGAAAGGAGAGGGAGAAACGGAGAGAAAGAAGGAGATGGAGAGACAGGGAGAAGAGAATGGGGAGAGAAAACAGTGGGGGAGGGAGAGAGTGGGAGAAGGGAGAGAGAAAACAGTGGGGGAGGGGGAGAGTGGGAGAAGGGAGAGAGAAAACAGTGGGGGAGGGGGAGAGGGGGAGGAGAGGGATCGGCCAGCGCTCGCAGGTCCAGTTCAGATCCGGAGGTAAAGGGGAAGGTAGGGGGAGAAAAAGGGAGGAGATAGAGAAAACAATGGGGAGGGAGGGAGGGAGGGGAGGGGTCGGTCGTCGCCATCAGTGAAGGGGGAGGTGGGGGGAGAGAAAGGGAGGAGGATAGAGAAAAATAGTGGGGAGGGAGAGGGAGAGAAAACAGTGGGGAGGGAGAGGGAGAGAACACTGGGGAGGGAGGAAGAGAGGGAGAGAAAACAATGGGGAGGGAGGGAGAAAGGAGGAGAGGGGATGGCGGTAGCCGTCGGTGAAGGGAGAGAAAGGGAGGAGGAGAGAGAGAAAAAGTGGGGAGGGAGGGAGCGAGGGAGGAGAGAGAGGGAGGCAGATCTGCCGCCAGTCGGAGGTGAAGGGGGAGGTGGGGAGAGAAAAAGTAGGAAGGTGGGCAAAAAAGTAATTTCACATGGTTTTTCTTTTAATGTGTGTGCGAAGAGAAAAAATTTGTGTGCCAATATCAACTCTCTTCTTCTTTTGTTTGGTCTATCTCTTTCTTTCTCATTCTTTGGTTGTTTTTTGGTGTTATGGTTCTTGTTCATGGTTTTCTTCTCTTCTTGTTGTTTTGTTCCTCCTTTTTTTAATGGATGAGTTTCTTTTTAAGAAAAAAAAAATCATCTAACGGAAAATATTCTCCTAAGCAATCCGGCCCATGGGGCCCACTTGGTCCCACTTTTGACCAATACATCTCTTCTCACACTCTTTTTTATTTCACAGTCTGGTACAATGCCCAGTTTCACTCCTCGAATCATCACTCACAACTTGGAATGAATCTCTATGCCTTTAAAATTTAAGATTGTTAAATTCAGGGCTAGGATAATCTGATGGGACAGTATTTTTAGATGACCCTTATTCAAAATAAAACCTTTCCATTTGTCCTTTTGCACTAATAGACTCACATCTTACTGGGGGCCTCAATTTGTACTGTATATTAATATTATGCCTTATTCTCGCCGCAGGACATTTTCCTCATCTAGCTAGCCCTTCCAATGACAACAACGGGTTGCTCAATTGGTTGGCAACCCTGCATATGTCACCAGGCTGCCAAGGCATCAAATCCTGGGTATGCAAGTTTGGGCTTCTTCCCACTTTGTGTGCTACCTCTTTTCACTTCCGCTGGCACTTGGGTGGATACCAATTAAAAAAAAAAAAACTTCCAATACCAACAATTTGTGTGAAGTTTACACTAGTTAGTTGTACACAAATTTGGTGACAGAAGTAACAAACAAGATCCCTCTTAAAAGATTTGCCTTCTAAAAAAAGTCCCTGGTAGAAAATATTGATTTTAAAGGGAATTAAGAATGGCTAATACTTGGAGTTTTGGTGTAAAGTGTCAAATAGGGCCCGAGTGTCATAGAGGAGAAAATAAACAAATTCCCAATGGCTCATATTTATAACCCTATGACCAAGTCATAAACCAAGACAACAGAGTGAAAAAGAAAATTGTTATGATGGATTAGCTTAAGATAGCCCTAAGAATCATATCTAAAGAAGATCCCTGAGGACAAATCATCATGTCGCTTTCCTTATCTATTACCACTGCTTATATCAATTTATTCATAAACAATCAACACAAGCTATACCTGCCCGCAATAAAGGTAAAACACTAACTTTGTTGTAATCAAAGGATACAAACACATAGCTTTGTTCTTAGGAAAAAGGATGGGATGATGAGCACACATGGGACTGTTTTTTAACTCAAAAGGAAATGCAGGCAACAACAAAGTAAAACAACCCATAAAAGAGAACTTAATGATATGTGGGTCAGGCCCAAATAGAATTATGGAGTGCTTATGATGCGAGGGTATCACTAGTCACTAAACAAAAAAGTGGTTTGGTAGGCCACCAATTGGACATATTTGATGCAGGCACTGACAGTTGTATTATTTTTAACGTTTTGTGTTTAGTGCTACCTTCAGCTTTAGTACAGGGTTACAAGTTGGGCTGGACGGGCCAGGTTTGACCATGCCCATGTAGAGCTCAAACTCCATGTGTCTATTCTTCAAATGCTTTCCTTCTGTTGGTTTTCAAAATCCTCAAGTACAACTCAGCATTTGAAAAGTTAGAATTTGGAAGATTTTAAAGGAAAAAAAAAAGTGAAAACTTGATATCATGGGATTTTAGGAATCGAACAAGGAGTTTTAAGTGTTTTTCATATTGTAATTAGCATTATTGTCAGAAATTTCCAACATAAAATTGATGTTGAAATTTCTTCGAAATAGATATGCCATGAATGTGGATGAAAGACGAAATGCCCCATCTGAGACTGAGCTTGAATGTCAATTTTGGCCCAATTGCAGTTCGTATTGAGTAACTTCAGGTTTAATACAGAAATTTTAGACAACAACTGTATATTTGAGTTGAACGCACACCAAACCCAAAAATGTCCAGCCTGATCTGCATTTCATGTGGGCTAGGATCTGGGGTTTGGCCCCCACATGGCCCAAGTTGCACCCTACCATGGTCACAAATGAAAATAGTCATTAGGACTCTTGTCCCATCCTAATCTGTTGATTATTTTCATCGGACGGCTATCTACTATTATTTATTCCTTTCTTTATGATTTGAGCAGTTGGACTTCTTCAACCAACACTTCATTTCCCATCTTGAATCTTGAAAAAACATAAACATAAACATGATAGAATGATTACTTATTAGAATATAAGGGGGGAAGAAAGATAAGAAAAATCTAATGATCCTAACCTTCTAATCAATTGTATAGAATATATGATGATGAAAGATTCCAAATAAAAAAACTGGCCCAACGATCTATTCATTTGGATTCTCCTTGGATTGACTATGGCTCACCTTGCTGCTTCTGTTGCATGATTAACCTTCCCACTGGTGGTTTGGAAAATGAATGTCGACACTAAGAAGATGACTAAAGATTTAGACTGATAGCATGGGATGTTTTTGCACTGTCAAATCACTGTAACCAATTCTACATACCAAAAGACGTCACCTTTTTATGGGACATCTCTGATCAATGGAAATTAACAAGGGTTTATGGTTAATAAGAAGAAAAAGTAAAGCTACTAACGCCTATAGGAGGTCCCAAATTTTCTATGGCATGTTCAGTTTTTATTATTATTTTTTTCTCTCTCTTCTCTATTTCCAATGTGCTTTTTCTTGAATAGAAAAGGAGTTGATGTCAAATATACAGTTAATTATAGAAACCATTGTTGCATAATACTTTAAAACAAAAGTAGCACTTCTCAAATGAAATGGTTCCAACAATGACAATGACCTTGAGTTCCATTAGAGGAGATACCTTCAATTTGTGGTGCAAACTATTTGGGGGATTCACCGTCGTTGAAGATGGAGGTTTAGAATAAGAAAATCCCATTATCAGATTGCGATGACCAATAAATAAGCCATAATTTGATGTGGAACAAAGCTATCAATTCAATGGACAAAAACATAAAGAATGTTTTACGAGCAGCTTATGGGGACCATTTTTTTTCTTTTATGTTGGGGTATCCTTGACATAGTCGGTCCCAAGCCCAAACAAAAGAGGAGGGTTGTGCGTTAGGTAGCCGACAGCCAGCACAATACTCAGTCGGATTTCTTTATGGATTTGAGACCTAATGAAATTTCGTGGGGGCGTCCCCTACTTAACGACGCGCTGTATGGTCCAGGTACAGTGATAAGTGAGCAAGGACCGCTGCATCGGCGCCCATGTGCAGTGCTAAATAGGCAAGGGTCCTCACACTTTATTGGACGAGTGTGGGGGGTAAGGAAGCTAGTCCAAAATAGAAGGCTGAGATTGGGTACTTGGAATATTGAGAGCCTAACTGAGAAATTTATGAAAGTGGTGGATACAATGGAAAGGAGACGAATCGCAATTGCTTGCTTGCAACAGACAAGATGGGTGAGATACAAAGCTAAAGAGATTGAGAGGACTGAGTATAAGTTATAGTATACGGGACTTATAGATCGAGGAATGGGGTTGGCATAGTGGTAAACAAGGACTTAAAAGAAGATGTAGTTAATGTAAAGCGCTATAGAGATAGGATTATTGCAATTAAGTTAGTGTTAGGAGAAAAGATAGTGAACATAATTAGTGCTTATGCCCCCCAGGTGGGCTTAGGAGATGGACATAAGAAGTTTTAGGAAGACTTGAAAGGAGTGCTACTAGAGATACCCCAATGAGAGATGGTCTTCATAGGAGGAGATTTGAACGGTCATGTAGGACGCGACGTAGATGGATACATAGGAGTACACGGAGGACATGGGTACGGTAATAGAAAAGAAGAAGGGAATGATATCTTGGAGTATTCAGTGGCTTATGATCTCATGGTAACTCACACCTTTTTTTAGATAGAGAGAGGAGCATTTTGTGACTTATAAGAGTGGCTCATCGATGACACAAATTGACTTCTTCTTAACTAGGAAAAGAGACCGCTTAGTTTATAAAGATTGCAAGGTTATACCGGGAGAGAGCTTGACTTCCCAACATAGGTTGTTGATTATAAATATGCTGCTACAAAGGTGGACTAGAAAAAAGAAGTTGTATAGATGCTCAAGGACAAAATGGTGGAACCTGAAAGGTGATAAGCAACTAGCTTTAAGGGAAAGAGTACTAGAGGAAGACATTTGGACGATAGATGAGAGTGCAAATAATATGTGGGATAAGGTAGCAGAGTGTATTAGGAGGGTAGGGAAATAAGTCTTAGGAGAATCTAAAGGGGGTGCTCCAGTACAGAAAGAGGCGTGGTGGTGAAGCGAAGCCGTCCAAGACAAGATAAGAGTTAAAAGAGAGTGCTTTAAAACTTGGCAACTAGCTTTAAGGGAAAGAGTACTAGAGGAAGACGTTTGGACGATAGATGAGAGTGCAAATAATATGTGGGATAAGGTAGCAGAGTGTATTAGGAGGGTAGGGAAATAAGTCTTAGGAGAATCTAAAGGGGGTGCTCCAGTACAGAAAGAGGCGTGGTGGTGAAGCGAAGCCGTCCAAGACAAGATAAGAGTTAAAAGAGAGTACTTTAAAACTTGGCAAAAGGATCGAAATGAAGCGAATTTGGAGAGGTATAAAGAAGCAAAAAGAGAAACCAAAAAGGCAGTTAGTGAGGCCAATGCAAAGGTATTTGAAGAGCTATAAAGGCGACTTGACACTAAGGAAGGCGAAAGAGAGATATTCAAGCTTGCTAAAACCAGAGATCGGCGGACCAATGACTTAAACCAAGTTAAATGCATTAAGGATGATGATGAAAAGGTATTAGTAAAGGAAGAGGAGATAAAGGAGCGTTGGAAGACTTACTTCTACAAGTTATTTAACAAAAACAGTAGTAGTGACATACAATTGAGGGAGCTTACAATTTCTATAGAAGAAGCGAATCATATGTTCTATAGAAGAATCAGTAGGGAAGAAGTTAAAGAAGTATTGAAAAGAATGAAGAATGGGAAAGCGGTTGGGCCAGATGGTATCCCTATTGAGGTCTAGAGGTGCTTGGGGGAGGATGGCATTAGTTGGTTGACAAAGCTTTTTAATGTAGTGCTAAAGAGCAAGAAGATGCCTAATGCATGGAGGAAAAGTATTCTTATATATACCTATATACAAGAACAAATGAGATATTCAGAACTGTGCGAACTACCGCGGGATTAAATTGACGAGCCATACGATGAAATTATGGGAGAGTTATTGAGAGAAGACTAAGAAGAACAACAAACGTTTCAGAGAATCAATTTGGTTTCATGCCTGGGAGATCAACCATGGAGGCTATCTTTCTCCTGAGGAGGTTAATGGAACAGTATAGAGAAGGCCAGAGAGATTTACATATGGTGTTCATTGACTTGGAGAAGGCTTATGACCGTGTTCCTAGGGAGATTTTTTGGAGAGTTCTGGAAAAGAAAAGAGTGTGTGTCGCTTATATTGAAGTGATAAAGGATATGTATGATAGAGTCGTGACATCTATATGGTTATGATAGAGTCGTGACATCTATATGGACGACTAGCGGCGAAATTAAGGAGTTTCCTATTACGATTGGTCTATACCAAGGCTCAGCGTTAAGCCCGTACTTGTTTGCCCTAGTTATGGATGAGATTACAAGACATATCCAGGATGAGGTGTCGTGGTATATGCTATTTGCAGATGACATTATTTTAGTGGATGAGACCAGAGAAGGAGTGATTGCTAAACTAGAATTGTGGCGGAAAACATTAGAGACAAAAGGGTTTAGGCTAAGTCGATGCAAAACGGAATATATGGAATGCAAGTTTACTCAAAGTAGGACACCTGATAACATAGAAGTATTTGCAGATGACATTGTTTTAGTGGATGAGACGAGAGAAGGAGTAAATGCTGAACTAGAATTGTGGCGAAAAACATTAGAGACAAAATGGTTTAGGCTAAGTCGATGCAAAACGGAATATATGGAATGCAAGTTTACTCAAAGTAGGACACCTGGTAACATAGAAGTAAGTTTGGGCACACAAAAGATTGTAGACAAAGAAAACTTTAGTAACCTTGGATCTATGGTGCAACAGGAAGGAGGGATTGATACTGATGTAAGTCACAGGATTCAGGCTGGGTGGACCAAATGGAGGAGTGCTTCGGGGGTCTTGTGTGATCGGAAAGTCCCCCTCAAGGTTAAAGGAAAGTATTATAAGGTGGCGGTCCGACCAGCGTTGTTATATGGATCAGAGTGTTGGGCAGTAAAGCATAATCATGTCAAGAATATGGAAGTTGCGGAGATGAGAATGATAAGATGGATGTGCGAGATCACAGGGAGAGATATGATTAGGAATGAGGAGATTAGGGCAAAGTAGGAGTAGCATTGATTGGAGATAAAATAAGAGAAAATCGATTGAGATGGTTCGGCCATGTTAGAAGGCGTCCAACGGAGGCACCTGTTAAAAGGTATGAAAGTATGGAGATTGCCGAAAGTATGGAGATTGCCAAGAGTAGGAGAGGGAGAGGGAGACGGAGAACCAAGAGAAGTTGGAAAGAAACTATTAAACATGACATTACCTACATGGATATAATGAAGGACGTGACCCTAAACAGATTTGATTGGCGTCGTCAAATCCATATAGTCGACCATACCTAGTGGGAAAAGGCTTGTTTTGGTTTGGTTTGGTGTTGTATAAAGAGGACCATTTAAATGTATGTCTCTGAATGGAAGGAGGGATAGCAAGGTCTCCTAATGGACTAAAATCAGCCCAGCCAAATTATCCTAGCCTTTGACTTAAGGGTTTTAGAGTTTATTTCCTTTTTAAAAGGTAAATTATTTTTTTAAATTCAATTCAACGGTGAGTAAGAGCTAATGACTATAAAATTGAGCCTGACGCCGAATCATGAGATGACAAAATATCAAAGGAGTTGAACTAATCAAAGGTGACCATATGGCCCCCAAAGAACTAGATTGCATGTGCAGAAGTACATTTTCCCAAAGGATAATCAATATGTAAATTGCGTGGTACAACCCAATGGTTCATATCAATCCAATTAAACTCAGATTCAAGCACATCCCAACACACATAGTAGATGTGTACGGAGGGGTTGGGTCATCTCATGGGGTACATCAACTTATAAACAATTATTTACCAAAGAAAATTAAAAAGTACAAACAATTGATTTATCCAAAAGAAAAAAAAAAAGAAATCTTGCAAACAATGCTTACAGAATCATTTATGCTAGTCACTTTCTTATAGAAAAATTGGCTTTTGTTCCTAACAATTAGAGTTTGTTTAACAGCAAAAACTATTAACTAAACGTTCTCAACTGTTTTTAGTCTAAACTTGAAGCTGTTCCACAAAACCTAGTTAAAAGAAACACCAAACTAACATCACATACTCTCAATTTATTAATTCTGATTGAACCAAGAGTCCAAGACCATCTTTTTTTATTAGACGGAAGTCATCCTGTATATCACCTGCATCAATTACCACAGTATTTTGAGTTGAAAACATGGGCCCAGAAGCTGAGAATTGTGGAGAAAATCCCGTGCATGTGTGGTACGCTTCTTCTTTGGGGTCAGTTTTTCAGGGACTTCATTGCTCAAAGGACCAATGGATAAAATTATTAGAAAGGTGACACCCACATTAAGTGACAAGTCATTGGGCTCCATGAATTTGACACTTCATCTACCACAGATAACTCACACTTTCACACATTTATCAACATCAACTGTAATGAGTTGATAGAAAGAGACACACCCAACTTTAGTCTCTTCTTTTCTCAAATCTTTTGCAAAGAATCCCCACCTTATAAATAAAATATTTCTACATCACTGTATGTTTTATTTTCATAAGACAGGAGGGAGTGATACATAAACCAGATTGAATAGTCATGTGAAATTCCACCTAATGCAGCTGATTTTTTTATTTTAGCCAGTAGATATTTACATCTATAATGGTGGGGTGTCTTGAAAGTAGATGAAGAAACTGTAAAAAAAAAAAAAAAAAATTGCCCCCCCCCCCCTCCCTCTTCTTTACTATGTCTTTCTAAATTCTATCTCTTTCTATCTCTAAACTCTGGTGGAATGTGGCTTGGGCGTCAGTGTCTTGGGGCCTGGGGGAGTGGGAAACTCATGTATTTAATGATTTTGGTCTTCCGAGTTTGAGCAAATGAGGTATCTTGAACATGACTCTTTTTTTTTTTGCAAAGTGAGGGTTGGTTTGAAAAAGACTCCCTTCTCTAACAAAATTCCCTCTCTTTTAAGTGTACCATGTTTCCATTAAATATCATTTAAGTAAAATTCATTCACTTCAGATATTTAATGTAACTAAAGTTATAACCCCATTTGGATTAAATAAAAACAATAAAGAAATCCAATTCCAAAAGAATAAAAATTCAAAATTTCAGTTTAGTACAAAATCTGGTTTTAGTTGTTATTATCTTTCAAATGAGAAGTTTTTTTTTTTCCAAATTTTAAAGGCTTAAGATTTATTTTTATGTCAAACCATTACTAAAACACCATGGATTGCCAAAAAGTTTTCTCACATCTTATCCTCCAAGAGGATCGTCAAAAGGGCTAATGTCACTATTCACATACAGGGCATGATTTAATTAGTGATGCGAATGTAAAGTTTAACCTTCTTGTTGAGGTCAGCTAACAAAGTTAACATCCTAATTTGATTAGAATCAGTCAAAACTAACTATTTCTAAAATTAGGAATGTAATTTTTTAAAATTAAAAAAATGCCCCTATATAATTTCTAAAATTTCAATTGTGTCCTATTATTCCTAATGGAGACCGTAGGGTCATTCCAATGGTTCCTACAGCATGTGTGGGCCCCCATGTGGTCCACACCAATTCTGGTCCCTTATTTTAATAGTTATTAATGTTTTATTTGTATGTCCAAATTATGAAAGCCTTTTCAAATCTTCTATGGTTGGAATTTCCAAGTGATTCTTTTGCAAACCTAGCTAACCCATAAGGTTTTTTAGAATTAATTAAATAATTCCCCTATTTTTCATTAATTTAATTGCGTCTCTTGGACTTTAAAAACTTTGCCAAAACTCAAATAGTTTGAGTTTTCGATTAATTTTTGCATAGTTATTATCCATATGATTTATCAAAATTATCAGCAAGCTTCCTTGATAAATTGAACTGCTTCAATTTTGGGTGTATCAGTGTTCCCATTCAGGTCCTGCATTTACTATTGAATTATTGACTAATTCTTATCTTTAATTAGAATTATTATAGAAACCATTAAATAGAAATTTAAATTAATTTTGGGGTTTTGGTTCTTACACTTTATGAGTGAAGATTCTTAGACCTCTAAAATTGAAATGGATTTCACCCTTATTATTTTGTTTTATCATGGTATTTTCAATCACAAACTCCTCGATTTATTGCAACATCAACATATTTTATTTTAGGTATTTCTAGATTTGATCATCCAAATAGATGTCAAACAAGGAGAAAAGGTAAGAGAGGGAGATGCGGGTGGAGAAAATTATCCATAATACAACTCTATATATCAGTTTTCTTTACATCAGATGACTCTAAAAAGTGCATTTGTACAACACGAGGATTTTGTGATAGATCTAGAGAAGAAAATAGTTATAATTTTCCTTGGAGAATCTGCTCTCCTTTCATTTGTTGGGGTACTTTTTCTCACAAAAATGAAAAAAAAAAAAAAAAAAAAAAAGAGCTGATCACGTGAAGGTTAGGAATGTAGAATACTTCTCTCCATGCATAAAAGAAAATTTGCGTAGAGCGAAATCCTTTTGCTGTACAATGGTACCATTAAAGTTAAGACATGGGAATATCAACAAATTAAAAGATAATCTTTTACAAAGGTTAGGGAATATATAATTGCCTCAAGGACTCTGATTATAGCTATTTTATATTTCATTAATGGTGGTTAGCACATTGTAATGAGTTCAAACCCCTGGAGAAAGACTGAACTGGCCAATAAGCTCATGGGACACAACCTCAAACACGCACTACGCTCTGTCCCTGTTTGTTTGCTAACTTTAACCAATCAAAATTGTTTACCTAATTCACACAATTGAGTATGGCTGTATGCAGATCAAGTCAGACCTGATAGCAAAGTTGGCTCAACCCAAAACATTTCAAGTCATCTACAATAGAGAATATTTTATACTAGGGAGGTTGGATATATTATTATGATAAAATTGCCCATAACATTTTAGATTAATTTAAGTAATAATGTGATTGGATTCTCTTGCTTATCTTAAGATTTGATTAGATCCTTTTTGTCTCGGTTCTCAATTTCATTGTGCTTTTATAAATAGCCATGTTATTGTTAATAAAGAATAACGAAACCAATTTATATATAAAAAAAAGTTGTTTTTTCCTTGTGTGTGCACGAGCGTGCATTTTGGTAAATACTCATACACCCATGCATGCACTCACCTAAGTCCTTCATTATGCTATAGTTCTATAAAAAAGTTTTTATCGATGTAGACCATGAAAATTTGAATTCTACAAGATCTAAAATGTCATAAATATCATTTTAGGCATAATATTCGTGGGAAATAATATTGAGATGTTTTGGATTTTAATGTTAATTAAAATGATGTTGCGAAAGTACATGAAAAAATGAAAAATAATTTCGAAGGAGCATTTTATAATTGGAACACACAATTAGTATTTTTGAGAAATCACTTAATTTTCCTTCTCTGAGATTGTATGTGATAGCATTCCAATTATTGTGCCAACTTCATGATAATAATGCAATATTATTAGAAATGTCATTATTATCAGAATAAACTCAATATATTGGCCATGTAAGCTCGAGAAAAGACACACTTTCATGAGAATCCAAGCATCCAAAGGCATACAGAGTGATGGAATTGCAAATGAAAGAAAAGCTCCCTAAACATGACTTAGATGTGATGTGCGACTGTTGCTTTAAAGTACTGGTCGTCTACATGTAAAATTCTTGGTGATATAGGTCCACATGATATCACTCCTTGTTTCAATGTTCTGCAAATTTCACTAGATTAGACAGATTAATCTGACTTGGAAACATATACAATTAAGAAAACACGAGATGGATAAAGTTAATTTTGAAATTTGTGTCCCAATTGAGTTTTTTCTTCTGTGTCTGAATGAGCAAGGAAAAGATGTCAAAGAAAATGAAGTAGAGGAAACTCAACGGTTGAAATATAAACCATGAACTCTTTTTGAAAAAGAGAGCTTACATTCAAAAGAACAACAAAATGAAAAACGCAAACAAGCCTAGGAGTTATGTGAAACATATTGAAAGGGGGATTTCTTATTTTAAATTGAGAAAGGTTTTTTGTAGGACCTAAAGAAGGGGGCGAGTGAGGCCGGTGAAATCATCCTTACCCTTGGTCTTTGTTTATATGTGGGGTGAAATAAAATAAAATTAAGTGGTCAAAGCATCCTCGCTTTTGTCTCTCTTTTTTTCTACCAAAAGAAAAAATCCTTGTCTTTTTACTCTCAACTCCCTCTTCTTTCTCTTATTTATGATTTGACATCTAACTTTATTTCATTTCGCCTCTCATGCAAAAATACTGGTTTACAAAGGTCATTTTTCTTTCTTACTTTCTTTAGAATTCGATGTTTTATATAGGTCCATGATTGTCAAAATTGGAGTGATTACATATACATGGAGGAGTAGACGTGTCCAAGGGTTTGGATTCATTATAGGTAGGCCCAACCCAGATCTTATTTTTTCCAAAATAAAGTACTGAGTTCTCTTGAAGATTTATCATATCTTTCTCTCCTCTGAAAGAACTAGATTCTTTATTTTTGGTTTTTTTCTTTAACTGAAGCCATCAAAATCCTATATGCCTACATCCCTTGTTCAGGCAGATCTGAGCTGGGTTTGACTTTCTAGCTCAATCCAAGTTCGAACCAAATATTAAATGGGCCCAAAGTGGGTTTGGTCTGGACCATGGGCACCTCTACTGACCAACTGAGATTCAGCCTCCGTCGTTCGAATGCAAAGAAAAGGTGTAGAAAATGGAGGTGGAGAAAATTCAAATTTGATTTGTGCTATGTACAATTTTCTCAACATATTTCTCTTTCACTTGATTACTCTACAACCAAATTAACCGTTATAAAAACTTTTTATATCTATGTTATGCTGCTTATGCAACACAGATAGACTGATAATTTGGTGGTCTATAGGCCAAATTTAGGCCTAGCTCACTTGTGTTCAAGCCTGAGACAATTTACAACTTAGGAGTCAGCTGGGGTCTGAGTGGCAACATCTGTCCATTTAAAGCTTGTTAGTAACTCAGACCCAATTTTGGGCTTTAGGACGGAGTTCAAATTTATAGAAGAATCTGTTTTTCTATGACTTATGTTTGTTATATATTAGTTTCTTTTAATAACAATTTTAAAGTGATAAAAAATGATATAATTTACTATAAACGTATAAATACAAATGGCTTAAGACATGAGGCCTGGATTGTCCCATTAAGAATTTAAGATCATAAGCATGTATTGGACAGTGAAATACAAAGCATATAACCCTAAGGGGTAAGTCAGTTGGCCTAAAACCACGATTTGCATCCGGAAGTTGATGATTCGAAACTGCACTATCACATTGTGGCCACAGGGGATTCACCCGGTTCACCCTGGGCCCATAAAGATTATTCTGGCCTAAAGGGCTGGGACACCCTCCATTAGCAGGAAAAAAAATATATATATATATATATATAAAGCATATCCAGGCCTGCCTAAACAGAAACTGGTCCACGCCGGATCAGGGCACAATTCCGCTCCATTGAAGGCCTTTTCAATTGATTAACTTTGGGAAGTTTCTGCCTTTTTGGCAGATGAAAATTTTGTAATTCATTGTACATTGATTTGGTATAACGCCGATACATGACAGAACATAAGAGGTGCTTCTATGTATCGTAACATTTTTTCTTTTCTTCTTTGACCGCAGCCCAAGGGGCTGAGACCCAAGACAGGCCCCCCAAAAGGAAGAGGAAGTCCAAACTGTGTGAAGGAGAGCCCACATAAGTAGAAAAAGGCAGCCCGCCCACACATGTGGAAAGAGTAGCATCAAATCTCGAGTAGCTGAGTGACGTGGGGTTGCGAACCAACTGGACAACCGCTCTTTGTGGTAGCATAACACAATTTTGTGAACACTTAGGGTCTGTTTGTGCAGAGCCCATTTCAGCGGAAATGGATTGTCGAAATCCGGCGCCTCCTCTTCCTTGTTTGGTGCAGTGCAGAAAACCAGCACTTACTTTTCTTTTACGCTGAGTTCCCTCATTAGGAGAGGATTCGGGTATCCCATCTGTGACGGAAGCCTCGAAAAGAGGAAACCCCTTCCACGGCTCTGCACAAACGGACCCTTAGGTCACAGCATAGGTTGGTTTGGTTTTACGATGGAAGTGAAATATCAAAATTTTTTTGGTTTTTGAACTTGTTGAAATGCCATAAAACTTGAAAACACCGATGTCTAATGCTTTAAAAATAAAAAACCAGTTTCGCCCTTAAGTTGTAGACATGTTTTGATTTCCATCCAAACTTAGGGTGTGTTTGTGCGCAAGAGGATTATGCTCTCTACGTCTCTCCATTTCCATAACGGAGGAATTTTGCATATATGATTCTCACATAGGAATTTGAAATCCTCTCTATGAAAGAAAATCGATTTGATTTTTTCCTTTTCTGTAAGGAAAATGAATTGTATCAAACAATAAAAAAGGAGACTACGTACAAAATTAAAACAATTTTCTTCTCTACTATAAAAATACTCTTGTTGCACAAGTGCACCCAAAATCTCTACATATGGGAAGAATTTTCCTACGAGCCCATACAGTCTAGCTCTATGGGCTCCACTTAGCCCCACCTTTCATTAGTGTAACCAAATCCCAAACTCTTGTCTTACCATGATGTGGTATGAGGACCAATTTTTCACTCATAGTTGGATTGCATCTCAATGATAAAAATGTCATTAGATTTAATATCGTTAAATCATTAGGTACAATAATCTAATGAGGTTGGTTTTTTTGTTGACCCTTACCCATAAGGAATCCCTCCATCTGCCCCACTCTCATAGATGGACATGCATTCATGTGAGCCACATGAGCTAGACCTGTTATGAAAAATATGCTTTTCATAGCCTATAGAATGTAGACATGTGCCCTTAGACGCGGGGGCTCGGCTAATTTTAAAAAATAAAGAAAGCCCGAGCATCAGACTTGGACAAATTTTTTGCAAGCCCTCAATTTGAGGGTTGTTTGCTTGGATAATACTAGGCACGGCCCAACCCTTCTATTCTTCTTTATTTTATATAGTATATTATACATTTAAATTTATGCTAAAATGCCCCTTTTGAGTAATTTTTTGAGCTTCAATTCTTTTTTTTCCCAGGAGATTGGAAATAATAGATTTTTATGAAATATGTTGCTCTTATACCACATTGCCTCTAAAATAAATTTATGTTTGGTGATTAGCATATGACCTTTTGGATATCTTATTATTCCTCTCTTGTATTTAAAAATTAAAAAGTAAAAGGTACATCAACTCTCTATTTCCTCTCGCTATAATTTATGTAGCTGCACTGCATGTTGTTTATTTTGTGTGCATGCTCATTTATGGCAGGAATTAGGTCATTTCTTTTACTTTCCATTCTTTGCAATCCATTAGTCGGAATTGTAGCATGGGCATGTGTATAAAAAGCATGTATTTTACCAATATCTATTATACATTCCAGGACAGTCTTCTACTGTTTCAAAAAATGTCCTACGTGGCATTGTGGCTAAAAGGGGCTAAAAGCTAAAATAATTACAACTTTTGCCATCAAGAAGAAAGAGAGGGAGGACACTGCACGTGGAAGAGAGAGGGGAGAGAGAGGGGAAGTAAGAGTGAGAAATGAATGAGGGAGAGAGAGAAAATGAATAAGGGAGAGGGGGGCGGGGGGGGGCTGATGAATTTATTTTTTCTTGCTAATCTCTATCTCAGCCGTCCATCACACTTTTTTGTGGACCCCATTTTACTATTCATTTCACTGTTTTTCTCAGACAACTAAAATTCGAAAAATAAAAAAGCAGGGGAGCGGGGTCCGATTTGGTTGGCCAGAGTGTTAAAAAAATTAAAACTTAAGAACATTAAAAAAATAATTTTTTTTGAAATTTGGAGTGTAAACTTTTAAATTATAAAACAAAATACTAAAAACCCTAAACATTGAAGCATAAATCAAATATACTAAACATAAATAAAAAAAATATTAACCTAAATCAGAAATTCTAAGAACACTAAATCATATAAAGTCGTAAATCCCAAATCCAAATAAGTTAATTTACGAATTGGCACGGGTTACCGCTAGTTTCTAAAACCCAATGAAGGTGATGTTGTGTCTGCCTCATAAATGAATAAGATGCAATGAAAAAGAGTTGGCCGTTTTTATTTTTCTTGTTGCTGATTTTTTTTATTTCTATTTGTAGTCACCAGATTTATCCTATTTTCTTCTTCATAGTAAGATTAAATACCTTAAAAGGTCAACAAGATTATTGGTCCAGGGCCAAATAACTAAGGACGAGGAATTAATGTTCAGATGACACTCCATGTTCATAGCAATGTCAAAAAAAAAAAAAAAAGCTACAAATTGATTTTCTTAATTTCAAGTGCTGAGGAGAACCCGGCCCAGATTTGCCCAGCACTTTTGACAGTCCTAACATCAATGACCTAGTTGTCTGTGCATGATTGCACTCTGGGGAGGAGGACTAATTAACTGCTCATTTCAGATGTGGTAAAATTCAACATATACCCATCTAACTCGACCTGAACCTGTCCATTAATGCATAAGAGGGTCGGGCCCATTTATATTTTATTCTCCACAAACTTATAACACTTATAATTATATTATTATATAATATAAGTCACAACAGCACAAACTGCTAGCTTTATTGTTTATTTACAAGTAAGGTTTAACTTCTTTATTCTCATCAACAGATTTGTCATGGTGGGCAAATAGCACATAAATTCAGTGAATATTCAATTGGAGACACAGAAATTGTAAAGAAGAAATGAGATGTTTCTAACACCACTGGTTTTAATTTCGTCATTTCATTTCCTAATAGATAGATAGGCGTTTGTCAGGCTCGTGTTTCACTCCTTCCCACACTTCAGGATCACGATCACGATCACGATCACGATCACGGAGCAGTTTCGGACGAAACCACTTCGAAAAAACGAAAGGGCATTTTAGGTATTTCCTAAAGTTACGAGCCCATCAGCACCAGCCACGGTCGCTTCCAAACGTGCCCGCTACGAAGCGCGGGACATCGAAGCCGCACGCTCAATCGTGTAGGGACCACCAGCAGCTCCATCTCCAGCTCGGAACCAGCTGAGAGGTCTATCCATGCCAAGTAGGATTGCCACGTGTACGCTCTCCATGTCGATCCCTTTCCCTTCTCCTTTAAAATCCGCCTCTGCCCTCTCTCAGTCTGTCTATATTCTTCTAAAAGCAGAACTCAGTTCCGATCCTCAGCCGGAAAATCTCCCCGCAGTGCCGGAAAAACCATAGCTTCGCCGGAGTTATGAGTTTCCCTCTAACTCTCCATCTCTGGAACCCGAGCGCACCTCGCGTTTTTCACGAGCATTTAATGGCTACTGGAAACCCTAACATAAAGCTTGTAGCTTTTTCTTGCATTTCGAACTAATTCCATGCTTTCTGCGAAGAATCGAAGCAAAAACGATACAAGGATCTGGGAAGAAACTGCTGGAATTTGAACTAGTTCTAAATCTCTGATCTTTTTCGCATTTCTCTGTCGGATTCTGCCGTTTCTATGTAAAGAATCCATTTTATTTTTTTTTTGTTGGTTTGTATATGAGAGCTAGCTGTTCTAGTGATCGTTTTTGGTGAGGAGAAAGAGCAGTCGAAACGATCGAGGTTGATATAGGCGTTTTGTTTTCCCTCTTAATTAATGCTCGATCAAGAGCTGCTTTTGTGAGGAAGAAAGAAGGTAACGGTTTGTTTACGTTTCAAAGCGTTCTAGTTTAGAGATTCTCTTGAAATCGCAGATTTACAGCTTTTTGAAAAACATGTAAAGGAGTAATTAGAGGAACCTGTGTCGATTTCAGACTCTAGAGGAGTTTTTGTGATTTATCAATGGTTTGGAGCTTCGATTCCCTTCGGCTTTTATGTTGACATCATCTCTGTGGATTGGAGAGAGTATGAATTAAGGTTTGGAGATTTTCCATCAGACGATCCATCCATCTGTTTCAGTCGAATGCCTTTTCCGATGAAGATCCAGCCGGTCGATTCCTCTGCTTCAGAAGAATCGATCGGTTCTTCTCTTCTTAAAGCACCAGTCCGCAACGATCTCCCCAAACCAGCGGTAAAATGGCGACTGAAGAGGCTCTTCGAAAGGCAATTCCCCAACGTACTGAGGACATCAGGCGGTGCAGAGCAGCAATGCAACAAAGACAGCAGCGGCATCGATGCAGAGCCGAGCTCAGTCTGTCTGGCGAAAATGGTGAGGAGCTTCATGGAAGAGACCAACGACAACAAGCAGACGACGACGACCGCAACCAATTGCGGTAGAAACCGCTGCAACTGCTTAAATGGAAACTGCAACGACTGCGACGATGGCGAATTCGACTGCTCTAGTAGCAGCTGCGATGCTTCGATGATGATTGCTGGAGAAGCCTGCGAATTTCTCAAGGTGCGGATCGTTGTTTTTCTTAAGACTTTTCTCAGATTCTCGCTTTCATCCATTTCAGATTTCCTTACAAAAATCCCTTTTTTTTTCTTTTTTTTCACTTGCAGAGCCTTGTTACTTGCGCGAGTGTATCCGAACGAAATATCTTAGCTGACACTGCAAAAATCGTCGAGAAGAACAAGATCTGCAAGAACAAAGACGATTGCAGAAAGATCGTGATCGATGGACTGTTGTCTCTTGGATACGATGCTTCCATCTGTAAATCTCGCTGGGAGAAATCCCCTTCCTTTCCAGCTGGTACTACTCCCTTCTCTCTCTCTCTATCTCGAAATTTCAAAATCATGAAATCTCGAAATCTCGAATCGTGATTTTCTTATGTTTGCAGGGGAATACGAATACATCGACGTGATCGTAGAAGGCGAGCGGCTCCTGATCGACATTGATTTCAGATCGGAATTCGAGATCGCACGATCGACAGGGAGCTACAAGGCGGTCCTGCAATCTCTGCCGTCGATCTTCGTTGGAAAAGCAGATCGTCTCCAACACATCGTGGCCGTTGTTTCAGAGGCAGCAAAGCAGAGTCTGAAGAAGGAGGGGCTACATGTTCCTCCATGGAGGAAGCCCGAGTACATGAGGGCGAAATGGCTCGCCCCTTACCAGCGCGGAACGGTGAAGGAAACCGGCACCGAAACCGCTCCGTTCCCGATCAGCACTCGGAATTTCTCCGGTGAGTTCGAGCTGATTTTCGGGGAGAGGGTGTCGACGGGAAGTAAGGTTTCCGGCGAGGTTGCGTCGGTCCCGGCGGAGGCTTCCGAGGAGAAGATAAAGGTGGTGGTTTCTCCCTGGCAACCGCCGGCTGTGAAACCGAAAGTGCATCAGAAAGGAGCGAAGATTGTAACCGGTTTAGCTTCTGTCCTCAGAGAAAAACCCTAATCCCTAAAAATTTTGTTCTTCTTTTGTTTTTGCCTCAGAGAAGTATAGTAAAAATGGCGTATAAGTCTTTTTTTTTTTTTAACCCTTTTAAATGTCCCTGGCCTTTTCTTTTTTCCCTTCTTAGTAAGGTTTGTAAGAAGCAGGGTTTTTTTTGAACGCATATATAATTACAAATAATATTCGAACTCGTATTTTCATGTTCCTTTGTTTGATCAGGAAGCAGAAAGATGAGACGATGAAGAAGAAGAGTGAAAAATGGCAGGTGCACCGCGACAGCACTCCAAATGGTAATCATCATGCTATATATGTGGAGTACTTGCTTGGTTTTTTTTTGTTTTTTTATTTTATTTTTCCTCCTGGTGCTGTAACTAGTGACCAGAGCTGTTTTTTTTTTTTTTTTTCTAATATTTTTTATGGTATCATATAGGGGTGTACACGGATCGGATTGGTGCGGATTGGGCCAAATCCGTCACCAATCCGTTGCCTTCGGATTGACGGTTTTGTAATCCGTCACCAATCCGTTACTGTTGAAATCCGATCCGATCCGTGGAGGAGCGGATCGGATCGGATTAATCCGTTCAATCCGTTACTGTACATTACATGGAAAAAGAAAGAAGAAAAAACCCATAAATTTTGAAGTCACCGAATTAAAGGGGCATGAGTTGAGAGCTGAGGTTAGTGACTCCTTACATTTTTTTTTCTTATTTTATATATATTAATTTATATTTATGACAATGGATCGGATCGGATCGGATTGAATCCGCGGATTAAGGATGAAATCCGCCACCGATCCGTTGCTAACGGATTACACAATTTTCAATCCGTCACCAATCCGTTGGCCTTCGGATCGGATTAAAATCCGCGGATCGGATCGGATTGACGGATTTTTTGTACACCCCTAGTATCATAAGATTTTAATTAAATTATACGATATCATATAAATCGTAAGAGTATAATTTTTTAATATTTCGAGCAATATTGTATAATTCAATAGAATTTAATACTCGACCTGTATTTTTATTAAAAATTTTTATAAAAAATAATGAGGAAAAAATAATGAGGAGATGATGTGACATCTTATCCTTTAATATTTACAAATGTAATGATTCCACGTGTAATGACAAGCATTTTAAAATTTGAATCACCTAAGTTCACTCTTGTCGGGTGTTTATTTATTTTTATTTTTTTAAAATTTCTGAATACTCAAGTAAAAATGAGTATTTCTCTGAAAATCTTAAAATTATACAAATAAAAATTTTACGAACTCTTGGAATCTTTTCCTCCTGTATTATTTCTCACTAAGTTATTTCCTAAGAAAATTTTTCCCTTTTAGTTGTGATAAAGGTTTGGATGGTTCAAATCCATTTGCACTTGGCACGTAACGCGCTAGCTGTCAGTTGGATTTGAATGGTATAAAAATAAAAAAACCCTGGACTTGTGGTCAAGATTTTCCTCCACGTACATGGTACCAGGTGGATGGAGCTAAATTAATCTACAGTGCCACCTGACGCGGCGAACTGTGAGCACCATAAACCACCTGAATTTATTCATTCTACGTAACTCTCCATCCAAAACCTCGAAGGCAGTAATGTACACATTGGTTTTGTAAGTTGTAGACCGGAAATGAAGTACCAACTGTTGTTGGTTTCGAAACTATTGCAGTGAAGGTTCCTCGAGGGAAAACAAAAGAGAAAATCAAGAAAATGAAGCCTGAACGAGGAAAGGTCTGATGAATTTGAGTGAGGTCCCTCAATACTCATCTCCTTGTTCCATAAAAATTAAAATAAAACCACCCAGAGTCTATCGTGCCGTTTCGATTTCCGCGTAACTCATTTAAATTCCATGACATCTTTTATTCTCAACCCTCACTTTCCCAGAAAGAAAGAAAGAAAAATAAAAGAAACACCTACTTTCTTTCGAACCATCAGACGATGGAGATTTTTTCTATCGATTTTGCCTGTGCAACTGTGCAAAGACTTTTATTTTTGGCACTCCTAACCGTTGCTATATGTATGATATCACACGTAAATATATATAAATAGTTTTACAAAAATATTTAAAATTTAAATGTTGAAGGATAAAATTCCTTTTTCCTGGAAAAGGAGATCTTCTCTTTGTCCCTGGAAATTTGGAGGGGATGAATTCGCATCAAGGGGGGAAATGGGGAAACTTCCCCATTTGCGCGTGGGTAACGGGGAACATGACAAGATCAGCCTTGGATTTTTTGGAATTTAAACTTTCTCTGTTGTTCCACATACCTTGGACTGGAGTGAATTCCTTGGGAATGATGAAAGTACTTCCCAAGTCCCGTTTGGACCGAGCTTTGAAACATTGAATAGGAATAGGATGATCTCACTGTTTGAAGTGATGAGGATCTCATTGAATCCCCAGGCCCAGACCCAGACCCTGGCCCTGAACTCATTGACCACTGTGTCATTGAAAGGGTTGGAGTCTGGGCAGCGTTGGGGCCAAGAAATTGATGTTGGGGTTGCAAATGTGAATGTATTTAGCAAAAACTGTTCATATTCATTTTCAAAATATGAAAAATATCCGTTAATTTTTTGTGTCTTAAAAATGTAAATGTTTGACACTCTTTCACCACCGGATATATAAATCATTATCATTATTTCTATATTGAATATTACTGTTGTTTTGCCTATTTTAAGTGTGTATACAGTTAGGTCTTAGATGACTCGTAATAAATCTATCTTCGTATTGCTTTGAAGTTTGGTTTTAACCATATTTAAGGCTGTGGATGCTCATTAAGTAGAAATCAATTTTAATGATAAAGGGTGTCAAATGGTCTTCTTTACTCATGGTTTTAAAGTATGACCTAGAACGCGCGCCATATAGGCTAAAGAAATTGATTTAGGTAAGATTGAAATGAAATAAGAAAATAGAAGGATGGGACGAAGTTTTGACAGTGCTTGCTGTTCCTTTAATTTCGAGATTTACTGGAATGAAGTGGAATTATCCTAGAGGCTATGATTCTGAAATCGATATGAAATTGGAATATGAAACAAAAAAAAATTATCATCATGCATTTTTAGTCCAACCTGCTGCTGGTGTTGATTATTTCTAAAAGATAAATGAACATTTGTATCCAATGCAAAGGTTAAGGATAAAGCAACCGTAAACCTTTCCTACCTATGATCAGTAGAATTCCTTATACTTGCCTTGGATGTTCATCAACACTTATTCTGGTTGGACCTTATTAACCGGAGCCTCCCCGATCCTGCTCTGAAATTGTGTATCGGTGTTTATCTCATTATCTTATCTATTTCGTGCACTACCCCTATTCTCACACTTGCAAGATTGAGTAGGGATCTTTATCTATCTATCTACCACTATCATTTTGCTTATATTTTTTTGTGGGCCACACAAGAACCGCTAAATCAATTGAATAAATCTTGAGGTCGCGCAATATTTTTTTAAGAATTTAATTGCTTAGTTATTTATTTAAAAATGTGCAACATAGTTTTGTCATTTGATTACATAATTATTTATTTAAAATGTGCAGCATGTCTCTTTATTATTCAATAGCTTAATTTATTAATTAAAAATGCAAATATATGTTTTTCTAGTTAACATCTTAAATATTCTTTATTGTCTCCCTCAACATAACATTCTTCCAGGCCAAATTACAGCCGACTTAGAGGGGTGGGACCCACCATCAAATCAATTTAATTTATATTTTTAGCTATTTATCTAATAATGAATCTAATTGTAAAAACTAATAAAATGATGGAATGATTTTAGAGGTATGGCCCGCCTCAGGAAAGGGGAGGCCATCATTATGTAATCCCGTTTTCAAAAGATGATCTTATTAATAAAGTGATTCAAAACAATGGTAGTGTTTATTACACTTGCTATGATCAAATTATTTCTTAATTCTCTTGATATAGATTTAGAGCTTGATTGAAATGAAATACAAAGGTTTTAGCCATGAACCATGTGATCATAATTTTCAAGTTTCAGGCTGAAACTCAAAATCCTTTAGAACTATATCCTCGCCACTTTATATTCTAGGTTGATATCATGTTTATATGTTGTATATTTTAAAATCAAATTAAAAATAAGACTTTTATTTTTGCCGATCTTTTTATTTTTTTTCTTCTAATTTTTTAGCGCAAAAGACAAAAAGGCTTTGCTTTAATAGAATTTGAAGTAGGGAAGATGAGAGATGAATACCTATACAACGCCCCACTAATTCAAATCATTATTGCCTTAATTATATCATTTACCCCTCACCTCATATCCTATGCCCTTCAGCTCTTTAGGGCATGCTTGTTTCATGTAATTATTTATCTAGGATTGTATTTCTACAAGTAGTTAAAAATGAAGAACCAAAGGTGAATATTCAAAAATACCATTAAATAACCTCCCCTTAGGAAATTGAATCAAGGGAAGATGGAAGATGAATATCCAACAATCACCCAAGTAATTCAATAGGGAAAAAAGTTAACAAACCCATAGGGGTGCTCATGGACCGTGCCAGCCTAATTCGGGCCGGGCTAGGGCCTTTTGGTTTTGTACTCACGTTGGGCTCGGGCCGTTTAGCCCGATTCGAGCTTTGGCCGGGCTTCGGCATACCATTTAAAAGTCAGGTCTCGGGCCTGGATATTCCTTAGCCCAACCCGGCCTGGCCCATGAACACCCTTACCGTCCCATCTTCACACCTTACCTCATATGCTTAGATACTCTCTCTTTCTATTCTTCATCCCTTACCTCTTTAATAGTCCTTTTATCGAGTTCATTTAACCAAGAATTTCTATGTATTCAATTTTTGTGCATTTCATGTAAATGGATAGGCCCTTAATAATCCTTTTGTGGAGCTCATTTAATCATTAATTCCTATATATTCTAAGCAAACAACTAGGCCCAAACGAAAATTGTAAACATCTACCTTGTGATTATGGGTGGAGAGGAATAGTGAGTGTGACCTTGGTAAAATCAATTAAATTACATCAATTATCCAATATGGTCTTATACCTAACAGTTCTTGAATCACATATGGGAGAGTTTGGTGGGCAACCTTATTCTAGACTTTTTGGATATTCCTTTCATCTGAAACCTAAGTAGGTGGGGAAATTCATATTACAGATCACTTTCATTTGAAATCTAGAAGGTGGGGCGGTTATACCTTCTCATTGGTTGATACCCTATCCATACCAAAGGGATTATAGCCTGTAGCTGATCAACCACGAACTTGCCTTGCGGGTTCAGTCCCAATTTACCCAGAATAAATGGAATCCATTTATGGTGATTATGATGAGGCATTCCTCCTAAAAAAACACAACTCTTATAATATAGATTTGCACCTTTTACCCGTTTGTAACTTTACTAGTTTAGTAAAAATCAAGTAAAGCCTTCATTATTAAGATAAGTGGTCATATCAAAGTACACTTTTTCAAAATTTCCTCCTCCTTTTAAAAAAAAAAAGTAAAAAAGCAACATACTTTCTCCAATAAAAGATAAAAGAATTCCACTTTTCAATACAAAAAGAAAAAAAAAATTCCATACCCAACAACTAAAAAAAAAAAATAGATTCATAACCTATTTATATTTTATTCTCTTTTTATTTAATGCTTTTGCGGTAAAATTACCACATAGGCCTGCAATTGATGGCAATTTCACTGCCCCTATCTTTCTCAAGGTGGATTATGACATAAAAGGTAGAAAAAAAGAAAATGCCATCTTGTTGAGTCAGCACACTTCCACTATAGATTTCCATCTGATTTCCATGTACCCATCAGTATAATCCTAAAGTGACACATATGGAAATACGAATTGTGGGAGGCTTTTTCCCTTTTCTTTGGCTTCTGTCAATGTCTTTCCAAACAAGAATAAGGACCAGTACTGAATAAAATTAGCATGCTAGAGTGACTCGTTAAAAGGCTATTGAATTAAAGGGATAAAAGAGTGCGAACAGCTATACTTAGTACAGTTTGGATGTACACCGAATCACAAAGCAACCCACTCTGATTGACATCCATCTTAAGTGGAAATTGAGATGTGGGTGCAGAAAAGGAAGAAAATTGTGTGGGCTTCCAACAAAATTCCTGGTTTTACAGTCCCAAACTTGTATTTAGATTTCTTGACAACCTTCTATCTCACGTACAGCTTTTAGTGGAAAATCATCCATCTAAATGTTAGGTTATACACAATTCATTGCAGCTTCAGGAAGAATAAGAAACCAGTTGGGTATTATATCACCTCAAAATAGATCTACACCATTAGTTCTTCCCCATATATTTGAAACACTCTGCATTTTAGGATTCAATCTATAATGCCCTGGTATGGCAGCGATATGAACACAATTGTACACATAAAAAAGACAGATAGGATGATATGTATCCTTGCTACTTGCTAGCCCCAACATCTTTTTTTTCCTTCTTTTACAGTTAGCTGCACAGGGGGTGCTTTGGTCCTAACCGCTTTGGATGACCCATTAACTGAGAATTCAATGCCCTGAGACTTTTTCTCAATCTATTGCTTGATTCAAAAGCATGTGATCCTCAGCTCAATCCTGTAAAATTCAAAGAAACAAATACCAAAATAAGTAGGTAATTTATGGTAACATAGAGTCCCCAAGAGTCTTTAGATACAAAGGCTCTACTTTTGAAAAGTAGAAGAAATGAGGTAGTGTCGGGGTCCATCCCATTTTTTTTTTTTTTTCAAAGTAATCATTTACAGTAAGTGGGAGCAAGGACCACAAAATTGTGAAATCTGAAGAACCAGGAGTTACAATTTTAAGTGCTGCTTCAATCTTGAAAGTACACCTCAAATATTTTTTTGTAGGTGCCCATCACATATTCTTCTTTATCAGAGTGCTCTCAGTTGTCATTCTGTTATACCCTTTGGGCCAGGAATGTGGTGAATTGGGACCTTCTTCTTCTTGAAGCTGAGTACTATTTCAGCCATCTGGTCCATGTTGACCATTTTATAACTTCCAATGTACAAAGGACACAAAAGTTACAACTTGGTCAATCTAAACAAAACAATAATTGAATCCCAAAAGAATAATCAATATGAACATGAAGTTGCATTTCAAAATTGAAGAAAAGATCAGGTAGCTTTTGCCTAGGCAAAATAATGCAATGTGGGGACCTCGCCTTTTGAAAAAAGAAAAAAAGTTAAAAATAAAATTAGGTCTATCTTATTTGAGAAAGGAATTACACTAACCTCGTTTGAGGCAGAAAAATGACTCTATTTGTATGGTGCACAGATGCGGTGAATCACACTCACAGGTTCGAGGATATGACTCTGCACTTAATGAAATTCAGAGCATGGATACTGATATGAATGATCTAATTTTTCTTTAGGATATTTTTTAATTAATAAAAATGTCATTTTTTATTTTCTTTTCTAACATATTTTATGTTGAAAAGTAGAAAAAACTAATTGATATGTAGGATATGCTTAACTTGAGCCCTAAAAGTATTGGTGTAGTATTGAGTTCTAAAATTCTGATATAAATATCGTACTTTTCCGATATGGATATGCTTGGCCTGTAAAAGTATCTGGGTATAATAGCTCTCTTAAGGCCCTGCTGGAAGAAACTATTTATAACTGAATCACATGGCAAGCCAAGAACTATTCAGTGTGTATCAAAACTAAATTCTATTACTATTTCTGCTGTTAATGGAACAATTAATGTACCACTAATTCTCAAGAACTCTAGTAATATGTGCATGGCAGCATGGGTAACCAACAAAGTTGAAGACCATTATCAAATATATGAAGTTATGAACTGCTACTAGTCAAACAAATTGGTCAGCTTTATTATTTTTCCCCTACAAGTAGAGACTACAAGCAGTGCTCTCTGTTAGACTTGCATTCCAGTCCCCGATTAAATAGAAGGAAACATATCTAATGATTTTCGACTTTGGATCACCGGAGAGAGAAAGAAGGTTTTTTATCTCCTCCGCTAACCAATCTTAGGGAGGAACTCGATCGGTATTTATTTTGCAACACACACATATTTTAGTATTGAATTGTTCCTTATTGATTTGAACTCGTAATTAGTTGGCTTTCATACTATATTAAATTTGTTATGCTAATTGTAGGTGCAGAAAATAATGACCCACAATAAGGTGGTGCCTTAAAGGACTTATCCGAGAAGATGGTGATGACTGGGAATAACTGGATGCCGTCCGAAAGCCTGAAAGAGAAGAGAAAACGATCAAAGGACCCTGGCCTGGGCGGCGCAAGGCTCTCCGATGCCAAAGTCAGTGTGGGAACTGGAACAATGGTAGGAGAGGGAGAAGAGAGACAGAGTAAGGGCTCTGTGAATCAAATTGTGCGTACCTTGCATGGTGCATGGAGTTCTATTTGTAGAGGTTTGGATCGTATCTTTCAAAGGATATCTTGGTGTGGGTCCCATGATTCGACTGGGAAGTCATGATCAGCCCACAAAGTAATAAATGCAGTCTAATCCGGCCCACTCTGCATTTAATGCTAGTCGGGTCAGCCCACATTGCATTAAATGCGTGTCTTGTTGGGCCAGATTGTGTTGGGCGCCTTTGGCGGTTGGAGTACCATCGGATCTGCCCTCGGGCCTTGCCCTGATGTGGCCTCAGCCGCTGGATGCCGCCATGTCAGCGATCTGGTGAAGATAGTGGACGGTTGGATGTCGCATCTGTCTTATTGGCTCGCGCCCCTATTCCCCCACGTGTCTGACATCGTGGGGAATGAGGGGTGCGAGTGGAGGTTCTTTCTTGCCTCGGCTTTCGTCTAGACTCCTTCAGCCGAGGTGGTGCTCTCTGCCGAGGTGGGCACATGAAACAGCCGAGCTCGGCTATAGCGGCTCGTACATGCTTGACTTCGGCCGAAGACCCTGCCCTGATAGCCGAGGTGAAACTGATGCCACGTGGGCCACGCGGAGGGTACGTGAGGGCGCTTAATCTCATCTAAAGGCGGTTAATTAGCGTAATCTTGGAATTCTAAATCTCCCCACACAATTGCCCCCTAGCTTCTGACCTCGCGTAGAACGTTAGTGCCGTGAGGTCGGGAGCTATGTGACGGGGTCTATCTGGAGGAGAGAGCCCCTTTCGGCCCTGATTCGCGGTCGCTTTGGATGATCGAGGTAATAACTGGCGTCCCTTATTCAATGCTGAAGACAGGTCGACGGCTCCACGCGTCATCTCCTGGCTAGTTGTCTGTCTCCTCGAGATCGCACGCGTCGTCTCGTCAGGGGCGTAATCAATTTTTGAAATGATTCGCGCAGAATCCCAGGAGGCGCCCCCTGGCGCGCCCAATTAGGGTTTCTGGAAAGGGGGCCTCTCTGCTATATATAGGGCAATCGATGTTCGTTTTACCCTTCGTTTGCTATTCTGAATCAGAGGCGAGCATCAGAGGTGGGCAAGCTACTGTGAGGGAGCTTCATCTGAGAAGTGGTGCGCTGCTGAAGTTGAGTCTCTTTGCTGCTCAGCATCTTCGTTCTGCTTCCGTAAGTTCCTTCTGCCCTGCCTCTTCTTCTGCGGGTTTCTCTGTTTTTAGACTGGGATAGGAATGGGGATTTATAGCCACTGGTTAGAGGGCGAGGCAGCGATCGAGGGTTTCAGGTCGGCCTTTAGGATCCCTGCTGATGTCCAAATCAGGGGTGCTGAACCCCGTGGCTACAACCCTCGCGACTTTTCGGGAGGCTGGATGCCTTTTCCGCTAGTGGCCGTGATAGAAGGCGGGGTCCGATTCCCCCTTCACCCACTTCTCAGGAGATGCCTTAGTCAGTGGCGTCTCTGCCCCTGCCAACTGCTACCGAATGCCTTCAAGATCGTGATGGGCACGACCAAGTTGAATGAGGTCCTGGGCATCGACTTCGGCGTCTTCGACCTTGAGGACATCTACGACATATGCAAGTCCGGAGATTCTTATTATCTCCGGGCCAAGCCAGGCCGGGACGGCTTCGTCCGATACTTGGAGGATTCAAGCAAGTATGCCGGAGACGATCTTCTGTACGTCTCGGGGAACTGGGAGTTTGGGGAGGCTGACACCGATAGAGGCTACCAGGTCCCTCGCCACTTCGGTACCATTCCAAGTAAAACACCCTCCGTTTCTTTTTCCTTTTTACATGAGTTTTCTTTTTGTTCTGCCGCGCTTATGCTTCTGATTGTTGCAGCTTCGAAGGAGAGAAAGCGGGCCGCCAGATATATTTGGAAGAGGAACGAGGCCTGGCTCCGCCTGGTGAAGCGGTACAAGCGGTCATGACGGCAGGGCGGCCTGGTCGCTGCTAGGGTATCGGCCGAAGTACCGTGGGTATTTGAGGGGCACCGTAGAGCCGATCCAGGGTGAAGGTGCCGGACTCGAGGTCGGGCGGGAGCAGGCCGGTCCGGGGGTCGCAGAGCCCTCGCGGGCGTCGTCTGACGTTAGGGCCACGTCTGGAGCTCCAGCTTCCACATCGGGATCGAGACTTCTTCGGGTCTCAGGAAGGGAATTGAGTCAAACCGCCAGATCTCCCTCGCCAGGCTCCGAGATGAGGCACACCAGGCGTTTGTCCTTCGAGGACCTCGAGGCTTTGGCGCTTGGAGTGGAGGACGCCCGAGCCCCCCAGGAGCCGGTGAATCCCCGGAGCATCCATCTCCGAGGGCTCGGGTAGTTTCCCCTGCAGAGGTGGCGGAGGTTCCCGCTCCCCCAAGCCCTGTTGATCCAGAGGTACGCCTGCCCCCGGCTGAGGTTGAGCAGGAGGAAACTCGGCCGCTGAAAATGCCGAGGACCGACGCGGGCCCTAGCTCGGCTGCTGCCTCGTTGCCCCAGGGGGCGCCGTTATGGGAGCCGAGCTTCATGCTTGGGCCGGGGAGGCCGATGACGATGGAGGATTGCGTTCTTCACAAGATCGATCCCCCGGTCCTCGAGGCCCTAGGGCGAGCCTGCGCCCTTCCCCGGGACATGGAGCGGCTGGACAAGTACAAGCGATCAGAAGCTGATCCTGTTGATGTTGCAGTCCAACCTCGTGGTAAATCTTCATTTCCCTTCGTCAAACCATCGATTTAGCGTCTAGCGCTCTTTGGATCTAACACGTACACTCCGTTTCTTTCACAGGCGGCACAGAAGTCCATGGTCGTGGCTGACAGGATCCGCAGGTACAGCATGGACGTTGCCGAGCTGACCGTGGAGAAGAACGGCCTGCAGGAATCCCTGGACGCCGTTAGCCAGAAGTTAGCCAGGGTGGAAGAGGAATACGCGGCGAAGCTCGAGCAGGCGAGGGAAGAAGCCGAGGCGGAGAGGACTAGAACAGCCGAGCTCGAGGTCTCCATTTCGAAGATGGGAGACGATTACGCGGCCCTGCTTCAAGCCGAGTCCAAGAGGGCGGATGAAGCCGAGGCGAAGCTCGAGTCTGAGTGCGATGCTGCGTTCGAGGACGCCAGAGCGCAGGTCACCGCCCACTACAAGGAAAGGGTTCTTGTGGTGAGGGATAAGGCCTGGGCGAAAGGGTGGCTTGCCGGCCTGAAGGAGGCCGGGGTCTCGGAGGACCACCCCTCCTTTCGGGAGCCTCCTCCGTACACGCTTCCGGTGCCGACCTCCGCCCGTCCATCCGGCGAAGCCTCTGACGCCGCGGCCCGTGCAACTGACCGGTCATGACCTCGGGAGATTCGCTTTCTTGCTTTATGCTCTGTAATTTTCTTCAGTTTGTATTTGATGAACACTGTAACGAGTGAGATTTTAATACAATTGAAAGTTTCTTCAAATACTCGTGCTTCCGTCTCTTTTAAGCCCGGTACTTCGATGCTTGAGTTCGGCGGAGCGCTTCTTGTGACGAAACGTCAGAACTGAGTGTCGAGTGGCCTCCTTGGGCGCTAGCGTCGATACTCCATACCTTAGGTGATCTTCTTTGGTATTCGCGCTGATCCTCCGTATCTTAGGTGATCTTCTTTGGTATTCGCGCTGATCTTCCGTATCTTGGGCGATCTTGAATAGCTGCAAGTACGGTGATGTGACCACTGAGGAGAACGAGGGAATCGGACGGATGTTGATCGCTGGTCAACAGTCGTGCATCCCCAGTAACGCGTGGGAGACTTCGCCCTCATAACTCCTTTCGGAGACTGAGCCTTTCTCCATCCTATAAGTAGGGGGAGCAGGCTCGCCATGGGAGAAGGAAATAACATAGTTGTAGGAACCATGTCCGGGAGGTGTCCGAAGTTATTTGATCTGGGGGGAACCCTGCGCCTGTGGACGTCTCTCTCCAAGGGGGGAAGTCCGTCGTGGTCTGCGCGCTCTCTGAAGGAACTCCCCGTGGACCACGCGCTCTCTGAACGCGGGTTCATGGCCATCCGTCCCTGGCCAGACAGAGTGAGGATGCGCTGCGGGGGACGGTAGCGCATTCTCGTCCGACACGGCCCTGTGCGCCCGTCGTACGGGAGGCGGGATGAGGCCCCGCTGCACCTGGGGTTTCGTTGATGGAGAGAAGAAGAGAAAGAGGGGCGGTGGCGCCCGCTGCACTTCTCGTCCGACACGGTCCGAGGAGTGAGTGAAGATCAGAGTCTCCCAGCCTTTCTCTATTTTCTGTTTTTAGAGGACTGTGATCCTCCTTTCTGTACTTTGCTTTCTATTCTGTAATTCTTGTAATAAAGCAGTTTGCAATGGATAAAAAGGAATTCTGTGATTACCCAAACTGTGTACAGTGCTTTTGAGTTCTTTTTCTCATTTCTTTGCACTGTTCTGGAATGCTTGGATTTTTGTGTTTGAATGCTGGCGCAGCTCTCTTCCTCTGGAAGGCCGCCCTTGGCCGAAATGGCTGGCTTTGGCCGAGACGAGCTGCCTTGTGCCGAAGTGGAGTCATCATTCCACTGGTCTCGGCTGTGGAAGCGTGAGCTCGGCAATGATCTTTGAGGGGTGTAAAAACCCTGATCTTAGGACTCCGGCCGAGTGTCCGAACTCGAGGCCTTCTCCAGAGCCCAAGGCTCGGAGCTTTAGGAAACGACCGAGTCTGGACTCGAGGCCTTTTCCAGGGCGGTAGACCCAATCCGGCCGAGTGTCTGAACTCGAGGCCTTCTCCGTGGCCCAAGGCCAGGAGCTTTAGGAAACGACCGAGTCTGGACTCGAGGTCTTTTCCAGGGCGGTGGACCCAATCCGGCCGAGTGTCTGAACTCGAGGCCTTCTCCGTGGCCCAAGGCCAGGAGCTTTAGGAAACGACCGAGTCTGGACTCGAGGTCTTTTCCAGGGCGGTGGACCCAATCCGGCCGAGTGTCTGAACTCGAGGCCTTCTCCGTGGCCCAAGGCCAGGAGCTTTAGGAAACGACCGAGTCTGGACTCGAGGTCTTTTCCAGGGCGGTGGACCCAATCCGGCCGAGTGTCTGAACTCGAGGCCTTCTCCGTGGCCCAAGGCCAGGAGCTTTAGGAAACGACCGAGTCTGGACTCGAGGTCTTTTCCAGGGCGGTGGACCCAATCCGGCCGAGTGTCTGAACTCGAGGCCTTCTCCATGGCCCAAGGCCAGGAGCTTTAGGAAACGACCGAGTCTGGACTCGAGGTCTTTTCCAGGGCGGTGGACCCATGCTGTCGGGATCAGTCAGAGAGAGACGACAAGTTGATGACAATGTGAAAGCTGCTTTTATTAATTTTGAGACTCGATACATCTTTAGAAATAAAATTTCTTCAAGTGGGATGCATTCCATGGTCTCGGCAGTGGCTTGCCTTCCAAGTCTTCGAGCTTGTAGGCTGACTTTCCCGCCAGTGAGACTACTCTGAACGGGCCATGCCAGTTCGGGGCAAGCTTCCCCTCGTTTGGTTCTCTGTCAGCTGGCAGGGTCTTCTTTAAAACGAGCTCTCCCGTGGTGAACCTTCTTTATTTGACATTTTGATTGTATGCCCTGGCTAACCGCTGCTGATAGTCGGTCAGTCTCAGGGCTGCTGCTTCTCGTCGCTCGTCCGCCAGCTCCAGCTCCATTGCCAGGTTCGTCTCATTTCGGCCTTGGTCGACCAGCTCTGTCCTCAGGGTAGGAAGGCCGATTTCCAAGGGAATGACCGCCTCCATCCCGTAGGCCAGAGAGAAAGGTGTTGCCGAGGTGGACCTCATTGGAGTTGTTCTGTACGCCCACAGCACGCTCGGAAGCTCCTCTGTCCATCTGCCCTTTGCCTTGTCTAGTCACTTCTTCAGGCCGTCCAGGATCACTTTGTTAGAGATTTCTGCCTGGCCATTACTCTGTGGATATGCCGGGGTGGAGTAATGGTTTCTGATGCCGTGCTCTTGGCAGAAGTCTTTGAAGTACTTGGAGTCGAACTGAGTCCCGTTATCCGAAATCAGGGTCCGGGGGATGCCGAACATCGTAAGGATGTTTTTCCAAACGAAGTTCCTGGAGTCCCTGTCCGTGATGGAAGACAACGGTTCAGCCTCTATCCACTTTGTGAAGTAGTCCGTAGCCACTATCAGCCATCTCTTGTTCCCTGGAGCTCGGTGAAGAGGCCCCACAATGTCCAGGCCCCATTGAGCGAAGGGCCATGGGCTGGAGAGGGGACTCAGATCCTGTGCTGGCTGATGGAGGGAGTGGGAGAACTTCTGGCATTTCTCGCATTTTCTGGCGTAGACCTGGGCGTCCTTCTGCATGTAGGGCCACCAGTAACCCTGGCTGATTGCTCTGTAGGCCAACGACCGACCTCCTATATGGCTGCCGCAGATTCCTTCGTGGATCTCATACAGGAAGTCGTCCACCTTGGTCGGGTGGACGCATTGGAGGTATGGACCTGTGAAGGACTTCCTGTAGAGTTTGCCTTCGGGAGAGAGCCAAAGTCGAGCTGCCTTGAGCCTGATCTTGTGGGCTTCAATCTTGTCCTCAGGGAGCTGGTCGTCCTTCAAGTAGGCGACGATTGGATCCATCCAGCTAGGGCCGAGGTCAGCACAGAGGACAAGCCGAGATGAATGGAGTTCCAGACTTGACCTTGATACTGACCCGACCTCGATGGTCCTCTTCTTTCCTGCTTCGACAGCGGAGGCCAGGTTTGCAAGCGCATCTGCATGCGTGTTGGTATCTCGGGATATTTGCCTGACCTCGGCTTTCTGAAAATGGGAGAGCAGTTTTTTCGCGAGGGCTAAGTAGGCCGCCATCCTGTCGTCCCTGGCCTGATAGTCTCCGGCGAGCTGGCTAGTTACCAGTTGAGAGTCGCTGAAGATCACCAGGTGTTGGGCTCCAAGGATTTGGGCGCTGTTCAACCCCGCAATCAGTGCTTCGTACTCTGCCTCATTGTTTGTGGCTTTGAAGTCCAGGGTGAAGGCCTGTTCTATGACCAGTCCCTCTGGCGATTGGAGAACTATGCCGGTGCCAGCTCTCTTGGAGGTGGACAATCCGTCGACAAAGATCTTCCATGCCGAGGTGGGACACTGTTCGGTCTCAGACACTTCTGGCTCGTGGCCTGTGCCCCCCAGTGCCGTGCCGAGCTGGGTCGGAGCCGGGTTGGGGGAGACGAACTCCACTATGAAGTCTGCCAGAATCTGGGCTTTGATCGCAGTTCGGGGATGGTACTGTATGTCATACTGCCCCAGTTCAACTGCCCACTTTGATATGCGCCCTGAAAAGTCAGCCTTCTTGAACACTGAACGGAGTGGGTGCTCCGTAATCACCACAATGGTGTGGGATTGAAAATAATGGGAGAGCTTGCGGGAGGCACTGACGAGAGCCAACGCAAGCTTCTCCAATAGAAGGTACCTGGTCTCGGCATCGAGCAGGGTCTTGCTCGTATAGTAAATTGGCTTTTGGATTCCTTCGTCCTCCCTGATGAGGACGGAGCTCACTGCGTGATCCGAGACCGCAAGGTACAAATACAGAATCTCCCCCAAAGTTGGGGTGGAGAGTAATGGTGGTGACATTAAATAAGTTTTGCGTGCGGCCAACGCCTGGTCGCACTCGGGGGTCCATTGAAACTTCAAATTTTTCTTCAGAAGCTGAAAGAAAGGCCTGCACTTATCTGATGACCGGCTGATGAAGCGATTGAGTGCGGCGGCCATTCCTGTGAGCCTCTGAACTTCCTTCGTGGTAGAGGGACTCTGGATGCCCTGGATGGCAGTGATCTGGTCCGGATTGGCCTCTATCCCCCTCCGCGTTACCAAGCTGCCGAGGAACTTGCCAGAGGCTACGCCGAAGGCGCACTTGGAAGCGTTTAGCTTGAGCTTGTACGCGCGAAGGATGCCGAAGACTTGGCCGAGATCCGCCAGATGGTCGCTGGAGCGCACGGATTTGACGACCATGTCGTCGATGTACACCTCTACCGATCGGCCGAACTGGGCCTGGAACATTTTTGTGACGAGGCGCTGATAGGTCGCCCCCCGCGTTCTTCAGCCCGAAGGGCATCACCTTATAGCAGTAAGTGCCGCGGGGGGTGATGAACGATGTTTTCTCCTCGTCAGGCTCGTAGAGCGGGATCTGATGATAGCCTCGGTAGGCGTCAAGGAAGCTCATTCGGTCGTGACCAGCGGTGGCGTCAATCAGTTGGTCAATCTTCGGGAGGGGAAAACTGTCCTTAGGGAAAGCCCTGTTCAAGTCGGTGAAGTCCACGCACACCCTCCACTTCCCAGTTTTCTTCTTGACCACCACCGTGTTGGCCAGCCATACCGGGTACTGGACTTCCCGGATGGCTCCTGCTTTCAGCAGGTTGTCGATCTCTTCGACGACCGCATCTGTTTGCTGCAGCCCGGTCCTTCGGGCCCTCTGCACTATTGGTTTGTGGTCGGGGTCGACATTGAGCTTATGGCACATAACCTCAGGGTCGACCCCAGGCATTTCGCTTGGGCTCCAAGCGAAGACGTCCACATTCTGCATCAAGAACCGAGAGAGTTCGGCTCTTTCTTCGTCTGGCAGCTGGGTGCCAATCAGGAAGAACCTGTCTGGGTCTGCCGGGTCTAGTCTGACTTCGGCCAGGTCCTCGATGCTCTTCTTCTCAGGGTCCCGGCCGATCTCATCGAGGCCTTTCTCGAACTCGGCCAGGTTGACGCGCTCTGGTTCCTTCACTGCTGGGACTGCGGCCAGCATGCACTGCCTGGCCTGCTGCTGGTCTCCCTCCACAGTGATTACTTCCATCTTGCCCTCCTTGTTCTCAAGGACGAACTTCAGCTTTTGGTGGAGGGAAGAAGGAACTGCCTCTAGCTTGTGGAGCCACGTTCTGCCCAGAATGACATTGTAGGGGGAAGGGGCGTCCACAACCAGGAAGTCAGCCAGCACGGAGGCTCCGCCAACTCGGGTTTCCAAGGTGATCCTACCCTTGGGATAGACTGGCGTGGCGGATAACCCTAGCAAGGGTGCTCGGACCTCCGTGAGGTCTGCTTCGGAGAGCTTCATCCTCTTGAAGCAGTCGTAGTAGAGGACCTCGGAGGAGCTGCCGGAGTCGACGAGGATCCTCTTCACGGTGAAGTCTCTCAGCTTCATGGTGAGGAGCAGGGGGTCGTTGTGAGGGACCTGGATTCCCTCTAGATCTCGATCCGAGAACGAGATGGCGGGTCGGTCGCGGCGGGCTCTCTTGGATGCCGGAGCGAGTTCGGCTTTCATTATTTCTTTCCCGTGCGAAGCCCGCCTGGCTTCGGCACGGGCCTGAGAGCTTCCCCGGGATGAGGAAGCGGGAGCTGAGGAAGCCAGATGGATCACGTTGATGATCTTCTCTGAGTCCTCGCTGTCTGGAGCCTGGGCCGTGCTCTGGTGGATTCGGCCCTCGCTGCCGCCGGCATCACCCGCCTTGATGAACTCCGGAATGTGGCCCTCTTCGGCCAGCTTCTCCAGATACTCCTGCAAAGTCCTGCAGTCTTCGGTCTTGTGGCCGTTGCCCCTATGGAAGGAGCAGTAGAGCTTGCTTCGGGGGCCTTCGGTGGGTTCATTCTTCAAGGGCTGAGGATATTTGAAGAACGGCTTGGACCTGATCTTGGGCAGGATGCGGTAGATCGGCTCCTTGAAGACGACGTTGACGCTCTGACTGGCGCTGGAGGGAGGTCTGGGCTTCCAAGTGCCCCCAGACCTGGACGACGAAGGTTTCGCCGAACTGGAGACCCAGGCCTGCTTGGTCTCCTGCTTCTGGGAGGGTCTCCCGCCTCTCTGTCGAGGCTGGCTACTCCTCTGCTCGGGCTCCGGATGCCCGTCCTGATCCTTAGCTCGGATCTCGTCTTCCTCCTGGGCGATGAAGCGCTTCACCCGGGACATCAACTCGGGCATGGATTCTGGGGTGTCCCCGGCCAAGTCTTTGCGCAAGTCGTTGCCGGGGATCAGGGCATGCTGGAAGGCGTAGATGGATATCCCTTCCCTCGCGCCCTCGATTTGGCTGTAGACCGCCCAGAATCGCTGGGCGAACTTGGCGAGGGTTTCGCCCTGCTTCATTTTCAGGGCGATGAGGTCCCCTTCTTTCTTGGGGACGATGGTGTAGGCTTGGAACTTCTTCAGGAAGGAGAGCTGGAGCTCCTTCCAACTGGAAACCGACTGCTCCGGGAGAGAGCAGAACCACTTCAGGGGGAGAACACCCAAACTGGAGGAGAAGATCTTGCAGTTTAGGTGACCCTCGTTCCCCCAGATGGACATCTTCTGGGAGAAGTGTCGGAGGTGTGCAGATGGGTCGGACAGTCCGTCATAGGGGACGAACCGCGGGACGGAGAACTTTCTGGGCAAGGGGGTGCGCTCGATCTCTTTTGTGAAGGGCGAGCCCCCCAGATCAATGTGACCACAGATCTGCTTCTGGTCCCGCATGTCCAAGTTGTGCTGGAGAGCCAATCTGACACGTTTGTCAAATCGCTCTTGCTCATCGTCCTTCTCTGGAGTCTGAGCTCTGGGCTTTCGCTTGGGATGGCTCGGGCTACGACGGCTATGAGTTCGGCCGTCGCGGCTATGGTGACTTCGGCTGTTGCTCGAGCCTTCGTCACGGATCTGGCTCCGTTTCTGATCCAGATGATTTCTGAGGTCCTCGCGGGGAGGCTGGGCTGCCCTACTGGGGGCGTCCCTCTTTTTCCCTTGAGGCTCAGAGACCTGCCTCAGGGAGGCAGTTCGCGCTGCCCTCAGCTGCTGTTGGAGTTGCTGGAGCTCTCGGACTAACCGCTCCTGCTTCTGGAGAAGAGCGTCTTGGGCTGCGATGTCTCCTCCAGCGGCTGGAGGTCGATTGCGGCGCGTCTCGTCCACGGCAACAGCTTTATCTTTGCGGGGACGCTCGCGCCGGTGCTCGTCACGTCGGGGTGGCACGGTTTCGTCCGCTGAGAGCGAGGCCTCGACTCCCTCTTGGAAGGGGATCTCGACAAAGAGTTGGGAGCCCAGGCGGCCCTCGCCTGTGGATGTGCCTTGGACCGTTCGGGACCGTCCCTGAGGAGGGACGTCCGTCGACGGTGCTAGCCGCTCGAGGATTGCCCTCGAGGATTCTCCGCCCTTCTTAGCTTTCGGTGGCATGGCTTCTGAGAGATGAGGTTTAGAAGGTTGGGAAGGTTTTGAGAGGTTGGGATATTACTTTCCCACAGACGGCGCCAATTGTAGGTGCAGAAAATAATGACCCACAATAAGGTGGTGCCTTAAAGGACTTATCCAAGAAGATGGTGATGACTGGGAATGACTGGATGCCGTCCGAAAGCCTAAAAGAGAAGAGAAAACGATCAAAGGACCCTGGCCTGGGCGGCGCAAGGCTCTCCGATGCCAAAGTCAGTGTGGGAACTGGAACAATGGTAGGAGAGGGAGAAGAGAGACAGAGTAAGGGCTCTGTGAATCAAATTGTGCGTACCTTGCATGGTGCATGGAGTTCTATTTGTAGAGGTTTGGATCGTATCTTTCAGAGGATATCTTGGTGTGGGTCCCATGATTCGACTGGGAAGTCATGATCAGCCCACAAAGTAATAAATGCAGTCTAATCCGGCCCACTCTGCATTCAATGCTAGTCGGGTCAGCCCACATTGCATTAAATGCGTGTCTTGTTGGGCCAGATTGTGTTGGGCGCCTTTGGCGGTTGGGGTACCATCGGATCTGCCCTCGGGCCTTGCCCTGATGTGGCCTCAGCCGCTGGATGCCGCCATGTCAGCGATCTGGTGAAGATAGTGGACGGTTGGATGTCGCATCTGTCTTATTGGCTCGCGCCCCTATTCCCCCACGTGTCTGACATCGTGGGGAATGAGGGGTGCGAGTGGAGGTTCTTTCTTGCCTCGGCTTTCGTCTAGACTCCTTCAGCCGAGGTGGTGCTCTCTACCGAGGTGGGCACATGAAACAGCCGAGTTCGGCTATAGCGTCTCGTACATGCTTGACTTCGGCCGAAGACCCTGCCCTGATAGCCGAGGTGAAACTGATGCCACGTGGGCCACGCGGAAGGTACGTGAGGGCGCTTAATCTCATCTAAAGGCGGTTAATTAGCGTAATCTTGGAATTCTAAATCTCCCCACACACTAATTAATTTTACCAAAACCTCAAGACATTAGTAGAGACACCCGAAAACACTTTTCAAGAAAGTTGATACTCAATTGATACTTCCACTTTGGATTCAGACCTCCTTTACAACTATCAATTAGTAACACTTAATTCTAGGGCTAGAATTACTTAATCCTGAGATTGTCAAGGTAACCCATCATTGTGATAAACACTGAGGCAATAACATATTATATTTTCCAAGTGTTAATGACATGATGATATCACAAGAAATTGAGAATATTGCCAAAAGCTAAAATAAAGTGACATTATTATAATATTTTGCAAAAGTCCCTATATTTTAGAGTTTAGTTACTATTAATTATTTTAACTCTACAGTATTTTGCATCGGTAACTTGAGAAATCCAAAATTTTAAGGACCTCGTATGAATAATACTGTTAATAACCCGTCACTAATGCTGACAATGCTCTACTGATCTAGTGGCGCATTGGGGGTGGGGGTGGGATGGGTTGGGTCGGGCTGAGCAATATTCAAGTCCGGCCTTGTTTTTAAAACATTGGCCGACCCCAGTGCCAGCCCGACTCAGGCCATAAGTGCCTGGCCCGAGCTCGACCTATTTGAAAAAGGTAAGCCCAAGCTCGGTTGGATGATGTCTTAAAAATAAAAAGTCATTTATTAACTCAAGTGGTTGGGATGTGTATGTTTGTGTGAAGGTGCATATGTTTGACTCTCCATTTTGGATATTATCTCCTAAGCTAAAGCTTAGAATATCCTAAGCTGGAGCGTGCGGTTCACATGTGTGACGGAAGGGAAATCATTTTATGAAGTTCACCCATTGTTCCCCTTTTCCTCTTTCTTTCTAACCTAATCGTTCGAGAAACCAAAAAAAAAAAACAGACAAGAGAAAGTCGCCTTTCCCTGCAACGACTGCTCTCCTTCCCTCCTTTTGTCATCTCCTCTCTCCCTCTCTCGACTTCTCAATGGAAGGAGGGAGGGAGAGAGGGAAAGTAGTCGATGCAGCATGTGGGACTGGGCGCAGATCTCTGATGGCAGTCGGAGAGCAAATGATAGATGGAACGAGGGAGGGAGAGGGAGAGATGACTAGCAGTCGAGAGAGGAGGCAATGCAAGAAGGACAGTCGAAAGAGTGAGAGAGGAGATGACGGAAGGAGGGAGAGAGAGAGGGGGAGAGCAGCCGATGCAGGGAAAGGTTTTTTTGGTTTCTCAATCGATTAGGTTAGAAAGAAAGAGGGAAAGGGGAAAAAATCGGGTGGGCTTCCTAAAATGATTTCCCTGGGCTTCCTAAAATGATTTCCCTTTCGTCACGCCTTAGAACCGCTTGAAAGCTTTAGCGTAGGGAAGCCTCCCTATATATATATATCCTAAGTGTAAAATCTTGAGCCCATAAGATCATCATAACCTTTTGATCCAATTATCCTAAAATTTAATTATTTAGAAGCATAATTTTATTATGATTTCAATCTAACAGTGAGAAAAAGTTGGATGAATATCAAACTTGGACTTATGACTATTCATTGGGGGGTAGTGTGTGTGAACAGACTTGATTGACAAAACATGGGCCCTATGACAAAAAGAAAAAAAGAAGGGTGCAAAATGAGCATTTTTAAAGTGAGGCGTTTTTTAGAATTTTCCTATATGTATATATATTGCTTAATTAAGCTTCAGCCCCCTAGCAATGAATCCAAACCCAAACTGTAATATAAAATGGGCCAATATCTTGGGTTAAGTCCAGCCCGAGTACAAAGACTAATGCTCAAGCTTGGCCCAAAGCGGGCTGGGCCCGGGCTGTTGGTTTTTTAGTGTTTCAAAAATTCATTCTGTTTTTTTCTTTTTCTTTTTTTTTTCTTCTTCCGAACATGCGTTTTTGTCCTTATGTATGTGCATAAGATCCCACATCGATCGGTAGTAATAAAAATTTGAGTGGGCTTTATAAGCATTTCCAAGGTCTTTATGCTTTAATATGTTTTTAGCCTTTTACCACTGGTCTTGTGCACGCACACGAGTCAAGTTTGACCCGGGATTCTCGGTTTGGAAACATTAAACTGAGTCCATGTCCGCAAAGCACATACTGTGTGATCATCACGCCTGGGGTTGCAAAGCTTGTCATTTATGATAAAGTAGTGCTACATGGACAAACTTTTTGGCTAGAAATTTGGACAAATTTTTTTGCTAGAAACTTGGACAACCCCTATGATATTCAGCTGTCAGAGTCACAGAATCTAATGTTGTTGCGCACTTGGTAGCTAAATTTGAATTTCATTGTATTTCAGGCTGCTGCTGGTTTGATGATCTTCAGGACTAGCTTTGTAAGCTTGTTATGAATATAACATAGCAAAAGAAAAGGAAACAAAAGAAAAGGACCCAAACTTGATTGGTAACTCACTGTTTGGATTGACTCATTCTTATTTTGAAGTTGGGCTAGGGTTGGCATCATTGAGTATACTTATAAATCAACGAGTCAACATTGAGTCCAACCTGACCTTGCCTAACTAATTGTACTATAAACCCAACCAAACTTAACTGACCAATTAATTAATGTCCTTTTTGTGTATGCCATAGAAATAGCAAAGCAATACTTTATCTGCTTTGTTTTGTTTAAACTTTAAATTCTGCGTGGAACACAATAAAAAAAATGCAAAAGAATTTCGATAAATGGTGCGAATTTTGTATTTTTGAGTGGAATGATTGTTTGTAAATAGAACAGCGGTACCAAGGACTACATCCCATGAGTGTTCTCCCATACATGTGAGTGGGATGTGTGGAACTTCCACCATGGGCCCACCTATTGATAATATGAACGGCTGCCGTCACCTCTAGTGGCATATCCTCTAATTTTCTTGTAATAAGAGCTGGTCACAATGTAAGATTGAGAACATAACTAAGTACGTGATTAGCACAATCTTATGCGTTTTAATTGTATACTTTAAATACATTATCAATCATGTGTTTAATCTTACAATAAGACAAAATTCTAAAAAATTAAGATTTTAACGATTCGAATTATCAATATATAGGTGGCCCCAGGGATGAATTCCATACATCCCACTCACGAGAAGAGTGGGAGACCATGGGAATCTGAACTCATAACATGGATATATCCAAATGTACTCTAGAGTTCGGATTAAGCTCATACATGTTAATTGATAGTGCTCAATCAAGACTTTCAATCAGTGGCGAACCCAGAATTTTTGTTTAGGTGGGGCTAAACTCTTACTTGAATGTGCTAACTTTTTTTCACATTAAAAAGATCAAAAGATAAAAAAAAATCTATTTAAATTTACACAACTTTTTTTCTATGCTCATCAAAATCTCCATGGATAACGAGATTTCAAGTGAGGAAAATAGTTTCCAGCATGACTAGATTTGAGAATATTCATTTCTCCATTATGCATCCTCATACAATTCAATTTAGCAAAAATGCTTCCAAAAACAGAATGGGTACCTATTGAATTACCGCGAATGAAATGGAGGTCCTCTACCATTCAAACTGATTTGCAGCTTGTTGTCCGGGCTGTGGGCATAAATTATTGATATTTATATCTCTTTGTTCCTATAAAGGGCCCCTTTGAAATCCTATGTATCTGATTTGGATGATAGTGTTTCAATAATGTAATCTATTACTATTTGAAAATGAAAAACTATACTTATTCTTAAAAAAAAAAAAACTTTTTTCCATGCTCGGTTCTCCTAGCCAATTGAAGGGTCTTCCCACTCCCTCTCCCAGATTTAGATGATTATCAATTCATTATCATCAAAACAACTTAAGATAACATTTTCTCTAATCCTAAGTGTTTGGATGCCCTAAAATGATAATTTAGGTGAGCACCCATTTACCCAATTTGAATTTTATAAGGGATTTTATTCGGATATAAGGAATTTGGTTGCCTGCACATACCTTAGCTATAAAAATAATTCCTTATAGTTGGTCATGGGCTCACGGTAATGAAGAAAAAAATAGCACTTAAATGTAACTCAAGTTATCCAAACATATGAACCCTAAGGCCTGATTTATGTATGAATTGAAGTTTAAAGTATATCCAATGGTGATTTTGTTATCTTCAGACTCGTAGATATTCTGTGATTTAGGGCTTAGTGTTTGGAGTAAGATTTGAAGATTTAGGGTCTAAAATTAGGATTTGAAAATTAAGGGTTCGAATTTAAATATAGAGTGATTAGGATTATACTACAACTGAGGAGGAAGATTATTTTATTTACAGTTATTTGGTGAGAGAGGGACTAACTGGCCATAAGAGAACCGACGATGAAAAGCTCGATCAGAGCGAAGAGGATCTCAGAATCTCACCAGAAAGAAGATGTCGAAAAAGATTGGCACGAAGAGGATCTGTTTTCAATCTTTTCATGTTTATAATGTGGGGTGATCACATGGTTTAGACGTGGGGCGACTGTTTATTAGATATATTGAGAAATGTCCAATGCCCATTCAAATAGCATGTAATTTCAAAATTGACCTAGGTGGCATCTAGGTCCGCCACTGCTTTCAATGGACCTAAGTCTGACCGTTGCCCAAATTTGACAATTAGGGTTTAAAATTTTCCAATAGGTTGGTCCCAAGCCTAAATTCAATGGCTGAATCCCTTATCAAGCTAGTCTCAAGCCCTTCAATGCTAGTCATGATGGATAGAAATTTAAATACTATATGTATATACATATTTATATATATATTTATAAAAATGGGTGATACTTCCATGCATCCGTTGCGAACGATCTTATTGTGCATAGAGGCTGCTAGGGCTCACCTGAGGCCCCACAAATTTTGGTGGGGGAGGGGGATGGAAAAATCCAGGTCTGACCATTCAAGACATGAAGTTTCAAGTCGATATAATCTTTCTAACCCCCTTGATCCCTGGTGCACAAGTTAAAATATTTTTTAATTAGAAAAGAAAAAAAGACCCTCAAACCAGTGGTCCTATCCAATCGAAGTGGTGAAAAGACATGGGATCCGGTAACTATGGGGGATTTATTTGAATGGTGTAAAGTAGAGATGTCAATCGTGCCGTGCCGTGCTAGGGTGCTCGGCCAAGCATGGTCCGCCGGCATGACACGGTTTGTGTCGTGCCTGAGTCGTGTTGAGCCGCAGGGGCGGAACCAAGAATTTTGCTTGGGGGGAGGGGGGTGCGCAAAGAAAAAAACTAAATAAAATTATAAATTTTAATAATCAAATACGTGATAATCAAATTATTGAAGTTGTACTCAATGTTCTTTCATTGAGTTGAAACCATCAATTATTATTTCAGTATCGATTTTTTCTGCAATCTGTCCTTTCTTATGCATGCAACTTGTAAGTTACAATTTAAAACTTTATTTTTTAAAACCTCAAAAAAAAAAAAAAAAGAAGAAGAAAAAGGAGAGCATCCCATTTTCTAAATTATGAACTATTAAAAAGCATGGTTCCACTAGTTTTTATCTCCTTAAAATAAGTTTCTTCAATCGGATTTTCTGACGTGAATAATAATAATCAAAATAAAAATATAATTATATTTCCTTATCCACAATGGATAAAAATCCGATTGAGCTAAAAAAATCATGTAATAATACAATCCAAATAGACATTGATTTTAAGCGAATTGGATTTCAATATGAGCAACAAAGATTGAAAATACATAATGACATGTATTGAAATCAGTACATCTATGCAGTTTAAAAAAGATTAATAAAAGAGAAAATGGGTTCGTCGTTCTTCTTCTTTATTCATACATCAAAATGTTTGCAAGTCTGCGATCTCCAATAAAAAGATGTACTTTCTCATCTTCCTCTCTTTGATCATAAGATTTGGGGCAAGTGTAGATAGATTAGAACAATAATAGAAAAATATCTTTTCTAATCTCCATCAAGCCTTCTTTATTTGTTCCCTTTTCCTTTTATTTCCTTTCTTTTTTTCCTTTTAAGATTTCCCCAAAATTAATAACATTTTTATTTCATTTTTCTAAAGTCAGAACAATGTTTTAAAAATCTCTAAATGAAGGAGGGGCCGTCCACACACATACGATGGGCCAAAGAAAGCACTTTAGGGGATTTTCAATTGTAAAGGGGGCCATGGCCCCTGCCAGCCCCCTAGGTTCGCCCCTGTTGGGCCGTGCCGTGCCACCGTGCCTTTCATGCCATACGGGTTCGTCTCGTTGGGTGCCTTTTGGGCTTAAAAAATTAAGGTCTTACACTAAAAGAAATTAAAGAAGAGTGTGGCACAAAGATTTAAGTGGTTCGTGCCCCCTTGACCAATTTGTTGAAGAAAGACAGGCCCTTGGGCTTGGTAGAAGAAGTGCCAAGAGGCCTTTGATGATTTGAAGGTCGACGTGGCGAGTGACCCTATGCTGCAGCTTTCGAACCTTTCGACGCCTTTCAAAGTGCACACCGATGCGTCTGACTACGCCATTGGTGGGGTGTTAGTCCAGGAGGACACTCGGTTGCCTTTGAGAGTCGGAAGCTGTATGATGTAGAGAAGACTGAGAAGAGAACTATTTGGACCTTTTCTACTTAAATATTTCTCAATATGATTATCTTTAAAATCTTTATAATTTATTCGAATAATAAAAATAAAAAAAATAAAAGACTAATTTTTTATATTTACACTAAAAATTTAAGTATCCCGTGTCGTGTCATGCCAATAGGCTGGGCCGGCAGTCCATTTGACATCTCTAGTGTAAAGAGATCCTTTTGACTGAAAACGAGCATTCAACAAAGTTGTGCCTTTAAGAATGGTCACCAATCTCGGTGGTAAGAGGCGGGCTTGTCAATGGGCAATGCCGGGCCAGGGCTTCAGTTGTCCAATCTTATCCCGAATATTGGGTGGGCCAGCCGGGGTTGTCCAATCCTATCCCTAAATTGAAGGGGCCTACATCAAATCCTATCCCGTACGGGTCCAGGCCGAGTCAATGCTTAGCACGATCTTGAGTATAAGCTAACTAAGTTTATTAAACTTTATTCTCCACAATTCCTATTGGTGAAATGAGTAAAATGTCGTTCTTTAAAAAAGAACTTTAAAAAACGGGTCACGATTCTCTTCATGAAACCTTAATCCACCCCAAAAGCAACCAAACCAAACAAACGAAAACGAGTTAAAATGACTTGCCTCAAAAGCAAATGGCAATTTAACAAAATTATGTGTCACTACATTTAAGTCCCTAGGGATAAAACTGAAAGAAACAACAAAGTATTGATCAACAACCACAATTCTAGGGTTCAACCTTTTACCCTCGAACAAAAACTTTTTCATTGTCGGCCAAATGGCCCACCAAGTGGAAATGATTTGGGTTTGAACAATGGGATAGAAAAAGTTAGGATGAGATGGTTGAGTGAAATCCACCCAATTGCATTTGTGAGGAAATATTAGGAGAATTTGTAATTGTTTCATATAAGATTTTTCTTAATTCCTATAACCAAATAGAAAAATAATTTGATTAGTGTCAACACTTTTCAAATTATAAACTATATTATTTATTACCTCAGTGATGGGACATACAAATTGCTGTTTACTTTTGTATGGTAAGTTAGAAGATTGTTTAACATCCTTTAGAGCTTAAGTTTTGTATAAGTTCCTTTTGATTGGAAAATTAGTAGAAATGAGATAATTAAATTATATTAAATGAATAGAAATCTAAAATTAAGAATAGAACTTATCATATCATAAAATTATATCATCACCTACTTTGCTCTTAGAAGAGGTAAAAATATCAACCAACAAAGATATTTCATAAAATCTAAAAAGATATGACACTGGGTCAAAACAAACATGAAATATGATGCGGAAGACTTCACCTCAATAGATTACTTCAATTTCCCCTTCACCACAATTCTCCTCACCTATAAGTTTATTAAAAATGAGTGAAATGTGCTTGTCGGTGGGCCAAGCCGGCCAGGCCTATTATGCTCATTCTTAATCCTATTTTTGGTTAGATTTTAAAATAATTGTCCAAGTCGAGTCTGATAGGTTCTAATTTTTTTAAAAGTCCGGTATTTTCGGGCTCAGACAAGGCCGGGCACCCATTTTAATGGGCTCAATTGACTGGCCTAGGAGACCATTCTCACCACCAGACAAGCCCCATCACCACATCCGAGGTCTGCTACCCTCACTCTGACTGGTACCAAAAGAAACAAAGTTGTTCCTTCAATCATACCCAAGCTTAAAACAAAAAAAAATCTTTAATAATAAAATTGGGGCCTTTTACGTGGGATCCAGGGTCCATAAGGACTCAACCCTAAACTTAAAACCCGCACTCAACCCGACCCGACCCGACGCGCCCCATTCATTCCAATTTATAGTTCTCTGCGTCTGCGCAAGAGAAAGAAGAAGACAGAAAATAAAAAGAAGAAGAGAGAATGCAGAAGAGGGATCAGAGCAAGGCGGCCGGAGCATCAGGCGGCGCTGCAACTCCGGCGCCGAAGCGCGGCCGTCCTTTCGGCACCACCGGAAGCGCTGCAGCAGCGGCGGCTGCGGCTGCCGCGGCTGATTCTGCAGCCCCTTCGACTCTTCTGGGACCTTCTCTTCAAGTCCATAGCGCCTTCGCAGGTCAGTCTCCCACAAACCCTAGATCTTCCTCTTACCAACGTCTTTCTTCCCCAGAACTAGATACTGTTTTCGTTCAAGGGCTCCGTTTGGATGTGCCCTAAATCTCCGTTCGTTTGCATTGATATGCCTCTTCCTAGGCTTCCCTCGCAAAACTGGCATTACAACTGATGCTATTTTGTACGGAACTCCTATAAGAGGGAGACCATTAAACACCCTTTCTGAAGTAGTGAGAAAGAACATGGTGGATTGTGGAGTTCTTGGAGAAGTAGATCTCACAACCCTAGATAGATGGGGTTAAGGCATGATCACAAAGCTGACTCTAGATTGATGGAATAAGTCGTGATGATGATGATGCTGCAATTGATGTAGTTTTAGGGGCCAAGATGAACATCATTATATGGCTAGGATCACTTTGAGTTTTCAAAATAAATCATTCATGAATTTTCTACTCTTGGATATATGATGTCTAAGTCGTCTTCTTCCACTCAGGAGCATTGTTGTCAATTCTGCTCCACTGCAAAGCCTAAAACTCAGGGTGTTAGGGAGAATTCCCCCCTAAATGAAAGGAAACATGTTAGTTTCTCTGTCAAGGCCTCTTTCGCATAATTTTTTAACTTGTTGAAAATCATAAGAACAAGAAAACGAAAAGAAAGAAAGCCCTTAACCCCAAACCTTGAGAAGTATTTGTAAATAAAAAATGAGCTGCAAAGTTTAACTGTTATATATAAAAATAAAAATAAAAATAAAAAACAAAAATGGGCTGCACCCTGCATGTTGCGATTTGAATAATATCTCGTTTGGTTATATAATGCATCAAAATTTCTAAATTCTAAGTTTAGTTTAGTGTCTTGAAAGTTTAAACTTTAAGCTTTCATGTTTTTTTTTAGTCTTTGCAATTTATATTTGAGTATGCTTGTGTGCTTATTGCTTAAGCCTTAATTGCTTTGTTGATGTGATTTAGAATCATGATTAATGTGTATTGAGTCTATTAACTTCCAATTTTATTGGATGTTTCTGAAGTGAGGTAGTTGACATGTGGAAGGGTGGAAATGTGGACATACTTTTTTATTTTTGACATGTAGAAAGATAGAAATGGCGATTTGTGTGGTGGACTTTATGTTAAATAATATAAACACGAGCTTTTAGTATCATTATTATTATTATTTTTGTTTTCTATGTTAGTCTGTTTTCGGGAATTACTTAAGTTGGGTGGTTATTTATCTCTTATTGAAGGAAAGGAGTTTCTTTTTTCTGCTATTCATTGGGGATTAGGGAGGATCATGTTTTCTTGGAGATTGGCGGACTGGATTACCGTGATAACCCAACCTCGGGGCGCGTGCAGCCGGGGAAAATGTGGGCAATTTAAAATTTCTCCCATAGCCATGTATTTCCCACAGGATTCCGCGAAGTGAGATTCTGTCATGTTTCGAGGAACTGACAAACAGTCAAATAGTGGAAGCTTGTGCAAACAAATCAACAGACATAAATATAAGATGACACAGATATCAGAGTAAAGCACAACGTTTCCCAAGGCATTGATATTAAAGTTAAGATGTGCAAAAGGAACATTAAAAGTTAATTACATTCCAAATCCAAAGGGCCAACAAACATAGGCCAAATAAACCCAAAATACAAAAGATGTTAAGACTCAAAATGTAACGTCCACTCTGAGCCAGTGCGATGCCTAGATCAAATCACCTGCGCTCCATTCAACGTAGCCCTGCAGTTCCTCTTGGACGGCTGGACCAGCTCAATTTCCGGTTCGGTGGCAATGGGGTCGTTACCTAGAACACCAAAATGTAGCGTTAGATTACATATAGTCCAGCAAATGATCAAATGATGAATGTGAATAACAATAGCATGTTAGGTCAATATGGAATATAAATGACGAAAGATTAAATGAAAGAAATAAAGGCTAAACTAACTAAGATCATGCCAGAATAGTAAAGACCGTAAAGAATCAACTCAAAACAGAACTAACAAATATTACTAAACAAAATGGAAAATTGGCAAACCATGTCGCTAGATTCTCTCAACATCACGATCGCCGTGGCAAAACCATGCAAGAGAGCCAAGTGAGCAAGGGATACCAAGTACCGAGGTGAGCTTCGGGACACCTCCAAATAAAATACTACACTGCAACGAGTTGTACTAAATGCACACTCAGCCTGACCTAACTATGAGTGATCGAAGCTGAGTGGCGCCGACTCAGAATTCCGAGGACTATGGGTCCAACATGCTATAACTCAAGACTAGGGTCCAAACAAGGAAAATACTCCAATCACCAAACAAATCCTTCAAAGCAGAAACTTCAAACAACAATCCTTGCAAAGCTCCAAAATTATTAACTCCAATGAATACAGGCAAACGATATACCGAACGTATGAAAAGATCAAGACTAGTCAAAACAAGCCTATATACAGTGCTTAAACATACTAACTCAGTTGTACAGTGGTATAACCTAATTTGGGCAGCATTTCAGTATAGATAAATTGGCCTCTAATGGGTGAAAAAGGGTGGGATGGATCAACTTGGGAGGCAGCAATGCATCAAGGCGTGCCTACTAACCAAGAACACCACAATCATGGATCCTGTTAGTCCAAGGAAGTATGGGGCATAAGAATGCACACAAAATCCATAGGACCTGACTTTTATACAATTTAAGTAGCTAATCTAAGGTCGCACAATGTTATGGGGTAATGGACAATGTAAACTAAGCATAGGAAAAGAACATGTGCAAGGTATGTGAGTAGACAAGTACAAGAAGCTAGACTAGAATCACATGAACATCATTCGAGGAGCCATTACAATTAGCCATCCTAAGTCTTTGATTGTCATTAACATGCTAGTACCATATTTTTTAACTCTTTGTACATTTTAGGGTCCGAATGCCGGGGATTTTATGTCCTTTGGTGCTCTGATGGTGTTTGACATTTCAATACCCCAAGTTAACAATGCTCTCAACTTAATATTACACTACACATGTCTCCGGACAATCTCGGAGGTGATTGTCAGCTCAAACATCACCCCCATGGACTCAAGTTAACACAATAGGCGAGTTCACCCCTATGGTCTCAAGTTAACACAATAGGTGAGTTCGGGGTATAAGTCCAAATTCTAAGTCCTAAGGTTCAAGGTTCTAACCCAAAGAACCGGGGTTAAACATCATTAAATTGGTCACTTAGAGGGTCGATCAATAGCTCAAAATATGTTGTATGAGTTCCCAAAGCATCTAAAAAAGGAATGGAAGAAATGGGCAGCCTAAAAACAAGGCCCCAAATGGGGCCAGCACTCTGCAGTCGGATATGACTGCACAGGCTGGTCGGACATGGGCCTGGGCCTGACAGGATCCATGTCTGACAGCACTGTAATCAGCCACGAAACTGGCTGCGCTTTGCGGTTGTTTTCTCCCATCTTTTGGGGACCTTTTGGCAATGTTTTGGGAGTCTATTTGGCATCAATTTAAGCTCTGAGAATCCCATTAAACCCTTAACAAAAATAGCAAGAGAAGCATATACTTTTATGGGTTTCTAAGCCAAAATACATAGAGTAGAATTGTAGAATCATCGAAACTTGCATGCATGCTTATGGAAGTCAAATTGATCCACTTGCCTTGTGTGTTTTCTAGTCTTCAAATTAGCTTCTAAATTCACTCAAACCAGCTGGGATCAGTCCAAGCACTTAAATCTCCAAATTTCCAACTCTAAGATCCTAGAAATTCTAAACAAAGAAATAGTTGGAATTGGCCCTTGCATGTAAGGATATATGGCTGATTTGGGGTCCTAATCATGATACTAAAAGTTGAGATGCTGGTGGTGGTGGTGGTGGTGGTGGAGAGAGATGATGGTGGTGGTGGTGGTGGTGGTGGTAAGGAAGAAGAGCTGAGAGGAGACCTTGCTGTCTGCAGAGAAATGCTGGTTATGAAGATGGGTTGGTGGTTATATAGTGTCAAAAATTTAAGAAATGACTCTTGTGTCCCACTTACGTGAAAAACAAATGGGCTAAATGAAGGGCTTCGCGATCTATCGGATGGGTTCGAGCCAAGAACAAAACTTTCTCAAAATATCTTTCCAATGAACCCGAAATGACGATTTTTCGAGGCTCCGCGAAAAAAACTCAACTTTTACCGAAATGTACCGACTTAAGAGTGATGTTGTGAAACGAAGGGTTTCTGGACATCAAATGGCCACGAGTTGAACACGAAGGTTACTCGGAATAATTTGGGCTTTCTACTGAATCAAGAATGGTAATTTTCTGAAACTCTGAAAATACCCTTGTTAACGACCACGACAACTAAACTACCTCTTTTTAAGTTGAAACTCAGTGAAAACACGATCAAACTGACTCGATAGTTAAGGGAACACTAAAACCTACTTAACACCAGTCACACTTATCTATCCCTTAATCACCATTAATTAGCATTTAAACACTGTAATTAGGATTGGGGTTTTACAGTGGAGGAGGTGCAGGATATTTCGAAGCAGCTTCATGTTTCGTTTCATCGCATTCTTAGAGAGCCCAATGCGATCGCTGTGGTTTTGCAAAAGGAAGGACTTTCTCAAGATACAATCCTCTTTGATGTTTGTTTGTTTGGTATTTTTCTTTTAAGACAAGATGGGTGGGACACAAAGCTAAAGAGATTGAGAGGACTGGGTATAAGTTATGGTATACGGGACTTAATAGATCGAGGAATGGGGTCGGCATAGTGGTAAACAACGACTTAAAGGAAGATGTAGTTAATGTAAAGCGCTATGGAGATAGGATTATTGCAATTAAGTTAGTGTTAGGAGAAGAGATAGTGAACATAATTAGTGCTTATGCCCCCCAGGTGGGCTTAGGAGATGGACATAAGGAGAAGTTTTGGGAAGACTTGGAAGGAGTGCTACTAGAGATACCCCAAGGAGAGATGGTCTTCATAGGAGGTGATTTGAATGGTCATGTAGGACGTGACGTAGATGGATACATAGGAGTACATGGGGGACATGGGTATGGTAATAGAAATGAAGAAGGGAATGATATTTTGGAGTTTTCAGTGGCTTATGATCTCATGGTAACTAACACCTTTTTTAGGAAGAGAGGAGCATTTGGTCACTTATAAGAGTGGCTCATCGAGGACACAAATTGACTTCTTCTTAACTAGGAAAAGAGACCGTTTAGCTTGTACAGATTGCAAGGTTATACTGGGGGAGAGCATGACTTCCCAACATAGGTTGTTGATCATAGATGTGCAGCTACAAAGGTGGACTAGAAAAAAGTTGTATAGATGCTCAAGGACTAAATGGTGGAACCTAAAAGGTGATAAGCAACTAGCTTTAAGGGAAAGAGTACTAGAGGAAGACGTTTGGGTGATAGATGAGAGTGCAAATAATATGTGGGATAAGGTAGCAGAGTGTATTAGGAGGGTAGGGAAAGAAGTCTTAGGAGAATCTAAAGGGGGTGCTCCGGAACAGAAAGAGGCATGGTGGTGGAGCGAAGCCGTCCAAGACAAGATAAGAGTTAAGAGAGAATGCTTTAAAACTTAACAAAATGATCGAAATGAAGCGAACTTGGAGAGGTATAAAGAAGCAAAAAGAGAAACCAAAAAGACAGTTAGTGAGGCCAAGGCAAAGGCATTTGAGGAGCTATATAGGCGACTTGACACTAAGGAAGGCGAAAGAGAGATATTCAAGCTTGCTAAAACCAGAGATTGGCGGACCAAGGACTTAAACCAAGTTAAATGCATTAAGGATGAGGATGAAAATGTATTAGTAAAGGAAGAGGAGATAAAGGAGCGTTGGAAGAGCTACTTCTACAAGTTATTTAACGAAAGTAGTAGTGGTGACATACAATTGGGGCAGCTTACCATTTTTAGAGAAGAAGCGAATCATATGTTCTATAGGAGAATCAGTAGGGAAGAAGTTGAAGTATTGAAAAGAATGAAGAATGGGAAAGCGGTTGGGCCAGATGGTATCTCTATTGAGGTCTGGAGGTGCTTGGGGGAAGATGGCATTAGTTGGTTGACAAAGCTTTTTAATGTAGTGCTAAAGAGCAAGAAGATGCCAAATGCATGGAGGAAAAGTATTTTTATACCCATATACAAGAACAAAGGAGATATTTAGAACTGTGCGAACTACCGCGGGATTAAATTGATGAGCCATACGATGAAATTATGGGAGAGAGTTATTGAGAGAAGACTAAGAAAAAAAAAAAAGTTTCAGAGAATCAATTTGGTTTCATGCCTGGGAGATCAACCATGGAGGCTATCTTTCTCCTGAGGAGGTTAATGGAATAGAATAGAGAAGGTCAGAGAGATTTACATATGGTGTTCATTGACTTGGAGAAGGCCTATGACCGGGTTCCTAGGGAGATTCTTTGGAGAGTTCTGGAAAAGAAAAGAGTGTGTGTCGCTTATATTGAAGCGATAAAGGATATGTATGATAGAGTCGTGACATCTATAAGGACGACTGGCGGCGAAACTAAGGTGTTTCCTATCACGATTGGTCTAGACCAAGGCTCAGCATTAAGCCCGTACTTGTTTGCCCTAGTTATGGATGAGATTACATGACATATCCATGATGAGGTGCCGTGGTGTATGCTATTTGCAGATGACATTATTTTAGTAAATGAGACGAGAGAAGGAGTGAATGCTAAACTAGAATTGTGGCGGAAAACATTAGAGACAAAAGGGTTCAGGCTAAGTCGATGCAAAACGGAATATATGGAATGCAAGTTTAGTCAAAGTAGAACACCTGGTAACATAGAAGTAAGTTTGGGCACACAAAAGATTGTAGAGAAGGAAAACTTTAGGTACCTTGGATCTATGGTGCAACAGGATGGAGGGATTGATACTGATGTAAGTCACAGGATTCAGGTTGGGTGGACCAAATGGAGGAGTGCTTCGGGGGTCTTGTGTGATCGGAAAGTCCCCCTCAAGGTTAAAGGAAAGTATTATAAGGTGGCGGTACGACCAGCGTTGTTATATGGATCAGAGTGTTGGGCAGTAAAGCACAATCATGTCAAGAAGATGGAAGTTGCGGAAATGAGAATGCTAAGATGGATGTGCGGGATCACAAGGAGAGATAGGATTAGGAATGAGGAGATTAGGGGCAAAGTAGGAATAGCACCGATTGGAGATAAAATGAGAGAAAATCGACTGAGATGGTTCAACCATGTTAGAAGGCGTCCAACGGAGGCACCTGTTAAAAGGTGTGAAAGCATGGGGATTGCCAGGAGTAGGAGAGGGAGAGGGAGACCCAAGAGAAGTTGGAAAGAAACTATTAAACATGACCTTGTTTGTATGGATCTAACGGAGAACATGGCCCTAAACAGATTTGATTGGCGTCGTTAAATCCATATAGCCGACCCCACCTAGTGGGAAAATGCTTGGTTTGGTTTGGTTTGGTTTAGCTGTCTGTCTGTTGTTTTTCAGTTTGCCTTTTTGGCTCCGTCCTTTTCCTTTTCATTGAAATACAATTTTACTGTTATACAAAAATTATTTTTTAATTTTTTCAGATGCACCTTTTTTGAAACAGAATTATGACGGCCAGAATGCTAGATTGTTCCATTCCATGGTCAATATGGAAAAGATAACTTTGCTCAGGAAAGCTTGAGTGATCATATGCTTGTTTCCTTTCTTTCTAGCTTTGATATTTTTGTGATGTCCCCTTGAGTTGTGCTTGGGTTTAGTGCAGATTTTTAATCAAGAATTCTGTTGATTTTTTGTTACACTGATTTGTTATATAAAAAATGGGTCATATTTTTCCAGATCACAACAACAAAAGGATAGTGTTGGCTCTGCAAAGTGGGCTGAAGAGTGAATTGACATGGGCATTAAATACTCTGACATTGCTTTCCTTCAAAGAGAAGGATGAAATGCGCAGAGATGCTACACCTCTTGCTAAGATTCCTGGATTGTTGGATGCTCTTCTTCAAGTTGTAGGTGTTGTTAACCTTATCTTATATCCATGCTTATAAAATTTTCACAAGTATGTTATATATATATGGGAAATATTCATGTGCATCCATCCCTCACCATGTTATGGTAAGGGACAACATAGTAGGGTTGACTTTATAAAACATCCGAACCATCCACACACATGAAACCCCCTTACGCACACTAGACCCATTGAATTTTCACCTATATATATATATATATCAGTTTCACCGTTTCACAATAGGCTTATTTCAGAGAAAATCAGATTATCTGACATTTGAGGAATTCAATATTACCATGCTGATTTCACTACATCAGCAGAGAAGTGTCTAGAAATGCTAACCTGATGCATGTGGAATTGTTGCTTCTAACACTATTGCTGCATTGTCATAAAAAGGTAGATGATTGGCGTGACATAGCTCTTCCTAAAGACTACACAAAGCCATCCAGAGTCAGACTGTTGGGAGCAAATTCTGTTGTTACAGGGTTTGGAAATGAGTACGAGGCAATGGGCCCAAATGATGGTTTCTCTCGGCTTGGGTAACACCTCTCTCTCTATATATATATATATCTATATATAATATAGGATAATGCATCACTATAAAAAAAATAGAATAATGCTCTGGTACAAACTTCCCTTACTGTCTTATGGTACAAGCCACCTAGTGGGGCCTACTTGGGACCCCACAAATCATGGAAGGGGGAAGGGGGATCGAAAGATCTAAGTGGGGCCAACCTGGATATCAAATTTAAAGTCAATCTAATACCTTTAACCCATTCATCCGTGTTCCACAAGTTTAACTACTTTATATACAACAATAAAATTGGCCCTCAATCCAACGGTCCACTCCATTTGGATGTATCAAAACCCAATGGGACCCGTGTAAATAGGGGGGTTGGTTTGGATGGTCCGTGTAAATAGGTGGCTTTTACCATAAGACGGTAAGGGAAGCTTGAATGGGAGCATTGCTCAATACACACACGCACACATGCGCACGTACTCATCTAGTGTGCGAGTCGCGCACTAGATGATCGTGTGCACCTCGATGTGGGCCCACATGGGGCCCCACCTAGGATTGAGACCTGGGGGGAAATGGAAGATCTCCCTGTGCCTCTCTTCACAAAAAACCAGTCCCAGCCGATGATCCCATCATCCTCATTTGGGGCCCACAAGCTTAACGGTGCTTGTACATTCGGATTGGTGTATTGTCGATCCAAAGTGTGTAGTTCATTCGGATGGGTGCGAACTCGGTGGGGCCCATGTAAATTGGGGGTGGGGGGGATTTTTTGGTCCACTTGGATGGACCCCCAGGTGGACCCCACCTCCGGTGCACAACATGCGCACTGGGTGCACCTGATAGCCGTTGTGTGTGTGCTCTCATGCATGTGCCTTACTGCCATGAATTTGCGCTACAATTCTGATAATAAATTTACTTTATGGCCAGCCCTGTGGCCGATCCTTCTAATACAGATGCTTCAGTTCATAAGGGCACCAAGCATCGGTCTTCAGATTGGTGGTTTGAGGAAGATGGTTTGTTTAATTTGGATGAAGAAGGAAGGGCAGAGAAGCAACAGTGTGCTGTTGTTGCTTCAAATATCATCCGCAACTTCTCTTTCATGCCGGACAATGACGTGATAATGGCTCAACATAGGCATTGCATGGAAACAATTTTCCAGTGCATAGAAGATCATGCTACAGGTAACGAAATTTCTGATTTGCAATTATAAACTGTCTAATTCTCTGTGCCCCTTAAATTCTTCAGAAGCCAATAACTTTTATTTATTCATTTCCTCCTTTTCACTTCAATGCATGAAATATTGTTCCTCTCCAAATGTGGAGTAATCAGACTATGGATCAAAAACTATGCAGTGGCCGCTATATCGGGTGTAGCAGCCAATACTGCTTTGCTAAATTGTATTAGTGCTGCTCTCAACCTAGGCGCTGCTACGGGGCTGCTACACCCGCTACGAGTCTGCTACAGTCTGGTACGGAGTGAGACCTATTGCTACTTTTTATAATTTTAAAAATGCATAATAAGGCTTATTTCTTTTCTTCTTCTCTCCTAATAACATTTCTATATATCTTTTCTACTCTTTTATGCTTAAAAGAACACCAAAAAACACAAGATCTTATCGAACTGAAGTCGATACAAAGAGTTCCTCTCAAGGGCTCTTCTCTAGGTATATTATCCCGGTAGACACCCCCTTTGGTAGTGGTATTCTTTTTCTCTACTCAACAAAAATACACTGTTTATTTTGATGGAAGTTAATTTGTTATTTGGTTTGAACTATAAACTTTATTCAAGCATTATTTTATAATTTATATACCCTTTCTTATGTACAATTGTACTAAATTCCTTATTTGAATTATAAATTTAGAAATGTATAATAGTTTCTAACTTAGTAAAGTTAACCAACATGAATACATGGGAAAACTAGATCAACACTGTTTTTTTTTTATAATAATTCAGCGATACGGAACTTTAATGCACTGAAGGGACCACTACACCCCCTATTATAGGAAAAAACCCATCAAATTCTAACATTTTCCAATATTTTAGATTTTTTGAATATATTTTCAAAAGTTTTTGACAATTTTTTTGATTCACTCCGCTACGCAGCTACCACTACACATTGCCTGCTACGTCGCTTTTTGGCCACCGGCTGCTATGCCCACCGCAACCGCTTTTTTAATCCTTGGATCGTACCCATGACCCATAGGGCACAGCCTACAGGCCCAAGAGAGAGTAGTCACTTAATTAGAAGTCTTTAAAATTTGAATTTAGTTGGATTTGGTTTGTTTTAGTATATTCAGTTTCTTTTAATTAGAGAATATTTAGGAACTAAGAGTCCTATTAGGAAGGGGAGACGTCCAACCGCTGCTATAAATATGTAACCCCTATATTGGGAGTGAAAGCTTTCATTATTCAATAACAAATTGTTTGGGTTTCTCTATGGTTGGGAATAGTTCTCTTCAATTGAGAATGCTTGTATGTGTGGAATCCCCTGAGGCATTCAGCCAGTGCCATTGTGGAGTTGGTCTATTTCATTTGAATCCCTTGAGGATTTGGCCAAATCCCGTTGTGGAGTTCGTGTACTTCGTTTGTGGATCCGGGGTTGCATCATGGAGCTATCTCAATATCATGGATTCACAGACATATCATAATTGTTCTTAGGCGTGGATCACACCAACTGTGTACATCTAGGGGTGTTAAAGGGCTGGGCCTAAGGTTGTCCTCACCCTACCCTCAATATATACAGGACCGGGCTCTGGCGGGCCAAAACCCTCAGAGGGCCTGCACTACTTAAGCCCTTAACCTACCCTCAAGGGCTAGGGCCGGGCAAAGGCAGGGCTCAAGGTCTCAAAAGGAGAAAATTATTATTATTTTTTACATTGTTACCAAGTATGGAGCGTCAACCAAGCGCTATCTTGTCTAACCTCTATTGCGAAGGGATCAATAAGAAAATGTTTAGAGTATTTTTTTATTGGAGAAAATCATACATACTTTCGTGACTTGGGTTCTAGGCGTACTTTTTTTTGTCAAAGAAGGAAAATGGCTAAAGAGTTTGTTCTATCTCACGCTTTTTACAAAAATTTCCAAGTACCAAATCATTCCAACAAAGTATTAACTTTGAGAAATTTAAACCATTTACATTCAGCTACCCTTTATGAATTGACATTACTTTCAATTTAAAGAGGATATGACTATTAAATGTTCTTGGAGTGTAGTCACAAAAATAAATGTTCTTAAAAAATTACTGTTATTTAAGACTTTAAAAATTGAGAGTTACAAGTATTTGATTAAAAATATATTTGGATCACCCCATATCCTTGAAGTTCCATGCACATACAAACTACCTTTATAAACTGGTTGGCATAACCCCCCCCCCCCCCCACCCTTTGCACTAGCAAGAATATATAAAAATAATCTGAAAAAACCTAAATAGGAAACAATAAAACTAGAATAAAGGGATAGAGAACAACCGTGCAACACTTATTGCTTATACATTAAGTATAATACCAAACTTTAGTTATTAAATAGAGAAGAAATGATCTATGTATGCATGTATTGGTTTTTAGGGCATCTTGTAATGGGTATGAAGCTATGAAATTGCCTTATGTCCTCATTTTTATTACTGATAAGTGACTGCTATAAGGGCATTTTAGTATATATTTACATATCTATATCTCTATTGGAGGCCTCAAAAGTTCCAATCCTCACTACCTAACATACATTAGGCCAGCTGTCATAATGTCCATCCACCCTCCACTCCCCTCTCTCTGGTCTCCTAAATCTCCTCTCTCTCCAATCTCCTTTCTCTAAAATAACTGAACAACGAAACTTCCTCAAAAAAAAATCTCAATTCCCACTTCATATCTAAACTGATGTGGGACCCTTGGGCGACCTCATGGATGGTGGCATCTGAGATTTGGACCAGTGGGACCCACTGTTCACTCTCCTCATATATTTCCAGGTGTGAGTGAAGTGAAGGTTGATACAAGTCACTGTTTGGATCTGTGGGCCCCTAGGAGTGGTCTGGTGATGAATCAGATCCACTGGTATTTTAGATCAGATCAGTGGGACCCACTGGATTTTACACTAAGGTATATTAAGTCGTGGAACACTTTTTTTTTCTATGTTCTGTATGTGAAATTGAGGCCTGGGTGGGACTTATAGATGGGGACAGCCCTGTACCTGGTAGGTAATTAACATATTATCATTCCATCTAAGTTATTTAAGGTATATTTATTGGTATGGTGATGAATAAAATCCACTGGTATTTTAGATCAGACCAGTGGGACCCACCATACTTTACACTAAGGTATATTCAGGCGTGGGACACTTTTTTTTTTATGTTCTGTATGTGAAATTGAGGCCTGGGTGGGACTTATAGATGGGGACAGCCCTATACCTGGTAGGTAATTAACATATGATCATTCCATCTAAGTTATTTAAGGTATATTTATTGGTCTGATGGTTTTACACCAAGGTATATTTAGGCATGGAACACTTTTTTTTTTTTCTATGTTTTGTATGTGAAATTGAGGCTTGGGTGGGACTTATAGATGGGGACGGCCCTATACCTGATAGGTAAATAACATATGATCATTCCATCTAAGTTATTTAAGGTTTTTGTGTGGATATTATTAAGTCATATTGGACCATCTTCTTTGATTTGGTAGGCATATAATGTGGAATAATTGAAAGGATTATCATGTGATTATTAAGTTTGTTTGCTGTAATTTTAATGTACATTTATTATTTCAAATTTTTTTTTTGTGTGTTTGACTAATTATTATCTAGATTGGATATGTTAGGGATGAAGTTTGTTATTTGACCGCACGAAACTTTGATAGTGGAGGGATTTTGCGTTCTTTCATGGGATAATATATAGATTGGGGAATTCGATTTAGGGGTTTGGGTTTCAATATCTAAAATTGGCATTGTATAACGTGGTTATAGGTTTCGATCTAGGGGTTAGGGTATTAGGTTTCTGAAAAATTAAAAACGCATCTCATCATCCCATTGTATGTATCTTTGTTTCTTTTGTCAGACTCTGTAGATCCATTTTTTATTTGTTATGTATATTTTCTTTTTTTTTTTAATGTGAATTAGAGGAGTATCATTTTTATTGAAGGTCAATTTGTGAGATTTATGATCATTTGATCCTTTGATCTTTATCAAGCAATTCATAGGTCCCATCCTGCTTTATATGGTTTAATGGACGGTTAGAATAGAGTTGGTGGACCACATTCATCTGGGTCCCACCTAAATAGGTTTGGTCAATTTGTGAGGTCTATGATCATTTGATCCTTAAATATTTATCAAGCAACTCATAGGTCCCAGCCCACATCATATGGTTTTATGGACGGTTAGAATAGAGATGGTGGACCCCATTCATCATGGTCCTACTTAAATAGGTTTGGTCAATTTGTGAGGTCTATGGTCCTTTGATACTTTGATCTTTATCAAGCAATTCATGGGTCTCAGCCCGCATCATATGAGTTTATGGACGGTTAGAATAGAGATGGTGGACCCAATTGATCTGGGTCCCACTTAAATAGTTTTGGTCAATTTTTGAGGTCTGATCATTTGATCCTTTGATCTTTATCAAGCAATTCATGGGTCCCAGCCCGTATCATTTGGTTTTATGGACGGTTAGAATAGCGATGGTGGACCCCATTCATCTGGGTCCCACTTAAATAGATTTGTTCCAGGCAAATCATAACAATTCATATCAATAGCCAGAAATTTGGATTGAAATTCTTTATTTAATGTATTTTTCCTTTGAAAGAAAAACACATTTTATTGAGCTATCTTCAAAAAGAAGCTTCACCCGGGAAAATTTAAAATAAAAAATATATATTTTGACATATCGACCGGGGCCTAGAGTAAACAAATTTCAACTGCAGTTAGGGTTTAGGTAGAAAAATTAAGCGTCACCTTTTTTTTTAATTATATAATTGATGTTATAAAGCCTTTTAATTGTGGTATGTAATTCAATGACTTATTATCCGAGTATAATTTATATTAGTCTGTGCATTTGGTGGTTATGTGGTTCGTGCATAGCACGGGGTTTTGCTAGTATAAAATAAAGAAAAGTAGGAGGGCCGGGTCGGGCTATAGTACTGTCCAAGCCCGGCCCTCAAATTTCAAGGCCTACAAAAACTGTCGAAGCCCGCCCCTAGGGCTTTTCCTTAGAAACAGAGGCCCTTGTTTTAAGGGCCTCCCAGAGCCAAAATGACAGGCCTATGTACATCACTTTGATTGTGTAAAACTTGGGCAATATCAGTTTTTTGGTAAACAGGGTTGGGGTGGGGTGTGGAGATTGGAGAGCATGTATATGAATGGCTTGGACCAAGCGAAAGTAGCCCAACATTACTATTTGGGCGTTAGTCACATGGAATCCCATGTTGTCAAGAACATTGGATTATTTCTTGAGGATTTCACACAGAAATATTGCTTATTAGTCTTGCCCTGGTAGACTTATTATCACCTACCTTACTTTCCTGCAAATGCAATGCCCACAGATAACCGGTTTCCTTAAATTTCTGGGCTTGAAGGTTTATTCCATCTGTTCTCAGATGCTTGTGTGATAACTTTTTCATGTGCTTTACCAAGCATGAGTGATGGAGCGCGCGCTGTCAGATTGGCAGTTGGCCACAGTAACCTGCCACCGCCCCACCCTTTTATATGAATTCTGTATTTAGGGTTGAGTGGGGAAGTTTGACTCACCAAGCCACTGCCTCATGGGTTTTTACCCCAAATGTTAATATAGCTGGCTGAAATGGTTGCTATGAGGCTTCTTTTTTTTCTTTTTCTTTTTATTATGATGTCATATATGTCTTTGATACCATTTATTCCCCCCCCCCCACCCCCAAAAAAAGAAAAAAAAGGATCTTTGATGCTTGTTTCATTTCTGAAGTCTTCAAGTGTCCTTTAATCATGCATATAAGTTTATGCAGTTCTTTGTTGTTAAATCAATACATCAGATATTTAGTGTTGTGAAAACTAACCTGTACCATTAAAAAAAAAAGGATATTTAGTGTTGTTTGCTTTTTGATAGAACTTACAGTTACTATATATATAAAAAGGTGATTCTGCTATTTTCTTGCCTTATTTTATATAAAATCATTCCACAAGGGGAAAAAACTATGTTTCATACTTTTAGTGATCTGCATGCAACAAACAGGAAGCGAGAAACTTGGTTTTTTGTGAAGGGGAGACAGTTTCGTGGTAACTAATGCGCCAGTGAAAAATTTGCTCCCAAAGCATGGAATTTTCTGCTCAGTTATTTTGAGATTTTTTTAATTTTTATCAGTGTGTTGAAAAGAAATGCCAAATTGGTCGATAAAAGTTAGAGGCAACCGATATATATATGGAGCAAATTTTTTTAATTTATTTATTTGTTTTTTTAGAAATATCCATTTGCAGGAGACCTTCCAGTTTTAGATATTAATATAAACTTGCTCATGTGGTCAGAGGATGAGGAGCTCATAACAAATGCACTTGAAACAATTGTCAATTTAGCGCCATTGCTAGACCTGCGAATCTTCAGCTCATCCAAGCCATCATATATTAAAATAAGGTAAGAAAACTTGATTTCTATTTCCTTCATATTTGATATCATGTCTTCATATTTGGAAACCAATTACTGTTTAATCTTTGATGAAAACAGCGAGAAACGTGCAGTTCAAGCCATCATGGAAATGCTAGGATCCTCAATCAAGGCTTGGCACTGTGCAGCTGCTGAAGTGCTTGGCCGCCTGATAATAAACCCTGATAACGAGCCATTCCTTCTTCCTTTTGCTCCACAGGTTAGTATTATTAATTAGTCAAGAATTGCATCCAAAATGTGTCATGAGTCGAGACCTATTCTTATGTCGACGCAAGTGGGTAGTATAGCCTGACATTTGAACTCAAGAAATGAAGATGATTCTCCTATCTGTTTCTTTTTATTATATTAATTGTGACTACGTGTAGCATTGGTTTGTGTTCTTGTTAATGTATGATACCAATATTTAAATTAAGTTTCCCAAACTTCAATTTCTACGAACAAAGTGGATAGAATTAAATGCCTGGTTGCCATTACAGATATATAGGCGTTTGGTCGATCTTCTAAGCTTACAAGCAGCAGATGCGCAGGCAGCAGCGGTCGGAGCACTGTACAACCTTGCAGAAATTAATGTGGACTGCAGGCTGAAGCTTGCAAGTGAACGATGGTAAGGTCATCTTAGGCTTTTAAAATTTCTAGAATGCTGTACTGGTTGAGAACAAAAAAGAAATGGTGGTTGAAGATTACATAGCCTCTCAAATTTTATCCAGGGCAATTGATAGACTTCTAAAGGTGGTGAGAAATCCGCATCCTGTGCCTGATATATGCAGAAAGGCAGCTATGATACTGGAGAGCCTTGTGTCTGAGCCGCAAAATAAGCCTATGCTCCTAGCTTATGAGAACGCATTTGCAGAGATGCTCTTCTTGGATGGAAAACACTCGGACACCTTTGCCAGGATTTTATATGAGCTAACTTCAAGGCCTATCAACAAAGTCACTACAACTCGTGGTGTATGGGGCATGTAATTGGTATGTGGTCCCATTCATGGTGCAGTTACCAATATGAGTGTTTATACTTGTCTCAAAGAAGGCATTCTCCATGTCTTATGTCTCATATATATTGCATTTTGGTGTCACTTAGCTTTGTTGGCTGGATGAAATGTATAGGCCACTACGTCCGAGGTAAATGCATCCGGCAAAGCTGGATGTTAGAGGGTCCTGAGCTTCAAAGTTGGAGTTTTTTCTGTTTTACTAGGATGTTTGTTTATGTCCAATGGAGCCCGTTATCCTATCAAATGTAATAAACATGCAGTTCCATGGGAGATAGGGACACTCCTTTTTGAGGCTCACGACTGCTATGTTCTATGTGCTGAACTTTTGAAAGTTCACTATTTTAGAAAAAATCCCAGTCGTCCATGAGGCTGTCATGCATGGAAGTTGGGGATCATGGAGCTACTGGTAGATCCCTTCCAGCCCAGTTCTACATTTTTCATTTTTTGTTGGGCTATGTTGCATATATTGCTGCAGATCAGAAAGGAGGATTTTCTGATACGAGTCTGGATCCTTTGAGGCCTTAACCTAGAGAAATCCTGAATTAAAGGGCTGGAACTCTTCAGTGGGGCCCATCTTTTGACATCCGAACCATTGAAAATAAACCTCCTCCCTTTTGGGACATATGGGGTATTTTCAAATTTTACATCAATCTGAGTTTGTTCCACTGCTGGATTGATTGATGACAAATATGGTAATCATGTTTTTAATAAAGTAGTCAACACAACGGACTCCACTGTTGGATTGACTGATGATAAATGTGGTAATCATGTTTTTAATAAAGTAGTCAACCCAACAATGGAACCAACTCGGATCGACATAAAATTTTAGGATACCTTGTTTAACTGTTTGGATTTCAATAGGTGGGTTCAATGTTCCCACTCTTTTTTTTTGGCAAAGAGTTCCATTCCTTGCAAGTCAGGATTTCTCTAGGTTAAAAAGCCTCCAAGAATTTGTATTCTTTTCGGATGCATGAGATTTTTGAATGACCCATCTATGATGTGGGTCATGAGATCAATGGCCTCAAATGGTCCGGAGGATTATCAAATCACGAATGCACCCCTATATCTTTATGAAGTCCAGGCTCAAGGTACAATACAAAACATGGAGGGGTAGATTACCCACTTGAATTGGAGTGGTGGTGTTCAAAGACTAGCTATTTCTTTTATTATTATTGTAAACATATTAGATAGTGAGCACTTTCGAAATCATTTAAGGGTAGCATTAATAGGGGATAATTTGAGACTCATTCGAGATGGCTGTAATAACACCGAAGAAGAAATTTTTTTTTATGTAGGTTAGTGGCCCACCAAGAAAAATGAGTTAGCAAACGAGCACATGGATGGTATTAGTAAGAATAGGGATGGTACTGTCAAGGATAGATCGAAAGAAGTATTATCTATTCGAGGATTTGGCTAAGGATAGATTGGAATGAAGAAATAGCATTCATGTAGTCAACTTCAATATGGCCGGGACAAGTATTGATGATGATGGAATTTTACTAAAAAATTGCGTTTAAACCTTGATTAAATGGTAAAGAGAAAAACCATAAAAATGACCAACGAGGGTGCTGTATATCGTTTTGAGACATAAAAAATACTCCTCTAGTGATATTCTCACTCAGGTTGGGAATATCATCACCCATTTTCCCATTTTTTGGATATGTATAGAATGAATTATTTTTAGATTTAAATACTAGGAGAATAGGATATTATATTATGGTTGGCTTAGGACCACCGTTTGCATTTGGAGGTTGAGGGTTCGAAATTGCACTATCACATTACCCTTGGCCCATAGGGATTATTCAAGTCCAAAGGGCTGGGACACCATCCGTTATAAAAAGAAAAAAAAAAAAATTGTAATATTATAGTATGTTGTTTGGCAGTTTCCAAAAAAATTAATTGATTTTGAACAAAGTTGTTTGGTAATTATCTTATATTATAATATACATTGAATTCAAGATTGACCTCAATTTTCAAATCAAAGAAATGGTCAATAACTTTATGATTTTGTGTTAATATTTTTTTTAAATGACAAGATGATGACAACATTTTCTACGGATCCAATTCCATAAAAATAGAAAAATATCCAATTATATTCTCAAGATAAGGCATTTAAGGTAAAGTGGGTTTCTTTGATTTTCTAAGAATTCTCTTTCATCGTATAATGGGTTCTTTTAAACTTTTATAAATTCAGATCTATACTAATTGATTGGCCCAATCAGATGATTTTAACGATAATGAATTCATTTTTTCAAATCCCTCAGAATTCAACTCTGTGCAAATAAACATGCCCTCTTATATATTCATGGTAAGAAACTAGTGGTAAAGTGGTTCTATATAATTTTTAAGAAATATTTTCATGCAATTAAACCGGCCTTAAGTAAGACAGGCAACTAAAATCTCATTAGTCTTCAAACCTCATCATCTATTAATCAATGTGACCTTTTCTGTTATGATCCAAAATATTTACATCTTGGATCATGGACAATAAAGATAATCTTGTTAAAGATATGGAGAAATAATTAATTTATCCTATTCAAGGCACACCTTTCATTATTCAAAGCTGATCAGATGAACAACCATTTCCAATATGTTCATTGTATTAGGTTTCACTTCAATATGTAAATGTGGATTGTTCACGTAAAGGAGGGCCACAAGGTCGTAATGACTAACGGTTTGGTAAATGAATAATAAAGGTGCTTCAAGAAAAGAAGGCCTGGGTAGTTTTGTCATCTCCCCTAGCATGGAAAAGATCTCTGAAAATTAGAATGTTTGGAAAGGGGGAGGAAAAAGTTATCTCTAACGGTAAGCTATGGGGAAAAACCTCTTAAAATTAAGGGGCGTTTGGTCGGAGGTCCCTCAAAGTATGACTTTGTTGCAAATAGTTCATAAAAAAAAGTCATGCATCTAAAGGTCCTCTAACACATTGTCATACTTAATATGTCTAATTTACCATTTCTTTAAATCATATCCCATGATTGGTGAGATATTCCATTAATAATGATATGTCTAATTTACCCTTTCTTCAAATCATATCCCATGATTGTTGGGATATCCCATTAATAATGGTCAACTACCATTTAATTGGCCACAATCAATGGAATCTCATTAATGAGATTTTCAAATAAATTTTAAAAACACACAAATAAATTTCAAAATAACGCAAATAAATTATAAAAAAATCTAATAATTTCAAAAAAGGCAATAAATTAAAAAAAAGCAATAAATTTCAAAAGAACGCAGATAAATTTAAAAAGACGCAAATAAATTTCAAAAGATGAAAATGAAAATCAATTTCAAAAGATCCAAATAAATTTAAAAAAATGTAAATAAATCTCAAAAGAAGTAAATAAAATTAAAAAATACAAATAAATTTAAAAAAATAAAAATACATTTGCCAAAACTAAGATAACCCAATTCTCCAAATTAGCGAAAAACCTAGCAAAAACTCAGTAAACTTATTTAAAAAAATACAAATAAATTTCAAAAAAACAAATAAAATCCAAATACACAAATAGATCTAAAAAAATGCAAATAAATTTGCCAAAACTCAGATAGATTTTTCTAGAACTCATATAAATGTGTTTCAAAACTCAGATGAATTAGCCCAAAACTCAGATAGATTTGTCCAGAACTCATATAAATGTGTTTCAGAACTCAGATAAATTTACGCAAAACTCAAATAAATTTGATAAAAAATAAAAAACTAAAATAAATTTGACAGAAACTCATAAATTTGTCAAAACCGCAAATAAATTTAACAGAAACTTAGAGAAATTTAACAAAAACTCAAATAAATTTCATAAACCAGAACATCAGCATGTTACTGGCTGGGCTTTCTGCTTCACGGGCAGGCTGAACTAACCCGAACCTGAACCTGGCCTAGCCAGGCAACCGAACTGTTATGCCCATCGTTGCCGGAACCGAAGAAGGGAATCGCCGCAGGTTTTGCGCTACCATCGTGCCACGCCGCAAGTCGCCGAAGACTCTCTTCGCCGTCGTCGTCGCCTCTTGTCGAAAGTGCTTCAGCGTTGTCGGAGAAGACAACCGCAAGAAAAGCAGAGACAGGGAAATCCGAATTGTTGCAGCGAAACAGACTTGGGTTCTTGGGATTGCATGGTCCCGAAGAAGAAGACCGGAGCCGTCTCACCACGGCTGGAGCTAGTTGCCGCTGCAGCTTTCCCTCGCCCGTCGCTTGCGTCGGAGAAGGGGAGGAGAAGAAGTCCTGTAGCAGAGTCTCTGTTTTGTAGCAGAGAACAAAAACCGAGTCAGAGAAGAAGATGTCCTCTCCGGCAACCCGATTTGGATGTTGTTCTAGATCGGACCAGAGAAGACGATCGGAGAAGGACGGTGTTTTAGATTTGTCCATGTCCGGATTGAAGAAAAAGAAAAGGGAGAATAGAAGATTTAAAATTTAAAATTTTAAAATTTTATGCCTAATCAGTTGAAAGGCCAAATCAGTAATGAAAATATATGAGGTGGCGTATCTAGGGACCTCTCGTCGAAATATGGACTACAAGCCTTAGATGAAAAGTTGATGGATGTACTGGAGGCCTTACAAGACGTCGATGAGGGACCTTTCGCTAATTATCTCTATAATTAAAGCTCTCTCCCATCATAAGTCACCATGACAAAAATTAGAATGTTTGGAAATGGGGAGGAAAAAGTTATCTCTAACGGTAAGCTATGGGGAAAACCCTCTTATAATTAAAGCTCTCTCCCATCATAACTCACAATGACAAATAGTATGTTCGAGTATTTTTTTTTTTAATTTGTGAGCAATCGATGGTCTCAATGATGATTTGGACGATTGATGCTTGACCCGAGATATGCATAAAAATCTTAATAATGAATCATCATTTTTGATCAATTTGGCCAGGATGCCGGGTTTGTCCTATGCAATTTGTTGCAAGGGCTAGAAATGATCTGAAACACATTCTCATAGGAACCACATTATATATATATATATATATATTAATAGGGAACCACATTATATATATATATTAATAGGGAACCCTACTATGGGGATTCCTCCTTGGTTCTCTCAAACCTCATGGTGCCACATCAAAGCTCTCACGGATGCCAAGTGGCATCAAAGCCATGATTTCCACCTTGAAACTGTACAGTCTTCATTCCAATGTGACATTGTTCCTCTAGTGAATCCATTCTGCAGTTTTGAATTTGAGTGCAATTATACTGGTGGGCAGACAATTAGACCTTACTGAGAAGAAAATAAGAAAATGGATAATCAAAAGAAGGTAGGCTTTCAAGCTTCAAACGTGCATTCCATTTCCTTCACCCTTTTTTTATATAGAAATGATTGACAGATTCTGTGAATACATCTTTAGAAACAGAATTGTATGAGATCTGATATAATTAGCCCAGGCCAGCTCTATTTACACTTAATCAATCTTTGACTTGTGTTATCCAATCAATCATGATGTGCATAGCATACCCATTTCATATCTTTGAGGATTGTCTTTTCTATTACCTGAGTCTGGTGTGCTGGAATGTTGTGTTGCCTTATCTTTTTGGTCAACCTTCTCAAACTGCTCTTGTATGTTTGACGTGTGATGACATGCTGCGTGATGACCTGTGTGGTCCACCAACTTGTGGTCTTCCTTATCACTTACTACTTACTAATGATGCTTGGATCACTACAAGAAATTTGGGGTTTAAGGACGACACAAAGTTATCCCAAAATGTATACTTTCGTCACCGAAACTAATTAAGACGAAACTTTTTTGTCACCCGTTTTGTTGCCAAAGCCTCGTCGCTAAAAGGTTTTGGAGACGAAAAAAAAAAATCGTCATTGAAAAAGATAAATTTGTGACGATTTTTTTTGTCTCCAATACACTCTGTTGGGAACATACTTGTAAATAATTAGTGACAAAATATTTTGTCATTAAAGGAAGAAATTAGATAAAAAATTTTTTTGTCATAAATATAAGAAATAGAGACGAAATAATTTTGTCGCGTTTAATATAAAGGAAGACGAAAAAAATTTGTCAAAGAAGCTACCAATGGATAACGATTTTTTTTGTCTCCAATCGACTCTGTGGGAACATACTTGTAAGTAATTAACGATAAAATATTTTATCATTAGAGGAAGAAATTAGAGACAAAAATATTTTGTCATAAATATAAAAAATAGAGACGAAATAATTTTATCGCGTTTAATATAAATGAAGACGAAAACAATGTGTAGGAAAGTACCAGTAGATGATGATTTTTTTTTTTTGTCTGCAATCGACTCTGTGGGAACATACTTGTGAGTAATTAACGACAAAATATTTTGTCATTAAAGGAAGAAATTAGAGTAAAAAACACTTTGTCATAAATATAAGAAATAGAGACAAAATAATTTTGTCGCGTTTAATATAAAGGAAGACGAAAAAAATTTGTCAAAGAAGCTACCAATAGAGACAAAAATAAATTTACAAATTACGAAAATGAAAATATCCATTCATCATTACAAATAATTTCATCCTAATACAATAAAATAGTGTAATATCCACAAAATATTCACAATTGAATATCCACAATTCCACAATATATCCAAAATATCCACAATTTTGTAGTGTTCCACTTTTTATCAATAAGATCTATCCACTTAATAGGACCGACATCCTTTGGTGGGTGGTTGCTTGCGTACTCCTCCCCTTTAGCATCCTTTAACTTCCTGAATTGTTTGTGCAGCTTACAGGTATGGTTACTCAATCTCCGACCAGATTTTGTGTTCATTGCCTTTTCTATATCAATATGGTCTCCTTCTAAATCAAATTGATCCTGCAAAAAATAGATAAGTCATAGATAATTCCTAAAAAAAGAAAAAAATTACGATAAATAATTAAGAGATTCTAACTTATTTTAAATGTTAGCCCAAGGTTATTTAAATTATAATTCAATTGATTTTGATGAATAACAAATATTTTGAATTTGATTTATTCAAATTAAGTTTTCAAAATGTTATATCAGAGGTTAATCCGACAAGAATGGGACTACAACAATAATGCCAAGGGACAATAACTACAAAGCTAGAGACCTAGCCAATTGGTTAGTTGAAGATGATTCATAATTTTTTTTTTCTTTTTGAAACCCCAATGTTATAAACATCCCAATAGACATTCATCAGATAAGAACACGTACAGCATTGTGAATGGATTCTTCTTTAATATTAAGTGTCAAATGCAGTGTTTCTTTATTACCTTAACAAGTTTTGTCATGATCAGACCGTTGTCTAGACTATTTATACCACCATGTCTAGATTATTTATGAATGGATACTAGTTGGGTACTTTTGAAGCTCATAAGAAAGAGAAACCAAAAATACATATAAATTGGAAGGAATGGAAGACCGTTGTCGTTTGCTGAGATTTTTTCTTTTCTTTTCTTTTTGAACACACTTGGACAGTTTTCGATCCATGCTGCAAGATGTAAACATAAAACTCAGTCACATCATATTTGAAGCTTCAGTAATTCAGATCATCAATATCATCATTGATATCAAGAAGATAGGAAGAAAGTCCATAAAGATAAGATGTGGAGATGTGCTGTTATACAATACAATGTATATGCAATACATACTTCAGGCGAAGTTGCTATAAACCAATTAGGGGAGCTCACCTTTGAAATTCATGTCACTTATTGATATGTTTTTATACCCTGACCTGAAGAGTGGTCCACGTTGTATATTGTCAATTTGAAGAGATGTAAAGTGCTAAAGAAGAATTTCTTATAGCAATAAAATAGTGCAGGACAATGACCTTTAGTGGTTTGGATTTGTAAGGTGGGTTCTAACAATGTTAAATAATGAGCCACTTCATTATTTGACTTTATCAACAGTACAACATGAGCCTATATTTGTGTGTGTGATGAGTAAAAGATACAGAAAACCCATGGCCACATCAATGCATTCAGCATGAGAAACAATGAAACAGTGTGCCACAAGAAAACCATGGCCACTTCCTCATATTGTTGATTCTGAACCAGTGGGAAAACGGTACACTTGATGGGTGCCACAAGAGGGAGGAAACTAAACACATTTAATTGTTCATCCCCACCTTTGCTAGGCCTCATGTAGAAAGAATGCTCAAACAGGCAGTAGATTATCCGTCCAATACCAAAAGATGGTTCGATCACTGATGGAGTAAAAACCCTCTGGTGTTCCTTCTTTTTCTCTTTAGAGATTGATACCATGTTTTTTGTGATTTTCAGTGCAGTCATTGAACTCCACCTCCCCATTAGATTCTAGAGCGCCTTTCATTTCCATAGCTTCAGTTTCACTCATAGCCTTCCAAAATAAGAACTCATTTTGTAAGTGAGCTGGAAATATCTGATGGAATTTTTACTACTAGTTCTGCAAGGATAAATAATCATAATTTACCTCCAAAGCTTCAACAACCATCTTTTGGCTCCCCTTGAAGGCAAAACCCAACTCCTTTTTTACTGGAGCTATGATCAGTTTCTGAAAAAATTAACACTGCATGAATCATCTGTGAAATTGCACTCAATGGAAGTATGGAGCCATCAATAAAATTGCTATAGCTCTGATGTCTGTAGACATGCATGCAGATGCTGCCCATCCACACACTGATAAATGTGTTAGTATGGCATAGTTGGAAAGTGATCATTGTTGCAATCATAAGGTAGCAGGTTCAACTTGTGCCACCATTAAAAAATAAATAATTTTTTTTTAAAATTGATTGGTTCATCAGATTGATGTATTCGTTTGCTAATTATTAATCATAGTTTTGCTAATTATTTTGCTTGTAGAAGCATGTCTTAGCTGAGATTAAAAAGAATTACCTCTGGATTGTCTATATCCAAGCAACCATATGTATGCATTATGTACTTAATTACTTGTATGAATGCAAAATAAGATATATGTGTACTTGGATGCCTTGGTCTTGGTCTCCATGTATGAATATTTTTTCAATTTGCATATGGAAAGGATGAAAACCATAATTACCTCCAGCCCATCTTCATCATCAAGGGAAGAGTCATTAGAGACATCACTGGCTTCTTCATGTTTCCTTTTGCCAGGTAATTCATCAAATAGTTCTGTTTATCAATACAGAAATTAGCAACGAACTGCTCCAACAATATAGAACAAAACCTGAAAGCGTTTGGGCTGCATTTGGCTATCACCATTTTAGAATCCAAGAAAAATTTATTCCCATCTACATAATTCTACTTCATGGAGAATCAATAAAGTTTCAAGTTCATGATGCCAAACTCTCAAAAGGCATGGAGATAAACATAGGGTTAAAGTACATATAAGAATCTACAGGCAGATGAGTAAATGTTGAGAAGGGATTATACCCCTCTAAAACATTGAGAACATTTACCTCTGTTCCCTTTCACAGCCCTTGGGTATTTCTTCTCCTTTACAGTCCCAAAAACATCAAAAGCATAAGTCCTTCATAGTAGTTGAAACCTGAAGTAATAATTGAAAACAAATTTCTATCGATAAGGGGAAAGAAATGAAACAAACTATATAACAATTTAGCACAGATAGGAATACTGTTTGAAGAGGAAAGAGTCTCACGCTAGTAAATTCAGATTTTGAAGTTCCACAGAGCTCAATTAATTTAAGCTTATCTACTTTAAGCTGCGAAAAAAAAAGAATGCTATTAGGAATAGACAAACAAAAAGAAACATGACAATTCTAATCTTTCTAAAAGGAACCTTGTACCAGATTACCTTATTTTTTTCCGCACATAGATAGAATGCAACAGCTGTAAAAACAGGTCTATTGAAGTCAGCCACTGCCCGACGTGACACTGGCAATGCTGCCAGGTATCGATCTGCATTGGTATGAAAACTACCTCTAATTGCAAGGGTTTAAGCTGAAAAAATACATGGAACAACGCTCAACATGTAAAACAAAAAATAAACTTACCTTGTGATCTGGCACTTTTACATATTCTGCTGAAACAAGAAGTCCCTTGATCAGAAGTCCAAGGATTCAAAATCAAGAAGCAAAAGCAATGAAATAGGCCCCACATAACAATACATTCATATTCAACTATTGAAGCAGAAAAAGTAATGAAACAGAGTCCCAAACATACAATAATACTACACTAGTACAGAACAACACAAGTGACCATCACGATGGAAACAATCAAGCTTTTGCAAATTAGTGATCATAAACACTACCTAGAGCTTGATCTCAAATAGTTTTGCTTTCTTGAGCTTCAAGACTATGTCTGCAACAGAACCAATCACAGAAACAACCATTAATTTGACCAATCAACAGATCACTGAATCATTGATAAGCTGATATATATCATATATATACACCTGATAAGCTGCAACTAAAACGTATAAGAACAGTTAGGTGTCCGATATCAACGAGTCAGAAGGGTTCATAGAATCCAGTAAGAACTGCTATTTCCTCCAAGTTTGGGAACTGCGCAGGGCAGAGGAGAGGAACACTTAACAACCATTAATTTCCAAATATTGGCCTAGCAGAAAGAGAGAAGAATGTTCTCGTGAAAAGAATCAATAAACAGTTGCCTATTAACCTCTAAAGCCACACAACTATTGATGAGATTCCATGTACAACAGGATAGTAATGGAAGACAGTCAGATCAAACTATTAATGCTATTTCCTCCAACCTTTCATCTGGTAAGTCTTTTTACAGGTGATGAAACTAAAATATATTCTTCGCCAAATGCATTAGGTAGCGTTTGGTTCGCTGTAATGAAGGTCGGAATGGAATGGTCATTCCAACGGAATGGTCATTACAGCGTTTGGTTCGCAAAAAAGTGGCGTAATGACCATTACCTCCGGAATCCCATTCCCTTATGTAGAGGAATGGCCATTCCATCCGGGATGGGAAGGAATGGTCATTCCATTCCTTTCTACTTTTTTTTTAGACCAAAAGACCCTTCTTCACATCTATACATTATTATTAAAATAATAAGATTATAAAAGAGAAGAACTTGTCTAGGCCCCACCTATATAATAATAATATAATATATATATTTTACTATAATAATAATTATAAGATTATAAAATAGAAGAACTTGTGTGGGCCCCACCTATATAATAATAATATAATCTATACATTATTATTATAATAATAATAAGATTATAAAAGAGAAGAGCTTGTGTGGGCCCCACCTATATAATAATATAATATAGACATTATTATTATTATAAGATTATAAAATAGAAGAACTTGTGTGGGGCCCACCTATATAATAATAATATAATATATACATTATTATTATTATAATAAGATTATAAAAGAGAAGAACATGTGTGGGCCCCACCTATATAATAATAATATAATCTACACATTATTATTATTATAAGATTATAAATTAGAAGAACTTGTGTAGGCCCCACCTATATAATAATATTATATAATATATATTATTATTATTATTATAAGATTATAAAATAGAAGAACTTGTGTGGGCCCCACTTATATAATAATAATATAATATATACATTATTATTATTGTTAGAAGATTATAAAATAGAAGAACTTGTGTGGGCCCCACCTATATAATAATAATATAATATATACATTATTATTATTATATTATAAAATAGAAGAACTTATGTGGGCCCCACCTATATAATAATAATATAATCTATATTATTATTATTATTATAAAATTAGAAAATAGAATAGCTTGTGTGGGCCCCACCTATATAATAATAATATAATCTATATTATTATTATTATAAAATAGAAGAGCTTGTGTGGCCCCTACCTATATAATAATAATATAATCTATACATTATTATTATTATTATAAGATTATAAAATAGAAGAGGTTGTGTGGGCTCCACCTATATAATAATAATATAATCTATACATTATTATTATATTATTATTATTATTATAAAATAGAAGACCTTGTGTGGGCCCCACCTATTTAATAATATTATAATCTATACATTGACTGAGCCAAAGATAAAATTCTAACAAGGGTATTTTGGTCAGTCTTATGTAAATTTTATTCCATTCCAGGACTCATTCCAGCATACCAAACGCAGGAATAGGAATCAACTGGGTTGATTCCTCAGCGTACCAAACGCTGGAATGAAAATGCTCATTCCTGCCTCATTCCATTCCAGACCCATTCCGGTCTCCATTCCATTCCCGCCTACAACCATTCCAGCGAACCAAACGCTACCTTAGTGTTGCAACTATGACTAACCCCCTCACTCTATGCATTGGCAAATAGGCCTGGGCCTGAGCTTAGTATAACCAAAAATTTGAATAGGCCTGGCTTGACCAGTTCAAAATCCAAGATTGAAGAAGCTCATGCCCGGCCCCTTGACAGTCCTAGAAGCAAAGTTTCCACCAAATTGCCAGCAAGAGAATTGATACTAGTCCAAAAAGTGTCATAAATGGAACTATTGGGTCCTGTTTGTTTGCATTAACAAGTGTTTTAGGCATTAGAAAAACCCACCCCAAACACAAAATCAACATGAACTGTGATTTAGGGCACATTATCCAGACTCAACACAACATAATTAGAAAAAAGAAGAAAGGATGAGAGTAAGGGAATTCTTACAAATGGGTGATGATGATGCAAGTGATAGCAGAGTCAAAATCTCCGGATTCGGAGATTCGGGAGAAATCGGGGTAGCGTCGATGATCAAGATATCCCATGTGCATCCCGCAATCGAACATGATCCTCTTCCCGCCAATCGACACAACCACACAGCTCTTGCCAACCTCTTGCCTAGCTCCTGGAGATTCAAGGATTCCATATAAAAAAGGGAGGTTTGCAGCAGAAGAAATCGAATAAGCTAACAAAGCCAAAGATAAAAAAACAGAGGAAATCAGACCTAGGAGGAAGAAGAGAAGAGAGAAAGAGAGAGAGAGAGAGTGAACCAAGGGAGAGCGGGAGTGGTGTGTAGGTGGGCGCAGGGCGGAACAGAGGAGGAAGCAGGGGAGAGGGAGAGGAACAGGGGAGGAAGAAGAGAAGACAGAGAGAGAGAGAGAGAGAGAGAGAGAGAGAGAGAGAGAGAGAGAGAGAGAGAGAGAGAGAGAGAGAGAGAGAGAGAGAGAGAGAACCGAGGGAGAGAAGAAAGAGAGAGGTGCGCGGTGTGCAGGAAGAGGGAGGGTTGTACCTGGTGCAGGGGAGGCGTCCGGCGGTGCGAGGAGGAAGATGAAGGCTCTGCGGGCGTCCGGGGGCTGCTGCGCGCGCTTGGCACCGCTGCTGTGGTCGTCTGGCGGAGGAAGATGAAGTGGGTCGTGCGCCTGGGAGAGGTCTGGAGAGGGAGGGAGAGATAGAAAGGGCTGAGAGGAGATGAGAGGAGATGGGTTCTGGAGGGGTGTGAAGGAGATGAGAGGACGACGATGGAGATGGGTTCTGCCGTTCTGGTGGGGGCGATTCACGCCTGGGAGAGGTCTGGAGAGTGAGGGGAGAGAAAGAAATGAGTAGAGGGAAAATAGGGATTGAAGAGGGAAAAGGGGGACTGTGTAGGAGGGAGGGGGAAAATTTAGTTTATCGACGTTTATATAAACGTCGTAAAAATTATTTTATTTTTCTTAACATTTACCGACGTTTAATATAAAACGTCGGTAATAAATTTTCCGACGCTAATTTTCATCGGTAAAAAAGAATTCGTCGGTAAAGGTCTCTATTTTTAAATTTTCTGAAAATAAAATTAAACTTTATCGACGTTTTACAAAAAAAAAAATGTCGCTAAAAGTTCATTTTACCCACTTTATAAAATTCGTCTATAATAGAATTCGTCGATAATAGCCTTTGATATTTATTTTCCCTAAAAATGAAGTTAATAATAAAATTGAACTTTGCCGACAGTTTTTAATGAAGCGTTGCTAAAAGTCAATTTTACCGACGTTTTATAATTTGTCGATAATAATCTCTGATTTTTACTTTTCCTAACAATGAAGTTAAATCGAAAATTGAACTCTACCGACATTTTTTAGTAAAATGTCGCTAAAGGTCAGGGTGTACGGCCATCGTATCAATGGACGGCTAGTAGTGGTGGGGTGGGTAACGGCCCCCGGAATAATCGGAAATAGGCACAAGCACTGCACTCAAGGGTGGAGTAACTTGTAAGAACTGATGGTACGCAAATAGGACTCCCGGTTAGAGAATTAAAAGCGAAAATATAGGATTTTCCAACACTTAGGCTCGAAAACGGCCCGCTGGGGGTCCGAAATGGGTAACGGCCCTCGAAAAAATCAAAAACCGGCACGAGCACTTTGCTCGAGAGTAGAGTAGCTTGTAGGAACTGACGGTTCGCAAATAGGACTTCTGTTTAGAGAATTAGAAACGAAACATAGAATTTTTCAACACTTAGGCTTGAAAACGGCCCGGCGGGGGTCCGGAATGGGAAACGGACCCCGGAAAATCGAAAACCTACACAAGCACTTCGCTCGAGGGTAGAGTAACTTGTAGGAACTGACAGTTCGCAAATAGGACTCCCGGTTAGAGAATTTTGACTCACCCCACCTTTTTATCCTACCTAAAAAATGCACCAGCTTCATATAGGGTGTAACTAAATGATCAATGAGTAGACAAAAAGGGGTGTACAACCACATTAAACGATCAAATGATAATATATCATAAAGAGTTGGAATGAAAGGGGAAAAATGATAAGCTCTTTATGCCTATTCTTATTCAGATTCTCTTTGAATACAAGCAGGTTGATTCCTCCATAGAAAGAACAAAATTAATCTAACACTGAAGGGGACTTATGAAATATTTTTTGTACAAATCTAATGAGGGAAAGTTAGAATCTAGAATATAATTAATTTATCCAATTGATGCAGACACATTAGCAAGGACATCTATTTGATGGGCCACCTCTTCAACTATAAATAAATATTTATCTAATATTCTAAATTAATATTGGTTTTAGAAAAGGCCAAACACCCTCATAGCAAATTTTCTTTTTTTGTGCCATGCCATTCAAAGAAGTTTGCCCAAGCATAAAATTAATATTGGTAACAATCTCTAATTTTTTAAAAATGAAGTTAATTTATGAATGACATTTGCCGACGTTTTTTTGTAAAACGTCGGTAAAAGGCAGCCTTTTACCGACGTTGTTTTTAAAAACGTCGGTAAAAGCCTAATTTTTACCGACGAAATTATATACGTTGGTAAAGAATTATCTTTACCGACGAATTTGTAAAAACATCGCTAAAAGTGCAACTTGTTGGAGTGCTTCTTGGATAACAACTTCAATGCTGGCATGCACGAAGGGCTTAAGCGTGAGACAGAAGAGAGGGGCTTTAGTACGAAATAGAAGAAATGGTTGACAGAGTGTCTTCTTGGGTCACGACTTCAATACTTGTGAGAGAGGAATAGGCTCAAGTGCGAGAGAGAAATGAGGTTTTGTAGAGATTGTCTTCTTGGGTCATGACTTCAGTGTCCATGTACGTGAAAATGAGTGATAAGGGTCAGAGTGTGTCGCTTGGGGGCACAGTTTCAGTGCTCCGAAATACAAAACCACGATATTTTAATAAAGAGAAATAATTAGTGATAAAATATTTTTGTCTCCTTAAATACAAGAACAGAGAATTTATTATTGGTGACGAAATATTTTTGTCTTCTACAACTTAACCTTATGAGACGAAAAATATATTCGTCATGCAATCAATCACAATCAGCATTACGCAAGTATAATTTATTAGTGACAAAATATTATCATCTCCCACAACTTATTCTTCCGAGACAAAACTATATTTGTCGCCCATTTAACAGGAAGATGAAATGGCATGATGGAGTGTTTATTGGTGACGAGATATTTTCGTCTTCCATAACTTATCCTTATTGGTGACGAATTACGTTCGTCGCAAAAATAAATTATATTTTGTGACAAAAATGTTCGTCTCCAATGAGCTAAAATAATTCACCCCACAACTTATTCTTCCAAGACAAAAATATATTTATCGCCCATTTAGCAGGAAGATGAAACGGCATGATGGAGTGTTTATTGGTGACGAAATATTTTCGTCTTCCATAACTTATCCTTTTTTATGATGAATTACGTTTGTCGCAAAATAAATTATATTTTGTGACAAAAATGTTCATCTCCAATGAGCTTAAATAATTCGCCCCACAACTTATTCTTCCGAGACAAAAATATATTTGTCGCCCATTTAACAGGAAGATGAACGGCATGATGGAGTGTTTATTGGTGACAAAATATTTCCGTCTTCCATAGCTTATCCTTATTAGTGACGAATTACATTCGTCGCAAAAACAAATTATATTTTGTAACAAAAATGTTCGTCTCTAATGAGCTAAAATAATTCGCTCCAACGCAAATGAAATTGGCGCCTTATTTTGGTGATGAAATGTTTTCGTCTTCCATAACTTATCCTTATTGGTGACGAATAACGTTTGTCGCAACAACGAATTATATTTTGTAAAAAAGATGTTCATCTCCAATGAGCTAAAATAATTCACCCCACAACTTATTCTTCCGAGATAAAAATATATTTGTCGCCCATTTAATAGAAAGATGAAACGGCATGATGGAGTGTTTATTGGTGACAAAATATTTTCGTCTTCCATAACTTATCCTTCTCGGTGACAAATTACGTTCGTCGCAAAAATAAATTAAATTTTGTGACAAAAATACTCGTCTCCAATGAGCTAAAATAATTCGCGCCACCGCAAATGAAATTGGCGCCTTATTTTGGTGACGAAATATTTTTGTCTTCCATAACTTATCCTTATTAGTGATGAATTATGTTCGTCTCAAAAATAAATTATATTTTGTGACAAAAATGTTCGTCTCCAATGAGCTAAAATAATTCACGCCAATGCAAATGAAATTGGCACCTTATTTTGGTGACGAAATATGTTCGTCTTCCATAACTTATCCTTATTGGTGACGAATTACGTTCGTCGCAAAAAAAAAAAAAAATCTTGTGACAAAAATGTTCGTCTCTAATGAGCTAAAATAATTGGCGCCAATGCAAATGAAGTTGGCGCCTTATTTTTGCAGATGAGATTTTCTTTTCGTCTCCTATACTTTTGAAAAAACTTAAAACAAATGACAAAATTTATATTTCGTCCTCTTTGGGTGTTCTTTTAAGACAAAAAAAAAATTTCCTCATCAAATTTCGTCACAACAGCCTATATTTCTTATAGTAAGATAAGGATTCCAGGAAATCAACTTCTGGGTATTGATGGACCGCGCAATCTGCTCGGGGCGCTACTGAGGTCGGCGGACGTGAGAGTCCGTATGACCCTTTCGTGACCGTGGGGTAGAGCGGGTATCAACATTTTAATGTGGGTGTGCCAGATTTTCTATTTTACATGAAATTGCAAGTGGTGATCCAGAGATCGACCTTCGCAAGTAAAAATGTGGGTGTGCCAGATTTTCTATTTTACATGGAATTGCAAGTGGTGATCCGGAGATCGACCTTCGCAAGTAAAAATGAAATCAATTTCTTTCAAGTTTTCCATTGCACATATATTTAAGAAAAGAGACATTTTCTTGATTTGTCGTGAAAGGCGATGTTTTGGCATTTATAACCGATTTTTGGCGTTTATAGCCGATTTACAATTTTTATCAATAATGAAAAACAAGAGTTGTGATTTTTGTCTCTTTTACAAAATAAAAAATACAATGAAAAGCAAGAAGAAAGAGGATCTTGGTCGGTGTAGAACTTCAACAGAGTTTTCTCGCTTAGATTTCTAATGCCTTTATTTGTCTGGATTTTCGGATTTTCCGAAGTGTTTTTCCGTCTCTTTGCTTGGATTTTTCTGGATCTGGATTTCTTTGGAATGCTCTCTTATTTATAGGCCTTTGGTAGCCATGTAGGAGAGTTTATGGGCTTTAATTGTCATTAAGCTGCATAATGGGAGGAGTTACAAGTTTTAATTCATTTACTTTGTAACTCCTTTTTATGGGCTTCTGATTGGCTGGTGGAGATTTAAGGCCTTTAATCGCCTTTAAGCTCCATGATGGGAGGAGTTTCATGGTTTAAATGCCATTAATCTCTTGATTTGTAACTCCCAAATGCTTGCTTCTGATTGGGCGATCCAAAATAATGAATTAATGATTGCAATAAAGCTAGTCAATTAACTTCATTAAGTGGTCGCCGAGCAGTTTAAGAGTCGCGGGCCGCGCCTCGTCTTTTGGAGTTCTTCTGGTGATGATCATCAATGGATCTTCATGCTGATCGACATCGGATGACCATGTAACTTCAGACATTGATTGCTAATAGCGGGCCGGTGACATCTGTCCTGTCGATTTCTCGATCGATCGGGTAGAAAGTGCACTTTTCGGTCGACTGGTTGGCGATCAATGATGATTTTGATACTCTTGAAGATGGACCCGTGATTTTGACGGATGTCGATGGATTTGGTGCCTTAAAAGTCTGAATTTTGGAAAAACCACAGGGGTCGGAAGTTTCGAAACGCGAAAAGGGATGGAAAAAGGACCTTCCGGGGCAAATTCGGCGGCCCGGATCTCCATAGTCACCGGCGACCATGTGTAGGGTTGCGGGCTGCGACCCTGGGGGGATTTTTCCCCTTCGATCGTCGTTTTTCGGCCGTTTCTATGTTTTTTTTTTATTCTTTTTCTTCTGTATTTTTCTTGACATTTTCACACATTTGTTGGCTTGATTTCCCTGTCGAAAACTTGACGATAATCCTTGCATTTTGGAGTGCAAAGTTTCCAATTTTTCGGAAAAGCTGAAGACTTTGTCGCGTAGAGCTACCGATTTTCCGTCAGAAGCCGAAACTGGGTCAAACGATGTTGGAATGACCTGAAATTTGAGGTGAAACCTCCCGAGAAATAAATAAGACCAACCATAGGCTTTTGTTTACGTTTTGAAGACGTATGGGGTCCTGTTGCTAGTAGACTTGATTGTGTCGCGAGGAAGATGTCGCGCTTTGATGTGCGGTCAACCGATGTCTGATTGACCTGAAATCTGACAGGGAACCTATTGGAGTCATTTTGAGATGATCGACATGCTCTGTCTTGGAAACCATGGTGCCGGGGAGCTTCGCCGCCGAGAGGCCTGATTTGGCATCCGAGAGTCAAAGTCTGGTCAAATGTTGTCAAGATGACCTGAAACTCAATGTGTAGCCCTTTGTAAACATCTTGAAGCCGCCCATGTGCTCTTTTTGATGAGTGATGGCCTCGGTGGTTCTCGCCGCCGAGAGGCTTGATTTAGTTGTTCGAGGTTTGATGTTGGGTCAAACGTTGTCGGTTTGACTTGGAACTTGACGTGGAGCCCTTTGGAGGTATTTTGAGACCATTCACAGCCTCTGATCGAACATTTGATGTCTTCGACGCTGTCGCCGCCGGGAGCTCCTATTCAGCTGCTAGAGGAGTGAAGTTAGGGCCAAACAATGTTGAAATGGCCCGAAACTTCATGTGTACTCTTCTCTTGGCTGTCTTGAAGGATCTTGCAGTTTTTTTTTAATTCTGACATGATTTGATTTTTTTGGAAGTAGCATTGCCTATTTATGGTAGGCTGCGGCTTCACGTAGCTTTCTTGAGGTTGAAGAGGCAAAGTGACATGTTTTGTGTCAACATGTATGTGTTTATGCTGTAGCTTCTTGAGAAGCAACTAAGGAAGCAGATTGGTTAAAAAATTCCTTATGGAACTTGGAGTGGTACTTTTGGCAGGACAGCCGGTCACAGTTTACTGTGCTAACATCAGGGCAGTCGCTAAGTCGAAGGAACCCATGAGCCAAAAAACATGTACAGAGAAAGTTATACATGGTCAGACAGATTGTGTAGATAGGTGATGTTACGATCACCAAGATAGCATCTGCAGACAATCTGGGAGATCCCTTTACTAAGCCTTTGATTACCTAAGTCTTTGTGTAGTGAGTAAACGGGATCAGCATGAGATGCAACTCTAACTGGCATTGAGCCCAAGTGGGAGATTGTTAGTTTTATAGTCTTAATACCAGTATATGATGAAATAAATTGATTAATTTCTTTATTTATCAATATATTCATGCTTTCCTTTCATGAGATGAATGATGTTTTATTGTATACTTGCACATAACCAATACGAATGACATGATGGTTCATGAGATGAACTGGGGTCCATAGATATACTAGATGTAATACATGTGTATGGATGAGATCCACATACGGGAGAAATGTATAGCAAATCTTATACTTTGAATATCTTCACAACCAATTATGAGACTGGACATCTCATCTGATAAGGTTGCAGCACTTTGATCACTATGAGATAGTATGGATTGTCTTGATTATCAGAATGGAAGATTTTGGATCATAATGCTGGTACATTGGATGTATTGAAGGACCATGAGAAGCACTTTATAAATACTGTCTTACTTTAAGGTCCGTTCTCATAATTCCCTAGCAATAGGCTCTCAATCCCGAGACATTAATGAACTCAAGTTTCTATCTATTCATTTCTTTGAGTGATCAATGAGTGAGGCCAACTGTAGGTCAACATCTCAGTGATTTGGGTACATGGAAGTAGAGCTGTGGGAACATTCAATGGTCAAGATGGAATCTATCTCTAATATCCTCTTGTGCCAATTAATCGATTTATCATTGGTAAGTGTTCACCCATTCTGATTAAGAGTTAATTGGAAAGGTACCTATGATCATTATAATTAATTGGGGCTCAAGGATAATAAGATATGGATCTAGTTTGGAAGACAGGTCCAATTGATCCATGGATATTGATGGAGGGGCCTACTTGTGGTAATGTGGAAGTTTAGGGTCTTCTATGTAATATATTCCTAAGACTGGAGTTCAATTGCATTTATATAGTGGAGTTATTTGTAATTAACTGTGGGCCCGGATTACACATGAGATGTGGGGTCGCGAGTGACAGTTGGAGCTAGCTTTCTAAGGAATTCCTAGTGGTCCCCACGCTAGCCCAAGTTATTAGAAAGATACTAATTCTAGTTGGACTCTAAAAGGAAAGTTACTATTTATTTGAAGTGAGACTTCTAATAGTGGTAATAGTAAACTTACTAATTTTAGTAGAAGTGAGACTTCTATTTTAATTAGAAAGGAATTAGAAAGTTATTAATCATATTTGAAGTGGGACTTCTAATTATGATATAGTAAGTTACTAATTATTGTAGAAGTAAGACTTCTGTTATAATTAGTAAAAGAAGAGAAACTTACTAATTCTTATGGAAGTGAGACTTCTAATATAAATTAGTAAGTAGGGCTTGTAAAAGCTATAAATAGAGGAGATATAGGGCTGGAATTTTTTGATGCTATTCTCATTCTTGAGATTCACGCCCAAGAGGTTGTCAAGTCCAAGTGTTGGACGTCCATCCCCTTCTGTGCAAGAGTTGCACTTGGTTCTTTTCTTTTCCCTCTCTAGTTCTCTTTCTAGTTCCTCCTTTGAGTTCCTAGTAGTTTTCTCTTGAAGATCCCACCATCCTCTTGAGAAAAAGAGAATCTGATATGGGTCATAGTGTGGAAGATCAAGAGGTCTTGAAGATTGCTAATTGATTAGTGAAAGTGTTTCATCATCAAAGAAAGGCGCAACTTCTCCATTAGAGCACAACCGAGCTCTAAAGGTATAATCTACTTCCTTGTATGTTGTAGATTTATTTGTTACTTATTAGTTGCTATTTCTATCTTCTAGATAGATTTATTTACTGATCATGATGGCTGAGATTGAGGGTATGTATCCTGGATTGGATTTTTAAGCCTTCTGGATAGTTGATCCCTGCATCAAGTGGGTCAAACGTGTTTGAAACCTATCCTAGAGGCCCACTTATTTCCAGCAGATGGTGGTTTATTCATTTCCCAAAGTCTCTTATGTTGAGCAAGGCAACCATATGTTGGTTTTATAATTATTGTCAACACTCAGGCATTTGTTGTTGGCATTGTTGTTGAAGGTTATTGGTTCAGAGTTCAGACCCAACTGGGGTTCAGGCCCAACTCGGATTCAGGCCCAAGTGTACACATATATAAATCTCCCAAAGAAGAAAAAGATGATGCCCTAGACCTAGAAAAACTATTTTATCCTTTTGGCTGGAGCTCCAAGACGGCTGCTGCTACTGCTTATGAACTTTTGCTGCACATCTTCATTGCGTTGCTGCCCTGCATCTTAGGTGCTACTGATACATGGCTGGGCCTCTCTCCCCATTCTGAAATTTTGTTGCACAGTTGCTGCTCCTCTCACTGCTGCACTGGTGCTACTATTTCTTCATTACTCTGCTTCAATAGGTCTTCTCTATTTCCTGCATTGCTGCTGCTACTGCTTCCAAGCTGAGGAATGATCCTAGCGAGTTTAATTTGAGATGATTGGGCTGAATTTAAATTAAGCTGTGGTTAGATCAGACATGCATGAACTATCTACATGGGAGATGTGTGAAGGCTAGACAGTAATTGAATGGGCTGCAATTTGTTGAATGGTGCTGGGTATATGAGCTAAAATAGGAATTGTGTTTTGGTGAAGTGCTGCAAAACTTTATCAATAGTAGCATGAATGGCTGTTACAAAAATTTGGTTTGAAGACTTTGATTGACTTAAATGTGGTTTGAAGACATTGTAATTTGTTGGGCTGATTTGTAAAGCATTGTCTGTGTGCTATTTTTTTTTAACATCCTTGTATTCACTCAAGTGGGTGCTTGAGTATAGGGGTTGGTGCCTCTATCCGTGGGTGCGGATTTTATATTGGAGTGGGTGCTCCTATATTGTAGTGGGTGCTACGGGTTGAGAGTGGAAGTGCTTTGCACACCGTGGATGTAGCCAATTTGGGTGAACCACGTAAAAAATCTTGTGTCTGTGTGGTGCTTGATTTTTAGTTTTGATGCATGTATGTGATGTAAAGTGCAGTAGATGCACATGTATTTGTAATTGTCTGCACTAGCCTTGTTTAGAAAGAAGATTTTTGGAGGTCACTGATTCATCCCCCCTCTCAGTGACCTAGTGAACTTCAACATCTTAATTATATTTTCATTAAAGGAGAGGTTTTTTAGGGTCATTTTCTCATGTTCATCTTTGATTTTGTTTTTAACCACTAATGGCATAATTCCTATGTATTTACTGCCTATGCAATCTAGTGCAAATAATCAGGCGCAAAAGTGATTTTACGGGAACACCCAAAGTCATGGTATGCGTGCGGCTCTTTCTAGATTCCATAACCCAAACAGCGGAAGAAAACATAACCAACCTGTTGGAGAAGCTTTTTAGCAAGATCGACGGATATGACTCCAGTACTGCAGCCCATGCCACCAAGATTAAAGCTCTTAATGTTACTCCTCAGTTTGTAGTGATTCACAATCATAGCAGAAAGAGAGGGTATTGGGTTGAATAAGCTGCTATTCACCACCAAAATCCCAATATCCTTAGGCTTCACCCGTCTTTTCCAGCACCTGATCCACCGCGCCTAACAGCACTGCCTCTGCCTCCGCCATGCACGGGTTCGGTGCAGGAATGCTAAAGAGAGCATCGGGCAAGTACGTCGACTGACCTAATCCCGATCTCTCTAAGATCTTCTTTTGAAACGTCACGGTCTGTTCATTGAAAAAACCGGTGAGCCTCGACCTCTCCATGAGAAGCTCATGGGAGCACTTTTGATAATCTCTACCCTTGTGTAAGGCGAAATCTACCAAGTAAACTGGCTGGGGCTGGGCATGAAGTAAATTCCTAATAGAAAGCCGAGGAGGCTTGAACATTGGACCACTGTCACTGCATTGTACTGGAGCTGGTTCCACAACTCCTTGAGGTCGTCGATGGTAAGCGTCGAGAGGTGCACCAAGGAAAGGATTAGAAAGGGGACCAAGATGAGATAGATGAAGTTGGTTATCAAGTAATGGTATCCAATTTTTATATACTTCAACTTCACTGACTGATGGAAATTTGGGGGTTGTTATTTTTCTTCTTAGTGAATTCGACGGAATTCGACTTTTTACGTTTTGGTTCTTGGTATTTATCCTTCATGATTGGCACTTATAAAACCAAAAATTGGGTAGAACCCAAAGGAAGCAAAATGTGGAAATGGGATCTCTAGTCTCTACTATTCTACAGCAAGAATGAGAGAAGGGATTTTAGAAGATGTAGGAATGAGTGAGGAAGACATAAGATTTATAGCTTTATATAGGAAAAAAGAGAGAGCGTGGTGTTGAATATGCAACTACCATAACCAACTTCTTAATAGCGGGAAGCATTGATTTTGCTAGCAATTCATGAGCAATAGTTCAATTCATGCTCTCTTTATCCGCCGCCTGAGGATGAAAAGATAAAAATAATAATTTTCATAATAATTTATCGGGGATTTGACATTTCAATTTCCCTTAAACACTCAGCTCCCAATTTCATAACTAAAATTCCGTAAATATCACCAGAGTCGTTTGACTTTGGTACACGTTTTTTTTCCTTCGATCCCATGATATCATGGGAGTTTAAAATGGCAAAAGCCCTAAAATATTTTGTCATTAATAATTAATGAGAAAAAGTAGGAAACAAATAATGTGCCCGGGCATTTGCCAAAGCAAAACACCCCAACAGAATAACGAATGGGGAAGAGGTGATGTGGACTCATTATTAATGATACGTTTCATTAAAACAATAAAATCTCATGCCGGCTTGCACCCTCTCAATTGCTTATTTAAATAAAAAAGGAAAAGATGAGAATTTATACAGTTGGCAAATTCTGATTGGATGAAATAGTATCTCCTTATTTCAACGAAATAGTCCGACTCCTCTTAAAATGACTTTCTATGTGTTTCCTTTTCAAATTTAGGAGTGACAACTTTTCTTCCCTATTCTTTTCTCCATTTAAGACTCTATGGTCGGGCTCTCTAATAAAATCAATGGGTTAAGTAAAGAACATGCAATATTTTTTTATTGGAAGGGAGGAGTTGAACACAAATCCTCTCACTTACAAACAAACATATCTACTAGGTGAGCTACAAGTTGAGTCAATAAATCAATTACTATTCCCATTTTTTTAATAAAATATAATAGGCTCGCACTCGGGCTTACCCTATTCGAGGTGGGCTGGCCTCGGGCTATGTACTTATGGCCCGAGTCGGGCTTGGCCCTGGGCTCGGGCTTGTTGTTTAGCATCCGGGCCGGCCCTGGATATTGTAGACACCTCATTTTGGCACCCTATGTGGTAGGTCTCGTATCCGAGAATACCCACTGGAAAAATCACCTACCATTTCTTAAGCTCCTGATTACCTCGAAAGTTAGTTTATTGTGATCTACTCGTCGAGAGCTTTCCGTCAATATATAGAACGTCAGAATCTGATGGGCAGAACAAAATCCGCGAAAGATGAGTCCCATTAAGGGTGGCCCGGACCCAGCTCCACTGCGAACCACCTTTTTGGGGCTGGAACCAATCTAACCCGAGTCCATCAAACCTAGACCCACACCTAACGGCCATAGACCTAAACTCAAACCTAAATCTGATCTCGACCCAACCTAAGCCCAACCTAAATCTGACCTAATTCGTACCAATCCGATCCGTGTACACTCCTACTAAGTACCTATTTGAATCCACCTCCCTTAAAGGAAAAAACTTGGTCCCCACTCACTCACCACTTTCACTGAGAGGAAGCCTAGAGTGGGACACTGAGAGGATCAATGCTAAGCCCATGTTTGGCACCTCTATTTCCAGCCTCTATTTATCTAAATGTCTAAAGCAGACAGATGTTATGAAAATAAGAGCATTTGGCACAACATTTTAGCCTCTGTCCGTTTTAGACATTTAGAGGCAAATCCTCTAAAACTCAAATGCTCAAAAAGTGGGCAGCTGAAAATTAGAGCTGTGGCCTCTTTTTAGTATGGCTCCTTTTTTTTTTCATTTTTATGGCTCTACTTTTACTGGGTCTGTCAGAAAAAGAATAGAGATACCAAACATGGCCTAAGCTGCGTCTACCGACATTTTCCTTCGGCTGCCTTTGGCCTTACAAGTTTGAATAAGAAATACTGATTAAACAATAAGTCTATATGGACCGAACGAATAGCTCGTTTCCATGACCGATCCCACATGTTAGGCCATGTGGCACTGAGGTGGACTGGAGTGAATGAAAAAATTTCAAACGCCCGCCAGAATGAAAAAAGAAGAAGAAGAAGAAAGAGGTATGGAGAGAGAAATGCCGTAAACACTGGTTCTTCTCCCTCCCAAACACTCCTCGCCTCCCTGGATCTCATCTCTCTCTCGCTCGGCGACATCGCGCATCTCTCTCTCACTCGGCGACATCGCGCATCTCTCTTTCGCATCAGCAGTCTCTCTCTCTCGGCGAAAGCGCGCAGCACCATGAACGAAAAGGGTCCTTCTGGTGATGTGCGTTCGGGAAAGTAATAGAGAAGGGGGAAATAGGAGGAGAAAGGAAGGGAGAGGAGGAAGAGGAGCAGCGCTGGAAATCGCACAGATTCTATATCTTGTTAGTATTTCTCTGTATGGGTTTGATTTGTATTGTACTGTTTGTAGAAAGAATCTCTCTCAATGCACTTTGCAAATTTCATTTTGGGATTCAGACCGATTTCTCAATGCACTTTGCAAATTGTTTTGTGCTTGGCGTTCAGCTCTTTAGTGACGGAGGCCTTTTCGTTGGTGGGCACAAAATATGAAGGGTCTGTGGGCTTCTCTGCTTTCAGTGGAATCCGTGCGATGATGATTTCTTCAAGAGCTTGTCTGTTGAGTGAGATTAGACTTTTTGGCGTAGGCACGCAATCCAGGTTGGACTGGATGGTCTGGATCATTCATCACATCACCAAATGCAACATGTAAGATCCCGGTCCCACCCTATATATATTTAATATGTTTTAACTAGGCATTATTATTATTTTAATTGAATGTATTTTAGTTATTTAAGTGGTTAGGATTAAGTGGGGCACACGTTAGATTAGATGCATGGATTGGTGAGTTGGGTTAATGGGTAGATGGCCTGACCCGCAGTTTGACCCGACCCAATGACTTAAGCCCGATACTCTCTTAACCTAATCCCTCAAACGCACGTCTTTATCTCTTCCCATTTATCTCTGCAACTCTTCCCATTTATCTCTGCAACTCTTCCCGTCCCGGTTCATCTTCTTCATCGTTCAACTTCCCAAGCCCCTGCAACTTTAGGATCCAGCCATCAGAATCAAGATCTGAAGATACCATCATTCTTGGTTCGACTTTCTAATCTCAGGTAATCATCTCCTCAAACCATTAGGAGTAAATCTGTACTCTTGGGTTACATTCTTAATGTTTCCAATATTTGGTTTTGGGTAGGAATACCATAGATCTGATCATCTGAAATCCTTATCCTATCTTCTATGTCAGATTGGTATTAGGATTGTGATCGAGAGCCCTCGTAATCTCGGATTGGGTATTGGTTAGGATCTGTTGCATTTTTCTTCAAACCCCGGTAAAAGGCAAGTACTTAATCATAATTTGTAGATTTAATATTTGTGTTCCTCCTTGATTTTCGTGTTGATGCATGTAGAAACCCTTTTTATGCCTTTTCTTATGATAATTTTGTAATGTGATTTTGTTTCTCTTATTGATGTTACTATTACAAATGGCTACTGTCGCAGTACTTTTGTTTGGATTTCAAAACCTTCTTTCATATTATGTAAATTTGTGTATGGAGATAGATAGATTATCCATCGAAAACCCAAGGAAGACCCTGGAACAGTTTCCCGGACTTAACCGTGAGAGACTTACCGTGTTTTGGACTGTGGGGCCCATCTTGATATTTGATCAGGACCGCTGATCTGCTAGTGGACCCTTAGATGACCTTAGAGAGGATGGACCCGTGTGCAGTGGACCCCATTTGGGCCACCATGCTGTTGCCTGATCAGCAGAGGGCGTGTTAGAAGGGAAAAATCAGTTGGGCATCAGGCGGTTGTGGGACCCACTATACGATCTGATCATAGATCTGGTTGGCACATCTGGCCGTATAGGGCTGGGCGACATATATTTATGTGGTTGATCATGGGTTCTTGATCCATTGGGCCCACTGTGCTTGACTCCTTGTAGCATTTGGCGTGAAGTCCGTCATTCTGTAACTGGGTTTTGGTTCTGTCATGTAAAATGGGGGTGGTTTTGTCCGGAGAGAGAGAGACCTCTTGTTTATTGAATATTATAAGTTTGAGTGTGACCTTACCCATGACTTTTGTAAGTTGAAAAGAAGTTATGTGTGGGTGGGTGTTGACCTGGGCACCTTTTGGGTAAGGGAATCTCATTCTGATGTACAATATTAACTTCAGACCATGCCCCATTAGTTTCTATAAAATTAGAAAGAAGCCCTGTTAGTTTTAATGAACCCTAAACTAAAACCCTTGGCTTATTTTAAATGTGTAAAATATTTTGTTAGGGTCCTCAGGTTTTTCTAAAATTATAAATTAAGAATATGATTTATTATTATTATTTGCAAATAAACTTTGAATGGTATCTTTGGTTTTCATGGGTTAATATTATATTTTTATACCTTATTAATTAGATCTTCGGACCTGAGTAAATACCGACTAGGAATGCGGTATCTTACTAACATGGGGTTTAGTGCTTCATATAACCTTGGGGAAATCCTAATGGATCCGAGCTCAACCCATCTCTATTGGAAAATCCTTAATTAGGTCTATGCACCATTGATTGAGAAGGGATGCGTTGATCTTTTATCTATTAGAGATTCATGTGGTTATTGGATACAAAACCTTATGTTTGACCTTAGGATTGGCTTGTGATTATTCTTTAACCTTCGCATGTACATATATATATGTTGGTTTATGATATGTATTCCTTTAGATGCATACCCTATTGTGTTACGGACTATAAAGACGCTTGGCAAATTTTGTATAACAATTTGATTATGATATGGAATATGGAATGGCCAAAACTTTACTTTGACTTAGGACCCTTGTGTCGGAGCATTATTATTCGGGTCTATTATGCATATATGTTTTCCTTTATGTGGGTCATTTATGAACGACTGCAGATCGTATGTGGACGGTTGGTCACTGATGTGTCCGGATCACTTATAATTCGCTATGAATGTGAACAGGTTATCCTGATATTTGTTTATCGATCGGTTTATGACCACCGACGTTATGGACGGGCTTTCCCGATTATGTAGGGTTGACCACCCAAAACGGGGATACTTGTCTCCGTGTGGATCTTATTGCTCCATTTGTTTTATTTGAATTTATGTCATACGTTCATTCGTGTTATATCTTTGCCTTTACTGCTATATGATCACACTTGTCTTTATTCTTCTTGTAATGGTATTTAATTTCGAATTATGTTTATGTACTTGCTATTTACTTTGTAATATTTGGTGCATAGGTACCGAGCCCTACTTTACAGAGGAAACGGAGGAGGATCAAACGTCTCAAACGTTTGAGCCAACTGACGAACTCGAGTGGGATACCGGAGACGGTTTCGGAGCCGTCTGAGCCTGCATTAGAGAGAACGTCATCTTAGTAATTCTTTAGATGAATTTTCTTTTAATGATAACCATTCCTTAGTAATTGTTTGATTTATTCTTCCACATTAACTATTAATGTTTATTTGATTTTTGTGTTGGATTTTATTTATGAACTTTGAATACCAATTGAATAAAGCTTCCGTTGCATTTAATGAAATTTATTTTGACTCACCACAGGTTGAAATTTTTTGTGGGTCCACTTTTGGAAGCTTGTGTTGTATTAAATACAGGAATTTGAATTTAAGATTCTAATTTTCACATTTTTCCCCAATTCTTATTTTGGGGACGTGACACAACATGTTGGTTGGACTGGATGATCTGGATCATTATTCACATCTCCAAATGCAACATGTACACTAAAACTAATAGGGGACTTTGTGCTTGGACCATTTTTGATTTTTGAATTTGAATCATAGAATGACTTCTCTTCTTAATCTTTTCATCAGGTACAGCAAGCACAACTACGAATTTGCTTGATTTGGATCGGGCGACTCAAGTGGGGCCTTATGGACCTGTTGATTTTCAGTCAATAAAAACTCAAATTCCTCACAGATCTGTACAGAACTCGATGGCAACTAAAGACCTGAAAATAAAATTGGATACAGAAAGGAAAGGGAGTACAATGTCTTCATTCCTACCTGAATTGAGTGAATCTAAGAGGATGCAACTGGGAAGCAAAATCTCTGATGCATCTTCTCTTTCTGAGCTTTTTAGCAAGGGTGGTTGCATGTCCAATGGTTTTTCCTCCTCAGAAAGTAATTCTATCTCTGTTAGAAGACCTGTCACCTAAGGTGCTATATCTTCAAGCAACAATCTGGGCAGTGAAGTGTCGAACTCGTCCGTTCCTATTCCTTTCAGTTAAAGTCCAAATGTTCATGGAGATACAGAGCATAGGGATTCGCACAATTCACTGGATTTTGCTCAATACTTTCATGAGGGTTATTTTAAAATATCGGAGCTCAATGATCGGCCGCAGCGGTGAAATTTTTTTATGTTCTGAATGAATGAAATTGGTTTATTTGCCTTTCATATTGGTTGTCACTTGTGAAGGAGTTTGTATCAAGACAAGACCTTATTCTTTATAAGAAAAGAACGGAACTGATTGTGATATATGTGCTTAGTGAGTAGCTCACTTTTATCTATTTGGTCGTCAGATTGTGAATTTCCAAGTTGTTGGAGTCCTTTTTATGAATTTATCCACACATTAGATTGCAAGTTTAAAGTGTTTTAACAATTTATAATTATACATTTGGGTTTAGTAGTAAACAAGTGGGTTGAAAAAGTGCCCGAGTTGAAAACATCGCAAACGTGATCGTAATTAACTAAAAAATAGAAAATTTTAAGTTCATAGTATGGACTTGGAAATCCCCAAATCTTGGCCAAAAAATCCCTCGAAAAGTGGGCCAACAAGTGCCCTAAACGGGGGTACTCAGAGCTGTTTCTGCATGTTTGTGTTAACCGGGTTGAAAAAGTGCCCGAGTTGAAAACATCGCAAACGTGATTGTAATTAAGTGAAAAATATCAGATTTTAAGTTCATAATATGGTCTTGGGAATCCCTAAATCTCAGAAAAAAAAACCCCTCGGGAAGTGGGCTAAAAGGTGTTCTAAACAGGGGTACTCAGCAAGGTTTCTGCAGATTTTCTTAACCGACTTACAAAAGTGCGCGATTTGAAATGCAAGCAAACGTGATTGTAATTAAGTAAAAAATAACCGATTTTAAGTTCATAATATGCAGGGCCGGCTCTAAGGTTTGGGTGGCCCTAGGCGAGCTCCTAAAAATGGGCCTATCTTAGAAAAAAAAAAACACGCGCGAATTTTTTTCTGTAGAAGGAACATAGAATTTAACCCCACTAGCAAGATAAAATAAAACATAACTAGTGCCAAAATAATTACAAAAGCAAAGAATCATCTAAAATTTACTAATGTTCTAGTCTTTGCTTCTTCTTTCTCTTATCACTACCGGAGAGATATTTTCTAGCATTCTTCATGATAATAACCAATCAAAAAACAATGTTCTGAATAAAAAAGATTACATGTTATTACTCACTCAATAATTAATTCTCCAACAAATTCAACAGCACGGTATTAATTTGATGGACTTTCATTCATGATCTAAATACAAAACATTCATTCCAAAACATCATTGGTGGCCCCCACCCCCACTACAAAATTTTCATTCCAAAACTTTCATTCATGATCTAAATACAAAACATTCATTCCAAGCCCAGACCAGATCATTCCAGCCCCATACCAAATTATCTAGAATTTCAGCCATCATATATAATAATATCATTGGTGGGCCCCACTGATGTGAAAAATTGGCAATGGCTTGATGATGCCAAAGTATAACTATTTGAGACAAAAAAAAAAAGAACTCTGACCAGAATTTTAGCATCATATATAGGAATGAAAAATCAATGGTGGGCCCCATCCCACTAACGGATGAGAAGAACTGGTAAAGGCTTGATTTGTTTGGAAAAAAAATAAAAAAAAAGCCCCAGATCGCCAGATCATTCCAGCCCCAGACCAGATCATTCAAAATCAATGGTGGGCCCCACCCCGCTAATGGATAGAAGAATTGGTTAAGGCTTGATCTGTTTGGAAAAAAAATAATAAAAAAGCCCCAGACCAGATCATCCCAGCGCTAAACCAGATCCTCCCAGAATTTCATTGGTGGGCCCCACTAATGGATGCTCAAATCAGTGATGTAATAAGCACTCTCATATGATTTGATGATGCCCTCACCGATGGAATCTATTGGATGAGCCCCACCAAATGATTAAAAAGAAAATAAAAAAGGTAGAAGGAGATCAGACGGGAAGGTTCGCTGAAAAGGAAGGGGAAAAAAAAACACATACATACCTGTTGGTCGCTGCTCCTCTCCTCGCTGGAACGAGCGAATGGTTTGCTCCTCGCTGAGTTGCTGGACTGGTCGCTGCTCCTCACACCTCCTCGCCGGAATGGTTGCCGCTCCTCCGCCTCCTAGCTAGAATGGTGATCGCTGCATTGCAACCCACTGGGCTAGGCTACTGGAATCTCTGCTTCAAACCTTTCTCACATGCACGATGCCCAAATGGCCAATCCTCTTCATGAGAGATGTCAGATGAGTCTCCTTCTCGTTGCTGAAGATTTCTTTCTCTGGGCTTCTTAGCCCTTAGGTTTTTTTTCTTTTCTTCTTTTCAAGACACAAGTAGCAGCCAGCAGGCTGCCTTCTATCCCACGAAAGTACGTCATGGAATAGATGTTGCATTTATGCATTTATGGCATTATGGGCTCCTCGACTTCCTGCAATTATTGGTGTAATTGGGGGTATTGATTTGGTAATTGAGAGCCTAAATTCTGAATAACATGTGGGGTCCCTAGGCAGTGGCCTAGGGTGACTACCCCTCAAAGCCGGACCTGATAATATGGTCTTGGGAATCCCCAAATTTTAAGTGGAAGTATATAAAGTTGGGATACCATTCCTTCTCTTATTCTTGCTCTAGAAGTTGGAGTATATGAAGGTTTTATAAATAAGATTACCTTCAAAACCTTACAATCTATTTATCTAACTTTTATGTAAAGTTATCTTAGTCTATTATCAATTAAACAGGACTTTAAATGAATTTATCTGTATATTACATGATTTTTCTGAGTTTGATTTCAATTTAACTACCTTTGTTATCAATTAAGCAAGGTTTTAAATGAATTTATATGACTTTGAAATGATCTTCTCTGAGTTTTTACTGAGTTTATCTGAGTTTCTTATGAAATAATATGAGTTTGGTATGAAATTAACTGGATCTCACTTGATTTTATTTGATTTTAAAATGTATTTAACTTGGTTTTAAATGAGTCTTTTTGAATTTGCTGTGAATTCATCTAAGTTTTGTATGTGTTATCTTACTTTGGTATAATGTTATCTTACTTTGGCATGATGTTATCTATATTTGGTATGAATTTAACTAAGTTTGATATGAATTTATTTGTGTTTGCTTTGAATTAATCTGAGTTTGATACGAATTAAGTAAATTTATCTGAGTTTGTTGTGAATTTATCTAACTTTGATATGAACTTATCTGACTTTGGCGTAAGTTTATATGAATTTATTTGTGTTTGAAATCATAACCAGTTTGAAAACAAGTTATGTCACTTCGATATGAGATTATCTAACTAGATTTTGTTTGGTTTGACTAGATTCAGTTTGAATTTACCTAGCTTTTATAGAAATTTATCTGAATCTAATACGAAATTATCTGTGTTTGAAGTGAATTTAAATAAATTTGTTTATACCATTCCTTCTCTTATTCTTGCTCTAGAAGTTGGAGTATATGAAGGTTTTATAAATAAGATTACCTTCAAAACCTTACAATCTATTTATCTAACTTTTATGTAAAGTTATCTTAGTCTATTATCAATTAAACAGGACTTTAAATGAATTTATCTGTATATTACATGATTTTTCTGAGTTTGATTTCAATTTAACTACCTTTGTTATCAATTAAGCAAGGTTTTAAATGAATTTATATGACTTTGAAATGATCTTCTCTGAGTCTTTACTGAGTTTATCTGAGTTTCTTATGAAATAATATGAGTTTGGTATGAAATTAACTGGATTTCACTTGATTTTATTTGATTTTAAAATGTATTTAACTTGGTTTTAAATGAGTCTTTTTGAATTTGTGGTGAATTTATCTAAGTTTTGTATGTGTTATCTTACTTTGGCATAATGTTATCTTACTTTGGCATGATGTTATCTATATTTGGTATGAATTTATCTAAGTTTGATATGAATTTATTTGTGTTTGCTTTGAATTAATCTGAGTTTGATACGAATTAAGTAAATTTATCTGAGTTTGTTGTGAATTTATCTAACTTTGATATGAACTTATCTGACTTTGGCGTAAGTTTATATGAATTTATTTGTGTTTGAAATCATAACCAGTTTGAAAACAAGTTATGTCACTTCGATATGAGATTATCTAACTAGATTTTGTTTGGTTTGACTAGATTCAGTTTGAATTTACCTAGCTTTTATAGAAATTTATCTGAATCTAATACGAAATTATCTGTGTTTGAAGTGAATTTAAATAAATTTGTTGTGGTTTTATTTGACTTTGCTTTGGACTGGGAAGAGTTTGATATCAATTTATTTGAATTGTATATGTATGTGGATAGCCAAAAGCACTCAAAGGAGGGAAGAGGACATAAAAAAAGCAGCACCAAGCAAGCCACGCTAGGTAAGATTTCATGAATTGTCGTTCCCTCCAATTTAAAACTTTAAATTTAATCGAAAACTCATCTTACTACATTTAAATTAGAAAATAATCCGGGAAAGACTGGAGTTGGAGCTAAAACCCAGATTTAAATTATATGACACCCATTTAAATGGTTAGAAGGGCAAATGAGTCATAAAAAATCTGATGTCACATGCTTAGGGACCACCGCCCATTTAAATGGTTAGAAGGGCAAATGTGTCATAAAAAATCTGATGTCACATGCTTAGGGGCCACCGCCTGAATTAATCCCATGCGCAAAGGACTCTAGGCCTTAAATTTTAATAATCTAAATAACACTGTACCGAGGGATCTCTCCCCAAACTTACCCATATTTTTTTTAGCAAAGAATCCTAATGTCTCACTAATGTCTTACAAGTCCAACCCCTCCCCATGGTTTCTTTTATGCTTTTAGCAAATATTTTTTTTAGTAAAGAATCTCTCATCTTTAGGGCTCTTGTTTCCTTTATGTGTGGAGATTTTTGCTTAGGTTCCGAGCTAATTTCTTTCTTTGGAAAGACTTTTAAATTTGAGAGATCTCCTTGCCTTATTAGGTTTCTTGATGCACACACCTTCCATGTATAATTCCAAGAATATCTCTAAAAATTGCATGATGATATAGAGGGAAGAAACTTTTCAAATATTGAAATTTCTTGCAATTCCCGCCTAAAATTGTAGCAGACAAATTCCCAGGTTGTATCTCCCTTGATATAGCTCTGATTTACGCAATCTTAGGCTCCACGGATATATACTCGGAATGTGTTTTCCAACGGTGGCTAGATTGTGCCGATTCGACCTCGCTTTGAGAATTATGGTCATTTTAAGTTGCTGCCCTTGAGAAGCACAATTAATGAAAGCTTATATGTTGGCATGCAATGGGGTGTGTGGGACCCATGTTGGACGTCCAAGACATGCTTGGACTCTTTCCTTGCTTGCATATTTTACTTTCCTTTGACCTCTTATCAAATTTCATCAATGTGGGTACCATGTTGATTTTTCCTACAAATTGAAAGAAATAAATTTAACATTAATCATGCATTGAACCCTACATGCCTAATGATGCATTGAAATGACAAACCTCTCAAAAATAGCACATGGTAACAAAAATAGCAAGTATGCATTGATGAAGTCAAAAAGCTAATTTTGGGCGGTGAATGAGATGAAAAAAACTTAATTTCACAAATGTCATGCAATGTGATGAATCTTGACATATTTTGACCATGTTTCAAAAAATAATCTCAAATGCATGAAATCATGAAATTGAGTGTAATTATATGCAATTAAACCTAATTAAGTCCATAAACGCTCATGAAATGATGACCTAATGACCTAATTCTGTGGACTTATCAAAAACCAACGTGTTGGATTTTCAGATTGCTTTCTTAGGGCACGCTACAACTTTTGAACCTAGGACTCTCATTTAAGCTTGTATACGAGCAAGGAACTTTTTAGTGATTTCATATTAATTATGCGGTTAGTGACAGTATAATTGAGTATCAAAGTATCTTAATGGTTACATGTGCTCGGTACGTATGTAAGTTAGCTAGCGAGTCTTATTTATTTACTTTTAGTTGAAGATGATTTTATGTGCATTTCTGTATTTACAATAATTTTATCCTAATTGAATAAGTTTTAATATATAGAGTTTTAAAGAGTGAAGGGCCTATCTCTATTTATTTTATTTTATATACAATTTTAAAGAAAATATATTTTTTTAATATATTTTAATTTTCTCGGCATGGACTTAATTAGGACGGACGTTGGTTGCTAGTATGTCATTTAAAGCTATGTGTTTCGCCTCATGTGCCTGTCCGCTACTAAATAGAATCCCGATCAAGAGATCATTTTCATTGGTCTGTAGCCAGGATGGAGTCAAAGTCAGTCATTGATGAACTTGGTATAATGCCCACACCTTGCAGTTGCATCTCTTTTCCATGTCTTCAAAGGATTCGGGACACGACGTCCATATAGTTGTTGTTCCTTCATTGCATTTGTCTACAGCCGTACTTGCATATTAATTGAGCCAATTAATATAATGGGAGTGGATGCAACCGCTAGCTAGCTTGACTGTACAAGCTGTCCACAATCCACATCGTGGACTTTGTGCTCAGGCCAATTCACGTGATTTTGCTCCCAATAAACTGTGTATGATGTTTTTGTTGATACTTTCTTTTTTTTTTTTGTAGAAGAGAAGTTGATATTTGGAACTAATCCAATGGTTTGGATGGGAAATTCAGGTTTCCATTTATTTCTTAGGCACGACATACGTATGTGATTTTATAACTAATTGACTTGGTAACTAAACCAGTCAGGCTTAGTCTAATTTTCACAAAGTGCTCCACTAGAGGCCCGGGCCTAACCTGACATATCTAAAATTGACTGGCTTTGCCGGAAAAAAAAAAAGTTACATGTGGGAGAAACTATTTTAAAAGTATTTTAGAGGATTTTAATCGAAAAACTTTCTATAGAACAAAAAGGACCTAAAAGATATGAAACAACCGTAGTAGTCCCAGGGGCCATTTTTTTTTTTTTTTTTATTATTGTTTCGCCGAGCGGTGATATCTCCGCTCACTTGCATATACGAACCGGGATATCCTCGCTCGTTTTTTCTTCTTCTTCATAGATAAGTGACGATATTAATGCCCAAGTCAGATTCAGAAAAAAATTCTCAAGTGATATCCCTGCTCACTCGTATATAAAAGCAGGGATAACCTCACTCATTTATTCTTCCTCTTTCTTAATTCCTCCTCCTTCACCCAACACCTTCCGCCACCTCTACCAACTAATCCCTTGCCGGTACCAAACGGCCTTCATGATGAGTAAGGGTTTGGTTGTACGAATAAGGGATTAGTTGGTAGATCGGTGCAATTGATAGTATAACATACGACTTTATAGTTCCCTTGAAAATCACTCAATGGTGATGATGAGGGGACAAAGAGATACTATGATTTGAAAAGAGGTGGATCAAAATTCTAACTTATTTTATTTTTCTCTAGTCTCGGATATTAAAGGTCTAAGATTTAAGGTGAGAGATGAGAAAAAACGAGAGAAAAATCAATTCTAATGTAAAAATTCAAAGTGTACTCTTTGAAAGAAAGTCAAATTGAGTTTGATGTCAATTTATTTGGTAGTCCCCTCATTATTGATCTTACCATTCTCAATGATGGAATGGCCTGGCCGGGGCTCAATTGGAAACATGAAGTAGGCATATCATGAAAGCTTACGAGTTTGAGAAGGACTCTTTAAGACTTCCCCGTGTGAAAAGTAGAAAAGAAAAGAGCCCATAAGATTTTGAAGACCAAGCTGGATCTTAGATTATAAAGTTGGATATGAGGAGTAAGGGGTTAGTTGGTCGAGGTGGAAGGAGTTGGAGGACGAGGACGAAGGAGGAGAATAAACGAACAAGGATATCCTCGCTTGTATATGCGAGTGAGCGGGATATCACTTGAGATTTTTTTCTGATTTTACTTCAGTAGCGATATTGCCGCTTAACTATGAAGAAGAAGAAAAAACAAGAGCGGATCGATATCCTCGCTCGTATAGCGGGTATATTTCCGCTCGGAGAAACAAAAAATAAAAAAATAAAAAAGGGCCCTGGACTACTACGATCTTTTCATATCTTTTAGGTCTTTGTTAGTCAACACTGAATCTAAGGGGGGTTTTCTGATAAATTCCTCTAATATGCGAAAAACTACTAATTACTACATAGTAAAATGTCAAAGAACAATAATAATAATAAAAAAACTAATAATAATAATCTCATTACAGTAATGGAAATTTACTCCACTCCCTTGAAAATCATTTCTTCGAATCTAAATTATTTTGTTAAAAGGAGAATTACTTTTCCCCTTAAAAGTAAATATAGAGAAGTTAAAATCTATTTGCCTGGAGAATGAGTTTTCTCCGCCCAATCTGTCTACACACCCAAGGCCAGAGGTCTGTTTATCTGGTGAGCAGTTCTCTCCACCAGTTTTTTCTCTACCTTTCTCATCCAAACAAGCATAAATATATCAGTTTATGCTTTTGGGAACTAGGAAAAGAGGAAACAAGTATCCTCCATGAAACCTTAATTTATTTCCTTGAATTCATATCGTGGTCCCTGTGCCCATTAAAGATACCTCCTATGAAGAATATTCTAGTCTATTCATACACTTGTTTCCATTGAATGAATATATTGCAGGTGGCCTCCTTGAAATCCTTAAAATACGCTCCTTTTGATATTATAGTGTTAGTGAAATGACTCAGGTTGAAGTGCATCCCCTCAGGGGAACCTGATATACTCAAATCCAAACCCTTGGATAAAATTCATTACCACATAAATGGTAGGATTACTCATGTATCATGCACACGGGAGTGATTTTCCTTCTCGGTTAGGATTATTTGATTAACTCACTTGTATGATCATTTCCATCTGCACTATTTCAATCCAACAAAGATGATCACTTTGAAAATTTTATTGTTGACAATATCTTACTTGTTGGGAAAGCAATATGAGCATAGATGCACCATGCTTTATGTCTGTATAATTAGATAACCCAGATCATCCTTAAATTAGGAAGAGGAATTAGGGAGAGTTACGTTTCTGTAAAATACAACTAAACAGAAGGGATTAATGTCTAGCTGGGAGTCCGAGTTGACATGTCCCGACCCACATGAAAATGTAGTTCGAGTTGGGCTTTGTTTGGGTTGGGGCTCATGCTCCTGCGTAGATTTAGGCCAGGTTGGGGCTGTGTTTGGGTAGCTGAATTACATATATTTTGATAATATATGTTTATATATTATAAACATGGATGTACAAGGTGAAAATAAGAGTAATATAGTCATCATACCATCAGGCTCAGGCTTACCCACATGCAATTTACGTCGGGCTTGGGCTAAGTCAATACCTGGCCTGCTCCTTCACCCGGTTGCACCATCCACCATACAAAAGCTCTATATTGGAAAAAAGAAGTTTACAACATACTTTTAAGTGCTTCATTTATACTGCATTATTTTTAAATGCCTACAAAATCAATGAATGTAGTTCATTCAATGCTCTTGGAAAACAATTTGTCCACTTCTACTAACAACTGCCAGTCATATCTAGTAGACAAATTAACCAAAATACGTACTCCTTATTACAAGTGCAAATTTGAACCATATATGAAAGTTCAAAAGGGACACAATGGAGGAAATCGATCATGCTAGACTGGTGACCACTTTGGGCACATGAACAGGAAACCCATCAATCTCGTCCATCCATGGGCTCTTCTCCTTGGCCGGATTGACGCTCCTAAGTGCCCGCCAAACAGCACTGTTACACTTGAAGCCGGATCCGAAAGCAATCTGCCACATCCGATCTCCCTTCTTGACCCTCCCCTTGGCCTCAGAGTAGCCAAGTTCATACCACAAAGAACTGCTAGAAGTGTTACCAAATCTGTAGAGAGTCATCCTAGAAGGTTCCATCTGCCAATCACTCAGCTCAAGGTTCTTCTGTAGCTCGTCCAAGACAGCCCGCCCGCCTGCGTGGATGCAGAAATGCTCGAACGCGAGCTTGAAGTCAGGTATGTATGGCTTGATCTTCATCTTGAACACTTTTTGGGCAACTAATGTGGCGAAGAAGAGGAGCTGTTCCGACATGGGTAGGACCAGACGGCCTAGTGTGGTGATGTTCGACTTGAGAGCTTTCCCAGCGATTGCCACGAGGTCTTTCGATAGGGAGACGCCCACTTTTCCAGCTTCATCTTCTTCTTGGGTCACGCAATTGAATGCCCGATCATCGGCCCCTATGTGGGTGCGCACAGTGTGGACTAGCTGGTACTTTGATCGGCGGCGGTCAGACCTGCGGTTCGATAGGAGGATGGCAGCTCCACCCATGCGGAAGAGGCAGTTTGTGACCAGCATGGCTCGATTGTTGCCAGCGTACCAATTTAGGGTGATGTTCTCTGTGCTCACTACCAAGGCGTAGGAGTTGGGCTGCACCTGTCAGCATTTATTTGTAAAAGTGAAGTGGAATTAATCAGTTTAAATAAATATGATTTCAAAATCAAGCGGCTGCAAATAAGATGGTTGGATGAAACGATTGACGTACATCTACTTTGAAATATGGCTCTTCATAAGATGGTTGTGATTATCCAATCAGAATGAAATTCAGGTGAATTCTAAAGATCCATGCATCCACCGTACAGAATTCCAGGGATCCATGCATCCACCATTAATACAGATGAGTTCAGATGAGCCAAGGGATGAAACAAATTAAAAACAAAACCCATGTGATTGATTGGGTCCCCTACATTCTAATTAGGATCAACAAATCCCTAGGGCTGTTTGTTTGCATTAGAATACATAGGATTTTAACGTCAAATGCGGACCTCCGTTAAAGAGGTGAGGTTTGAATTAGTATATATGAGGTGGGGGGTGGGGGATATAAAATGCTGATGTAGAAGGGACCTTCAGTTGGCATATGAATTACTAGGGTGCAGAGTGATTGTGGTTTATTCATTTTCCATTGTCTCTTGATTATATTTCCATTAAAAGAGTGGTTGTTTGAGGGTCATTTTCTCATGTCCATCTTTGATCTTTATTTTTAAGCACTAATTGCATAATTCCTATGTATTTACTGCCTATGCAAACTAGTGCAAACAACCAGGCGCAAAAGTGATTTTATGGGAACGCCCAAAATCATGGTATGCATGCAGCTCTTTCTAGATTCCATAACCCAAACAGTAGAAAAAAACATGACCAACCTGGAGAAGCTGTTTAGCAAGGTCTACGGATATGACTCCAGCACTGCAGCCCATGCCACCAAGATTAAAGCTCTTAATGTTACTCCTCAGTTTGTAGTGATTCACAATCATGGCAGAAAGTGAGGGTATAGGATTGAATAAGCTGCTATTCACCACCAAAACCCCAATATCCTTAGGCTTCACCCCCGTCTTTGCCAGCAGCTTATCCACCGCGCCGAACACCACTGCCTCCACCTCCTTCCTCCCCTCCGCCATGCACGAGTTTGGTGGAACGTTCAAGAGGGCATCGGGCAAGTACGTCAACTGCCCCAATCCCGATCTCTCCAAGATCTTGTTTTGAAACGTCACGGTCTGTTCAGTGAAAAAACCGGTGAGCCTCAACGTCTCCTTGAAAAGCTCATGGGGGCACTTTTGATCATTTCTACCCTTGTGTAAGGCGAAATCTACCAAGTAAACTGGCCGGGGCTGGTTCATGAAGTAAATTCCTAATAGAAAGACGAGGAGGCTTGAACATAGGACCACTGTCAAAACATTGTACTGGAGCTGGTCCCAGAGCTCCTTTAGGTCGTCTACGGTGAGCGTCCAGAGCTGCACCGAGGAATGGAGTAGAAAAGGGATCAAGATGAGATACATGAAGTTGGTGATCAAGTAATGGTATCCCAACTTTACATACTTGAACTTCACTGACTTATGTGAATTTGGGAGGTTGTTATTTTTATTCTTGGTGACTTCGACGGAACTCAACACCTCATTTTTTGGTTCTTGGTATTTATCCTTCATGATTGGCTAACAAGAGGGACAAACTATAGACACATTTAGTTCAATAGTTCTTTCCTCTAATAGGCTCTAAAAAGCTCGGAAAGAATTGGACTTATAAAACCAAAAAGTGGGTAGAATCCAAAGGAAGCAAAACGTGGAAATGGGATCTCTACTGTTCTAGAGCAAGAGTGAGGGGAGAAATTGAAAAGATGTAGGAATGAGCAAGGAAGACGCATAATTCATAGCTTTATAAAGAAAAGAGAGAGTGAGAGAATGTTGACTATTGCAACTACCCCAGGTCCCCAACCAACTTTTAATGGCGGGGAGAATTGATTTTGCTAGCATGCAACATGACCAACAGTAAAGAACCGACATGCAGTTTTACTGGGAGGTCAGGGCTTCGACCCTGGCCTGCCCCCTCCCCTTAAACATGCAAGGTCTTTAACCTGTTGTTATTTGTTCACGATGGAAATTCAGGAAAGTTTTTGTATTTTTTCTTCTTGGTTGTTTGCTTTCTCTCATTCAATGGAATTTCTCTTCAAGCCTTAATAAATGTATGATCTCTTTTGGCCAATATTTTGATCTTGGATCAGTGTAATTTAGTAGACCCTTGTTTTTGGTCCATTCATATGGACCCCACTTAAGGGGTGCACCATGCGTCCGATGTGCACCTGTGCATATGTCTCGCAAGATGTTATGGTGGGAAATGGGAATAGCATGTGAGGCCCACTGATCGTCCCAAAACAAGGTTGCAAATATAAATTATTCTCCCCTACTATCTCTACTCGTAAGAGCAAAGATATTAATCGAGTATGTATCCACGGGGACAAAAAGGCTAAGGTTCGGTATCTTAAACCGGTTCAAAACAGACATTAGAGCATTTGGGAATGCATTTTACCGTGCCCATTTGAAAAGAGAATATATAAGACATAAAATGTTTGTTTCATGTAGTCCAGAAAATGGGCAGAATTCAAACAGACATATGTGTCTTAAGCCGACAGACAGTTAAGTGCACAGTGTTTTGAACATTACCCATAACAGTCTTTTTTTCAATTTTTGATCACCTTATGACATATGTGTCTTAAGCTGACAGACAGTTAAGTGCACAGTGTTTTGAACATTACCCATAAAAGTCTTTTTTTTTTCAATTTTTGATCACCTTATGGGACCCACAACCATGATCCACACCGTTAGAAATGTGAAGAAGTCCCAACACGGTCACGTGTCCAAATTTCAGCCGTTGATCTTTCTCAAATCTTGAGATATTTGTAAAAAAAGTGAGTCGTTTGATGAAATATTCCGGACATTGTGGGCCCGATAATCACAATCCAAGCCGTTCATATTGTTTGGGAGACTAAAAACGGCTATGGGTCCAAATTTTAGCCTCTGATGTGGTCCATAACTCAAGAAAATGTGAAAAAAAGGAGAACCGTTGGATTGCACATGTGAAAATAGATATAGAAGAAACTACAAAATGGGCAGTCTGTGTTTTTTATTTTTACTTGAATTCTGGACCAATAAATCACAATCCAAACCATAGGATATCTAGGGTATTGAAAGAATGAATATGAGATCAAATCTGAACCGTTGATCTATTATGGATCCCGAGCAATTTGCAAAAAAGCGTAGGCTATTTGGTCATTTTTTCTAAAATTTGTGGGCCTCTATTTCAAGATCCAAACCGTTCGTTCTCTTGATAATACTTAGGCCATCGATGGGGTAAAAACTAGAATCAGATTCCTTGTGGGTATGGAGAAATCAAAGAAAAGTCATTTATGGTTGGGTTTAAAAAATATATTTCAATTAGTTATGTTGTGTTACCAAACGCACTGTTTCAAGAACATCTATTTCAAATAGGGCCCATTTGAAATAGATCTTTTTTTATTAAGATTGTCTTAAAACCAATAAGAGTTGCCAAACAAGCCCTAAGTTGTGTTGGTTCCTAAATTCCTAAACTAATCCTAATTGAAAACAAAGTATTGATTCTTACACTAATCATACTAGAAAACGAAGTGTTGGTTTGATAGGTTTGATTCCTAAATTAACAAATTAAAAGACAAGGTTTTGATTCAATCAGAGAAAAGATCTCAGGGTACGAATCCACTCTAACCTCGTACAATGGCAAGTATAGACCTAGGGTTTCACTATCAGCGCTAAAAATACTTGTTCCGGTTATAAACCTTCACAGAGTCAATAAATAAAGATATGTGGATGTAAATCGGGGCATAGCCTGTCTCTGTGGCATAGATTATCCTAGATCTAACAAACACATTCATTGAAGCATCGTTATATAACTTAGTATTCAAATCTACAAGATTAAAATACCAAAAGAAAGAGATATTGCATTAATAAAATCCAATAAATGGATTAACATCTTGTCATATAACCAAAAGCGTTTAAAATAAAATTCTAGAACCTATACATCACCAAAATACAAAGTTAGGGCTTCATCTCAACCCTAAGATGGAGATTTAGTTTCTCATGGCGAGAGGTTGATGAAGAATCTCTGACGAAATCCCCATTGACGCTCTTCCAAAGCTCTCAAACCGGCCTCCAGAACTTCTCCTAAGATGTGAATATCTCAAAATCGAGACTGGGCTTTTATTTAAAGGATTTTTGGAAGAAAAATCCTTCAAAACTCGTCAAAATCCGGTCCGGGCGTCCGGACGCCAGAAAACAAAATACACAGCGCCTGACAGAGAAGTTACAACTTTCGGGCGTCCGGACACTCGGACACAGTATGTCCGAGTCATCTCACGAACAGCCAACTTTCCGAGGTCATATCTCCCTCAATATAACTTTGATTTACAAAATCTTGGGCTCCACGGATATTTACTCGAAAAGAGCTTTCCAACAGTACATAGATTGCATTATTCCGACACTCGGATTGAAAGTTATGACCATTTCAATTTGCTGCCTCTGAAAATTTCGAGAATAATGGTGCAATTAAAGGACCTTCCATGTCGGCATGCTATAGGGTAAGTGGGACCCATGTTGGACGTCCAAGGCATGTCTGGACTCTTGCTTTACTTTCTTATTTGATTCTCTTCCCATATTTGGCACGATTCCTCACTTGTAACTCCGGTTTGTCATGCTTTGTTAGGTTTCTTCCATTTTAGCTCTGAATTCCGGTTCTTCTCCTAAAATACCCGCAAACACTAAAATAACATAATTAAACAAATTAATCTCTTTCCAAGGTGTAACAAAGTCCTCATTGAGGGGCCTAAAATGTATCTTTTAGGCTCTCATCACCCACCTCGTGATCATTCCAAATTATCTTCTTAAACCTCCAATATATCATGGTTCTCATGGAATTGACACCGATAATCCGAAAGGATTGGGGGATTAGATCGACTGTGATTTTTCTAGACAAAGAATCAGGGGGTTATAAAATGATGTCATGACGGACATGAAATTTTACACACATGCGGATCACCTCCAGATTTTTTATCTCCCTCTTCCATGAATTGCATTTGACCCTGGTCGGCGCTACAAATCTGTGCTTAACTTTCTTAAATGAGCATATGAAAGTAGGTGGGTGCGTGTGTTGGCCCTGTTGGGTGGGTGGGTAATTTTGTTATATCTAATTAAACATTTATTCCTATGTCATGAGAACAATTGATGGATGGTGTGATCAAAATATCTTTTGCCTCCCAAAACTCGTCTTGCGTTAAAAGGTAACTAGGAAAGTTAATTGGCAAGAACTGTTACTTTCAACATTTTAAAGAAATAATTTCAAATATTATCTTATTAATTACATATATATCATCAACATAATTATTTTACGCTGAAAAAAAATATCAACAACAATGAAAACATAATTCAAGCAAAAAGGTAGAGATGAAGCGAGTACATATTGCTTAGTAAGTTAAAATTTAGTTTTTAGAAAAACATTAGACCACTTAGGACCTTGTAATAAATTCAAAGAAAAAAAGAAAGCATGGGCCAGACATAATTTCAATTTCGATGAACTAATTCACAAGTGATATAAATAATTGTATTTAATTTTATGAGTAAAAATTATATTTGAGTTTTTGATGAATGAAGACCAAGAACCATATTTATCTTTATTTATAAGATTTCACTTTGAAAAATCATCAAACAAATCCCCTTTTTCAAATTTTCTTCAATCTTAATTTTTCATTATTTTTTTAATTAATCCTCATGCATGTTACAAAATAAAAAAATAAGTAAGTATTTTCAAATAATTAATGTAAAAAATAATGACATGTGATGAGTCAGGCCCAAGTGGCCTAGAATATGATGAGCCAGAACCAAATCCACCAGGGAAGCCCAGGTCCAGATCCACGGAGTGACCAAGTCAAGGCAGGCAGCCACGTTGCTTCGGAAGCAATCGTCCTGCGGAGAAATATCGCACCTGCCTCGTCCAGCGCGAGGGCAGTTCCTCACCTGCCTCCTCCAGCGCGATGGCAGTTCGAGGGTTCCAAGGACGAACGTTGCTGAAGAGTCGTCCCCATCTGTTAGGGGAGGACTATAAATCAAGGAGTCCCACCAGCACTGGAAAGAGGATGGATCTCTCTCTATTCACTTCGACGCTTGTATTCCTCTAGTTTGTAATAATCTCTGCCTTTATGAAGTGGACGTAGGTCATCTTGACCGAACCACTATAATCTCTTCTCTCTCTTCTTGCATTTACTACATTTATTACTTGACCGGTGGTGTCCAAAACCCTATTTTGGCATCATCAACATGTAATCCAATTGATCATCGCATTGGAATTAAATTCTTCTTTATCAATTTAAAAAAAAGTGAGAAGAAGTGAAAATTATAGAAAAATATTCCGAACAGAAACTAAATATTTCGTGTCCACGCAAATACCTTAACTCACAAGCCTGAGCTCAGTTTAAGAAGTCCAAACTCAGCTCCCTTGGAAAAGCTTCCTCAACTTGTTTTACAATTGAAACAGTCGGGGAATATTTTGTGCTAGGCTCCATTGAAGCAAAAGAGATCCAATTTTCTCTCCGGTCTCTTTCCAAGCATTGATCTCAAATGTTTCCGACCTTTTTCTCTCCCATCCTTATTTTTTTCTAGAATCTTGAATCCTTTGTCGCGGCTAATTTTACATGCTTAATTCCGGGTAACTGGTCCCCCAAAAACTCCACCGTGGGGCCCACATAATGATAATATGGACCATCTAAGATAAATATCATCCCCCGGCCCTCCTGCAATTTATACTCAAAATTCAATTTAATAAAAGTGAGTGATCTCATGATAAGATTGAGCACATGATTGAAGACGCGAATAGTTGCTGATCTGGCATTATTCATGTTTCAATCATGTGCTCAATCGAATGGTGGAACCCTCTTTTAGTTTTTGTCCTCTCCACTTCATCCTCTCCCCCCTTGTTTTCTCTCCTTTGTTTTTTCTCCCACGCACCTGCTTTCTCTACTCCTTTTCCTTTTCTCCTCTCTCTTTGAACGTGTAAAAGAGGTACTCTCTCACATGCATACATACATTCCCAACAATGGAGATCCAAAGACCACTGGTCTTTATGTAATAAAAAAGAAATGGTGATTGAATATTGCATAACCTGTTACACCCCGTCCCGAGTTAATTGAGATTAATGCTAATTAATCATGTTTAATCAAGCTAATTGTGGTTGATGACTAAATTGAACTGAATTAGTCTTAAATGATTGAATTATGCTTAATGAAATCAATTTTAGTGCGATTAAGTTGATTGAGTTGATTTTAGACTCAAATGAGGAAAGACAAGAACTTTTGTCTAAATACGAATTTTCGCATATTTTGTCGAATACGGTAACTTTTGATATCAACGTGTGTATCTCAATGAGTACGTTGATTTCTATAATAGGCGTGACTACATTTGACTTAAAGTGAGTCAAATGAGTCTTCATTTGACTCGAAATGTAATTAGGAAAAGAGGAGAAGGGCTTATGTGCAAAGTTTAGCTTATATAGGTTTAGATGAGCTCAAATTGAGTTTATTCGCTCACTACAGCGCAAGAGTTTTGAAGGCGAATCCTAGACTCTTTTTCTTTCTTCTTCTTCATCAATTGTTCAAGCTAAAGGCTTTACAAGTGAATTTGGAGAGAAGACTTGGGTTCTTCATCTTCTTCCTCAACTTACCTTCATATTTGGAGCTAGGGTTTGAGAGGAAAATTCTAGTTTTCCTTTTCTCCAAGCTACAAGTAAGTGTCTTAGACTCTTTGTAGAGCTTTCAGGTTCTATAGAGTGGATTGGAATGGTTGTTAGCACAAACAACTCAAGAAGTTTTGTTTGGAATTGTTTCTTGATGTTTTTTTTTTTTTTTAATTCTTCTCCTCAATGGCCTTTCCTATAGTTGTCTCCACACTTATATGGTTCCAAATCACTACAAAAACACAAGAATGGTTGCTGAGCAATATTTAAAGTCTTTTGACTGCTAAGCTTTGTTCACACCGCTATGCCGCTACATATTGCCGCAACCACTACATATCACCCGCTACGTAGCGTTTTGGCCACTGACTACTATATCGGCCGCAACCGCTATTTTTATCCTTGATCTGGGCATCATACGTTGCAATGTTGTATTAACAAGTATACTCATTTCTTGTGATTTAGGATACTAAAGAGGGTGTTGGAACTCATTGAGTTCAAAACAGAAAATTCAGTTCAAGATTTTTCTTTGAGCCTGGGCACTGTTCTGCTAGCCGAACAGGTGACCGAAAGGAGACCGAATTCACCTGATGGATTATTCAACAAAATACAAGATTTTGGAAAGCTGACCGTGAGGTAACCGAATGCTGCAATTCCGCTAGCCGAATTCAAGAGAAATTCTAATGCTTAGAATTCAAGATTTCCAGCTTCTAAGCCTATTGAAATAGAGACTTTGTGAGGCTATTAAATAGATAGTTGTTATTGGACCCGCATCTGCGCTCGGCGCTACTGAGGTCGGCAGACGTGAGTCCGTGGGGTCCAACCCTTTCGTGACCGTAGACAAAGCGAACATCAACTTTTTTTGTATGGGTGTGCCAGATTTTCTACTCTACTTGGAATTGCAAGTGATGGTCCGGAGATCTACCTTCGCAAGTAGAAAAGGAAATTAACTTTTTTCTAGTTTTCATTGCACATATAAAGAAATGAGACATGTTTGTTTTTGAATGCCGTGAAAGGCGATGTTTGGCATTTATAGCCGATTTACGATTCTTATCAATAGTGAAAGACAAGAGTTGTGATTTTTTATCTCTTTAAATAATACAACATACAATGAAAAGCAAGAAATTGAGGATCTAACTTCTCAGGAGATTGTGGAGACTCGTTCAGATTGACGGTCGTAAGCCATGTGTGAACTTCGCCATCATCCATGCAGATGAGAACAGATGATGTTCTTAATTCTTTTGGCTCGGCTTAACCTGAGATTTTAGAGGACAAAGACTAAGAGGAGGTTCTATGTCCAATAAAAAACTAAGTAGACGGGCTGAAAAGCCACGTCTAAGTCATGTAGATAGGAGAAGGCCTTGGCCAAGAGACTTTTGTCACCTTGTAGCAGTAGCCGCTGCAGAACTTCAGCAGCCTTTTCTCTTTTTTGTGAAACTTTCTGATGTATTTTCCGTCTGGATTTCGGGATCTTCGATCAATTTTTCTGGACCAATTCTTCTTGGACTGCTGTCACATCCCCCGAATCCGATTAAAGAATAAACTGGATCCGGAGAGTGAAATTTAGGACTAATTAAAATTTTTTTCCTTTGGGCCCACGGATCATAAGTCCGTGGTGAGGATATAACATTTAATTTCAAGCCTCATGTAGTACAATAAATGTAGAGTTCATACAACTCTAGGCATATGGAACATCAACAGTGAATAATAATTCTCATTAAATTTAAAGTTGAATAGAAAGAAATGAACAAAACTAAACAAGGAGTTAATTATTACATTGGCCAACCATCCACAACTCTGATACCATTATGTCAGTAGGTTGATCTTTTAGTTTTGTTTCTAGCATTGTTTGTTGGCTTGGGACATATTGGAACTAACCTCGAATATTTTACAGGATCATGGCTGTGGTACGCCTTCTGAAAAAGATAAGGGTACGCCTTCTGAATCTGATCCTTCAACTCCCATGTAGCTTCCTCCGAACTGTGGTTCTCCCATTATACCTTAACCCATTGGATGGACTTAGTACGCAACACTATCTCCTTAGTGTCAATGATATGTGCTGGCCGCTCTATATAGGTGACATCGGCCTGTAGCTGAAGTGGCTCGTGCTGCAACACGTGAGTAGGATCTGGAATGTACTTCCGAAGCACTGAAACATGGAAAACGTCGTGCACACCGACTAGCTCTGGCGGTAGCACCAAACGATAGGCCACGCCTCCAATCCTGCTCTTGATCTCAAACGATCCCACAAACCGCTTGGCAAGCTTCCTTTTCTTTCCAAATCGGACAACATCTCTCATCGAAGACACTTTCAGAAACACCATATCTCCAACTTGGAATTCTAAGGGTCTCCGCCTCTTGTCTGCAAAACTCTTCTAACGATCACGTGACTCCTTCATTCGCATCTGAACAACCCTGACATTCTCACTAGAATCAGCAATCTCTGAGGGGCCACGAAAACTCCGAACTCCTACTTCCTCCCAACATGCCGGAGTCCTGCATCTCCGCCCGTACAATGCTTCAAATGGTGCCATACCAATACTTGAATGATAACTGTTATTGTAGGCAAACTCACATAAAGGCAAACTTTCATCCCAACTCTCCTTGAAATCCAAAACACACGCTGAGGAGATCTTCCAGTGTATGAATGGTATGCTCTGACTGTCCATCCGTCTAAGGGTGGTTAGCTGTACTGAACTTCAACTAGGGACCCATAGATGACTGAAAGGTAGACCAAAACTGAGAGACAAACTTAGTGTCTCGATCGGACACTGTGTACTTAAGCACTCCATGTAGCTTGACTATGTTGTCTCTGTACATCTTAGTCATTTTATCCATAAACTGAAAGTGTACCTTATGTGACATTTCCCGCAGCCTCTGCTTCCTCATGCGTTAGGGCATAAACTTTCCCTGCTTGCTGGAGACGCTGCTGTTGAGACTGTTGCGGTGGTCTCTGACCACGACCCTGGAATCGGGGTGGTGCTGGAGGTCTCTGCTGATGTCACTGCTAGTGTACTGGAGGACGCTGGTATGGTGGCTGGGGTGGTCGGACAACCATCTGTTGTTGCGGTTGCTGTGGCCTGGCCTGTGCAGGAGGCATCTGTCTCAACGGCTGCGCAGGATGTGGTGGCCTGGGCGCCGGAGCTAGGAATGCTAGTGGTGCCACTCCTGTCTTTCCTGGGCAATTGCGAACCTTGTGCCCTGGGTCTCCACAATGGAAACATGCCCCTGACTGTTTCCTGCAATCACGGCCATTATGATTTCCTCCACAATGAATGCAAGTGACTCGCTGTGGCTGCTGTCGGAGTGTAGGCTCGAACCGTAGCCTCTTAGGCGCTGGTTGCTGATAAAACCGAGATGAAGAATCCTGTGACTTGGGCTGAGGTATCAATGCTAATTCCTCTGCTGCTCGAAAGCAATCACATCTTTCAAAGACTCCTCTGCCCAATACGCTTCCTTGACCACATCATCATAATTGATCAACTTGCTGCGCTGAACCTGCATCTTGATATCTGCTCGCAGCCCCTTGATAAACCTCTGAACTCTCTCTGACTCAGGCTGAATCAAACTCTCTGCAAACCTGGATAGATGGGTGAAGGATATCTCATAATCCTACACTGGTAAATCACCCTGCACCAGTCTCTCGAATTCCCCCTTCTTCTGATCCCTGTAGTGCTCTAGGATAAACTTCTTCTGAAACTGCTCAGTAAAGGTCTTCCAGGCTACACCCTCTTCAATTGCCTCATATGGGTGCTTGACGGTCTTCTACCATCTCTCTGCTGCCCCACGAAACTTGTGAGCTGCTAGCTGCACCTGCTGAATACCCGTGCACTTAAACACTTCGTAAATATTTTCCATCTGAACTACCCACTCATCTGCAACAGCGGGATCCTCAATGCCATGGAACTCTGGTGTGGATGGTTGGCCAATGTAATAATTAAAAGATCAACCTACTAACATAATGATATCAAAGCTGTGGATGGTTGGCCAATGTAATAATTAACTCTTTGTTTAGTTTTGTTCATTTCTTTCTATTCAACTTTAAATTTAATGAGAATTATTATTCACTGTTGATATTCCATATGCCTAGAGTTGTATGAACTCTACATTTATTGTACTACATGAGGCTTGAAATATTTTATCCTCACCACGGACTTACGATCCGTGGGCTTAAAGGATAAAAATTTTAATTATTCCTAAATTTCACACTCTGGATCCGGTTTATTCTTTAATCGGGTTCGGGGGACGTGACATAATGGTATCAGAGAAAGAGGCGATCGAAAGGATGAAGACTAGCGGTTCGGATTGCGAAGCTGATCTCTCTGGGCTAGAGTTCTGGGCTTGAGAAGAGAAGAGGAAGAAGAAAGGGGCTGCTTCTCTCTTTCATTGCAGAGATTAAGAATGAGATTAGGGTTAATCTTGTTTAAGAAGAAGATAAGGAGGAAAAGACCAAAGTTGCCCTTTAAGTGGGTTCGGTGAAGAATGGACCACTTGAAGGTTTCTGATTGTCGAATTGCGACGAATCAAGAGACAAAAATGATTAGCGCGACAGAAACCTTTCCAACGAACCCAAAAGTCACGGCGTTTGAAATATTTCGAAAAACACTCAATTTTTCTTAAAATTACAAACTACCCCCTACTAGGATCAAACGAACTCGAAATTGAACGAAACTTCGCAGACACTATTCTAATGCTAAAAGAAACTCGCTCATGATCTAAACCCACTTAAATATCTAAAATATATTTAAATAAAATAGTTACTAAATTAAACGGGTCAACGTGCCTGTTGTTGGGCCTAACTGATCCAATAAGGTCACGGACCTTACAACTGCTCTCCTTTTATAGGCCTTTGGTAGCCATTTAGGAGAGTTATGGGCTTTTAATGCATTAAAGCCGCATAATAGGAGGAGTTACAAGTTTTAATTCTTTTATTTTGTAACAACTTTTCTTTGACTTCTGATTGGCCGATGGAGAATTAAGGGCATTTAATCGCCTTTAAGCTCCATGATGGGAGGAGTTACATGGGTTAATGCCGTGTTTATGGCTAACCAGTAACTCATTTTTCCTTGATTCTGATTGGGCCATCCAAAATAATGAGTTAATGACCGCATTAAGTTGCCATAAACGGGACAATTTTACCGACAAAATTTTTTTTTGTCGGCAAAATTTAAATTTTACCAACGATTATTTTGACTTGCCGACGTTTATTTTCGTCGGTAAAGCCAAAAAGAAAAATAAAAAAAATTAAAATACTTTTTACCAACGAAAATAAATGTTGGCAAAGTCTTTTATATTTTTTTAATTTACTTAAGCCAACGAAATAAAACGTCGGCAAAAATCTTTTATATTCTTTTTATCTTTTTAATTTTATTTTGCCGATGAAAAAAAAGATCGGCAAAAGGCTTTTATATTTCTTTATTTTTTTAATTTACTTTTGCCAACGGAAAAAAAACATCGGCAAAAGTCTTATATTTTTTTTATTTTCTTTTGTCGACGAAAAAAACATCTTCAAAAGGCTTTTATATATATATATTTTTAATTTTCTTTTTCCAACGTCGGTAAAAGTCTTTTATATATTTTTTAATTTTATTTTGCCAACGTAAAAAAATGTCGGCAAAAGTCTTTTATATATATTTTTTATTTTTTATTTTTTTAATTTTCTTTTGCCGACGAAAAAAAAACGTCGGTAAAAGTGTTTTATATATATTTTTTATTTTTTTAAGTTTCTTTTGCCGAAGAAAAAAAAAACGTCGGCAAAAGTCTTATAGATTTTTTATTTTTTTAATTTACTTTTTGCCGAAAAAAAAACATCGGCAAAAGGCTATCATATTTTTTTAATTTACTTTTGCCGACGAAAAAAAACATTGGCAAAAGTCTTTTTTTTAATATTATATTTATTTTTTCAATATAATTGTCCTATATACTTTTTTATTCACCTGTATAAAAAATAAACCCGTTCATATACCTATATTCAACATAAAAAATGCATGCAAACAAAAGTTACTAAATAAACAAACAACCATCTCCATTTTTCATCAAGTCATTCATCTCATTAAACAAATATTACAATCAATAATGATACAGTCCCATATAAATGTCCAATATACATTTATATATATATATATATACAAATACACTGAAAAGAAGTCCAACACCTCCACAAGTCTGCAATAGACCCCAAAGCGTTCATCAATCTACAATGACAAAAACAACATTAGAATCTTTTCAATGAATTAAATTATAAATGAGAGATAAACATGTATATATATAAAACTTTCCCTAAGTTTTCGGCGGCCTTTTTTTCAGCTTAAGTGTTGAGAATCAGGCGGTTTCTGCATCTAATTTGTTAACCAGAAGTCCGATTCAGTAACCGTCAATTCCTACATGTTACTTTGGCCTTGAACAAGGTACCCGTGCTGATTTCAGGGTTGTTCAATTGTCGTTTCCCGTTTTCGACCTACGATGGCCTATTTTCGAGACCAAGTGTTAAGAATCAAACGTTTTTAGGTCTAATTCGTTAACCGGGAGTCCGATTTAGGAGCCGTCAGTTCCTGCAAGTTAATGTCGCCTCGAGCGAAGTGCTCGTGCCGATTTCCGATTTTACCGGGGGCCGTTTCCCGTTCCGGACCCCCGGCGGGTCGTTTTCGAGCGTAAGTGTTGGAAAATCCTATGTTTCGCTCATAATTCTCTAATCGGGAGTCCTATTTGCAAACCGTCAGTTCTTACAAGTTGCTCTACCCTCGAGCGAAGTGCTCGTGCCGATTTTTTATTTTTTCGGGGGCCGTTTCCCGTTCCAGACCCCCAGCGAGCCATTTTCGAGCCTAAGTGTTCGAAAATCCTATGTTTTCGCTCGTAATTCTCTAACCGGGAGTCCTATTTGCAAACCGTCAGTCCTACAAGTTACTCTACCCTCGAGCGAAGTGCTCGTGCCAATTTTCGATTTTTTCAGGGGCCGTTTTCGAGCCTAAGTGCTGGAAAATCCTATGTTTTCGCTTGTATTTCTCTAACTAGGAGTCCTATTTGCGAACCGTCAGTTCCTACAAGTTACTATACCCTCGAGCGAAGTGCTCATGCCAGTTTCCAATTTTTTAGGGTGCCATTTCCTGTTTCGGACCCCCGTCGGGCCGTTTTTGAGCCTAAGTGTTAGAAAATCCTATGTTTTCGCTCGTAATTCTCCAGCCAGGAGTCCTATTTGTGAACCGTAAGTTCCTACAAGTTACTCTACCCTCGAGCGAAGTGCTCGTGCCGGTTTTCGATTATTTTAGGGGCCGTTTCCCATTCTGGACCCCCGGCGGGCCGTTTTCGAGCCTAAGTGTTAGAAAATCTTCGCTCGTCCCGGTTTTCGATTTTTTCGGGGGCCGTTTCCCGTTTCAGATCCCTGGCGGGCCGTTTTCGACCCTAAGTGTTCGAAATTTTATGTTTTCACTCGTAATTCTCTAACCGGGAGTCCTATTTGTAAACCGTCAGTTCCTACAAGTTACTCTACCCTCGAGCGAAGTGCTCGTGCCGGTTTCTGAGAGCGAGCCGTTTTCGAGCCTAAGTGTTGGAAAATCCTATGTTTCACTAGTAATTCTCTAACCGGGAGTCCTATTTGCGAACCGTCAGTTCTTACAAGTCATTCTACCATTGAGCGAAGTGCTCGTGCCGGTTTCCAATTTTTCCGAGGGCCGTTTCTCATTCTGGACCCCCGGCGGGCCGTTTTCGAGCCTAAGTGTTGGAAAATCCTATGTTTCGCTTGTAGTTCTCTAACTGGGAATTCTATTTGCGAACCGTCAGTTCCTACAAGTTACTCTAATAGGATATTTATACCTTAATAGGATAAATCCAGCTGTATTTTTTCTGTTTGCACTTTACCCAACCCAAGTAGTAAATCACATATAAAAGAGATCTTATAATTGGATGGAGGCTTATCTGCTTCAGGACAGCACTGAAAATGGCAATAACCCTGCCCCAACCCCACAAACCAAAACCAAGAAAGGGGACAGGTTTTGGAACTGACGTATTCAAGCATTGCAGGTTTTACATAATCACCCATGATACTGTCTTTCCTCCTCATATTAATAGGGACAGAAGCACCCCACCTGTCCACATATTTGGGAAATCCAAACATATTCTTATGGCCATTTGATGCAGTCCGATCCCTATCCAAGACAGGGACCCACAACCGCAAGCCTTGACGGACCCTACTGATGGGGTCCACATGTGCTTCACCGTTTCCTAATTCTTAGATTAGTAACATTGCTTTGTTTGCTTGCTTTCTAAATTTATTGTTAATTAGAATTAGTAGTTTCCCTCATTAGCATACGTGATGCTTTATATAAACAGAAGAGCCCGAATGTAATTTTCATGCTTCTTATCAATTAATCCAAGTCATCTTTGTGAGTTATCTCTCGTGTGTTATGGTTTGTGCTGTGCCTTAGGGCTAGAATCCATCTTGGATTCGATCAATCATTCGGGAGATTGATCTATCAATCTCTGGTTGCGTCAAATTGGTAACAAAGATGACTTGGATTAATTGATAAGAAGCATGAAAATTACATTCGGGCTCTTCTGTTTATATAGAGCATCACGTATGCTAATGAGGGAAACTACTAATTCTAATTAACAATAAATTTAGAAAGCAAGCAAACAAAGCAATGTTACTAATCTAAGAATTAGGAAACGGTGAAGCACATGTGGACCCCATCAGTAGGGTCCGTCAAGGCTTGCGGTTGTGGGTCCCTGTCTTGGATAGGGATCGGACTGCATCAACTCTCCCCGGCTTGAAAGAACTCGACTCCGGCGAGTTAATCGCTTGATAGCGCTCATAAAGATCTGGATTCAGACGCTGGAAGTCTGTAGCAGTAATCCAGGTAGCATCGGAGATGGGTCTGTTTTGCCAACGAACAAGGAACTTTTGAAAGCCGCCGCGACGAGTAGAAACAATTTGATCATCAAGAACATCAATGATTTTATCAGGCGGTGGCGGAACAGCTGGTAATGTAATGAGTTGCTCGTCAGAATCATCTTCATTATCATGCCCACGATAAAGAGTGAGATCGGCAACATTGAATGTAGGGCTGATACCAATATCAGGCGGTAACTCAAGAGTATATGCATTCGAACTAAGCTTTTTGATCACTTTGAATGGACCGGTATTCCTCGGATGTAATTTCTTGTTTGCACTTGGGGGTAACCTATCCGGATGAATACGGACCATAACCATGTCTCCTTCAGAAAATTCCAGAAAACGACGACGTTTGTCTGCATGAGCCTTGTAACTATCATTGCTGGCTGCAATATGTCGCCGAACTTCATCATGTATTTGTTGCATATGTTTGATGAAGTTATCAGCTTCAGCACAAGGGCGTGCTTCAACAGGTAAAGGGACAAGATCAATAGGCAAGAGCGGTCGAACACCTGTGACTGCTTCAAATGGTGAAATACCTGTGGACCGATTAACTGAATTGTTGTAAGCAAATTCAGCCATAGGTAGAATTTGATCCCATGTAGTAATATGATCACGTACAAGGCAACGTAACAATTGGCCAAGGCTTCTATTAACAACTTCAGTTTGACCATCAGTCTGCGGATGATAAGCAGTAGAGAAGTGAAGCTTTGTTTTTGCTGTCATCCACAAAGTCTTCCAAAAGTAACTCATAAATTTAGTGTCACGATCTGAAACGATTGTTTTGGGGAGGCCATGAAGACGGACAACCTCTTTGAAGAACAGTTGAGCTACTTTATAAGCATCAGATGTTGTGTTGCATGGAATAAAATGAGCCATTTTAGAAAAACGATCAACAACAACGAAGATGGAATCAAATTTCCGTACAGTCTTTGGAAGTCCTAACACAAAATCCATACTGATATTTTCCATGGTGTATTAGGAATAGGCAATGGCTGATATAAACCTGTATTTTTCTTGTTTCCTTTAGCCAATTGACAGGTGCGACATCTCTCACATATGCTGATAACAAGAACCCGCATGCGCGGCCAATAGAAACGATCATCCACAAGAGCGAGTGTCTTGTCACGTCCCAAATGACCACTACAACCTCCAGAATGTAATTCACGAACAACATGTTCTCGAATAGAAGTAGCAGGGAGGCAAAGTTTGTTACCTCGGAATAAGAATCCATCATGAAGGCTGTAATGAGGGTGCTTATCCTTGTTGCCGTTAAGAAAATCTGCAAAGATGATACCGAAATCCTTGTCATTTGGATATTCGTTGCTTTATTTGGTCAAAACCTGTAACAGTGACTGCCATAGTAGTGAGAAGATGTTTCCGACGACTCAAAGCATCAGCTACGATATTTTCTTTGCCAGCTTTATGACGGAGACTGAATGTGTATTGTTGAAGGAAAGAGCTCCATTTAATTCGACGATCACTAACATGTTGTTGGGACTGTATATGCTTCAATGCCTCGTGATCGGAATATAAGACAAAGTCGTTGCCAACCAAGTAATGACGCCAGTATCGCAATGCTTGCACAACGGCGTAGAATTCCAGATCATAAATAGAGTATCGGCGTTTGGCATCGGAGAGCTTTTCGCTAAAAAATGCAATCGGATGACCTTCTTGGCTAAGAACTCCTCCAATGCCGACCTGGGAAGCATCACAAGCAACTTCAAAGACTTTGTTAAAATCTGGAAGTCGAAGGACAGGGGCTTCCGTGATCAAGCTCTTGATTTCGCCAAATGCTCTAGTTGCTGCACTTGTCCATTTAAATTCACCCTGTTTCATACAATTAGTGATTGGAGCCATAATACTGCTGAAATCTCGAATGAACCTTTTATAGAAAGTAGCAAGTCCGTGAAAACTACGAACTTCAGTGAGAGTTTGTGGAACAGGCCAATCGAGGATAGCTTGAATCTTGGATGGGTCCATTGCGATACCCTTAGAAGAGACAACAAAGCCAAGGAGAATCACAGAATGGCTCATAAAAGTACACTTCTTCAGATTAGCATAGAAGCGTTCCCAGCGAAGAAGTTCAAAGATGCTCTTCAAGTGATCAAGATGCTCCCGTTTGGATTTACTATAAATCAAGATATCATCGAAGTAGACAACAACGAACTTTCCAATAAACGGGTTGAGCAATTGATTCATAACACGCATGAATGTGCTAGGAGCATTAGAAAGACCAAAAGGCATAACAAGCCATTCATAAAGACCATCTTTAGTTTTAAAGGCTGTCTTCCATTCATCACCTGGTCTAATTCTAATTTGATGATAACCACTGCGAAGATCAATTTTAGAAAAAACAGAAGCACTATTCATTAGATCAAGCATATCCTCAAGTCGAGGAATAGGAAAGCGATACTTTACAGTGATTTTATTGATGGCACGACTATCCACGCACATACGCCAGCTTCCATCCTTTTTTGGTGTGAGGAGAGCGGGTACGGCACATGGACTTAGGCTTTCCCGAATATATCCCCGTAGCAATAGATCATCAACTTGTTTCTTGAGTTCAGCATGTTCGGAAGGACTCATCCGATAAGCACGAAGATTAGGGAGAGAGGCTCCAGGAGTTAAATCTATTGCATGCTGGATGTCTCGCATTGGTGGCAATTCATTGGGAAGCTCATCAGGAATTAAATCAGAAAATTCATCGAGCAATGGTTGGACCTCTTGGGGAGGGGATGGGGTGGAGTTTTTACTTGATTCGGTCACTTGTCTAGTAACCAAAGCATACATCACACCTTGCTCTTGACTTTCAACTTCAAATTTGCGCATGGTGAGGATGTGAGGAGAGGCAGTATGAGTAGATTGCTTTACAGAAAATGGAGTTGCCATGGGCTTCAACTGAATTTGGCGTCCATTCCATTTGAAAGTGTAGGTGTTATCCGAATGATCAGTGATGACTTTCAAGCGCCTCAGCCAAGGTCTGCCAAATAAGATGTGGGCAACATTCATTGGAATAACATCACATTTGACATTATCTTCATACGAGCCCATCTTCAAGGGAACAATGCACTGGCGGTTGACGGGAATTGAATAATCATCCATGCAACTCTGTAAGGTCTCGGGTGCTTTATAGTTGGCAACTGAAGTTTATCAACTGCATCTTTGGATATGACGCTCATAGCACTTCCACCATCAATGATGGCATTGCAAGCTCGTCCTTTACAAGTGACTCTTGTTCGGAAAATAGGAGCTTGGTTTTCATCGTCTTCTTCAATACCATCTGCAACCAATAGGCGGCGGTGAAGGAAAAGTAATGGGCTGTCATCATCAGCTGTGTAGACTTCAAGTGCGGACTCTGGATCTGTTGGAAATTGTGCATCAGGTTTCTCCACTTCGATTTCCTCATCATACTGTTCATCATCATAAGGTTCACCATCACAATGTAGATTCCTGTGAGGACATTCTCTAGCATAATGACCTCGATTTTTGCAAGAATGACAGACAATATCGCGCTTAGCGATTATCCCAGTGCCTCTAGCATTATTCTGATTTGGTGTCCACTTTTGAATGAGCTGAGGATTCTGTGGACCCTGTGGTGAAGCTTGTGGCTGCCTTTGGAGTTGGTTCTGTGGTTGGTTTGATGGTGGTCGGAACCCTTGCTGTGGAGTCCGATTGAAAGTAGAATCGGGACCTTTTTTGTAGGGCTCCCCGGCTTGGTTACCGAAACGTCGCCCAGTGTGTTGACGCAGCGTTTGCTCAACGCGTCGTGCCTTGCTAGAAATTGCATCAACAGTGGCGAAGTCAAATACAGCCAATTTATCCTGTATATCTGGACGTAATCTTTCTCGATAACGGGTGACCATCAAGCGATCATCTTCATTAGATTTGCATCGAATACAAAGCTCATGGAACTTATGAGTGTATTCATCGATGGTCATAGAGCCTTGCTGAAGATTGATAAGCTCGCTATTAAATGAATCAATGTAGTCAGAAGGCAAAAACTTATCTTCCAGTCGTTCTTTCATAATTTCCCAACGTGTAATAGGAGGGCGACCCATTTGCACATTGTGGTCATCAATATTTTTCCACCAAATTCGAGCAGGACCTTTTAACTTCATCTTGACAAAAGCGACTCGTTGAGGATCTTCAATATGATACCAAGTGAAATAATCCTCAATTGAAGTAAGCCAATCAAGAAGGGCACGAGCATCACCTTGACCAGAAAATTCAGCAACCTCTAATTTGATTTTCCGCGAAAGATCGTCTTGGCGCGGGCCAGGCGGAAAATTGTCAGCGGCTCGGTCTGCAAAGAGACGTTGAAAGAACTCTTGGATTGATTCTCTGGGAATATTTTCCAATTGGTGAGAGTGTGAACCAGAAGTGCTGGAAGATTCGCCATGAGGGTTTGAAGGAGCCTTAGCAAGTTCATTGACAGTGAGTTGTAAGGCGTCGACCCGTTCATATAAATCTCTTATGCAATCATCGCGCTGAATGTCAGAGAGTCTGCCACGAAAATTTTGCCCGGTGCGAGTAGCCATGGGCGCAGACCAAAAATTCTGCTCCCTTTTTTTTTTTTTATACTGCTAGTGGGCCGGGCCGGGTGTGGCTTAACCCAGTGGCAGGCAGCAGGTCAGGCCCAAAATGTGGCCCAGTTTATAGCCCAGGCAGAAGATCCTTTCTGTCGCCTCGGAATCTGTGCGCAGAGAGAAACAAAAACAGAAAGAAGAACGGAGTTTTTGTTTAGTGAAGCTTACTGCTTGAAGAAGAAAGCGGAGGAGATGAGGGGAGAGATTGAGGCCGTGGCGACGACAGTGAGAAGCGACGACTCTGAGAAGGCTAAGCCGGTGACGACGACGATGGCAAAGTGGACCCCGCCTGCAACGTCACTGCTGCTGTTCGGTGGAACGGAGAAGATGGTACGATGCGTGGACGACGATTATGCCGGTGCTATGAGGCTGCCGGAAAGTTGAAGGGTGAACTGCTGGGAGGCGAAGCCAGGTACGCACCGCGTTGTTTATGTTGTCGTCTTCTCTTTCTTCGCCCTTTCTTCTTTTTTGTTTTTTTTTTTCCTCCTGGATGGGGCGGCAGATGGGTGGGGATTTGTACGCCGAGGATGGATTTTGGGGTGTATGGTGCAGGCCTTGGTGTGATGGGAGAGATGTCTGGGAATGTCTGGGCTCTTGTGTGATTTAGGGTTAGGATTGGGGATTTTTGTGGATTTGGGGAAAAAGTGTCTGGGTTTTGGATTTTGGGAAGGTGGGTTCTGGAAAATTAGGGTTTTCGGAATTTTTTTTTTTTTTTTGGCAGGGATGGGCTTTGGAAGAAAGGGGTCGGGTGGATGGGAAGGGTTGGGGTTTTGGGTGTTCGGCCGTGACAATGGCGATGGTTCAGAGATTAAGGGTAGGGGTTTTGGTGTTGGTAGGGTATGGTTTGGAAGGTGTAGGGCTGACTGTGACAGGATTTCGGGGGGACTTAGGTTTCGGTGGAGTGGGCCATAGGGATGGTCAGTGATGGGTTGATGATGATGGATGGATGGGTGGGGTGGAATCGATGGTAGTGGATGGAAGGACGAAGATGATGATGGGACAGAGGTTTCGAAAAGGAAATCCGGGAAGGGGCGATCGTTCTTCGGCTCTGATACCAATTTGACGCAACCAGAGATTGATAGATCAATCTCCCGAAGGATTGATCGAATCCAAGATGGATTCTAGCCCTAAGGCACAGCACAAACCATAACACACGAGAGATAACTCACAAAGATGACTTGGATTAATTGATAAGAAGCATGAAAATTACATTCGGGCTCTTCTGTTTATATAGAGCATCACGTATGCTAATGAGGGAAACTACTAATTCTAATTAACAATAAATTTAGAAAGCAAGCAAACAAAGCAATGTTACTAATCTAAGAATTAGGAAACGGTGAAGCACATGTGGACCCCATCAGTAGGGTCCGTCAAGGCTTGCGGTTGTGGGTCCCTGTCTTGGATAGGGATCGGACTGCATCACCATTCTGCATCCTTGTAAACATGTAAATGACAGTCCATGGGTTTGATTAGATTGAGTTGGTCACAACTGCCTTTTTCTTGGCCATAGCAAAAAAGAGGTAATTAGAGTTCAATCATTGTCCTAATGCATTACTTAATTTTGCTAAAACGTTATCAAATTAGAGAACATTGGATTAAAAAAAGGAAAAGGAGGAGAAAAAAACCCTAAAGCATGTGCTTTTAAGCTCTGAATCAAAGTGCAGGGATCAGATAGAAATATGTCAGGGGGAGACATATTTTTTGTTAATATCCCATGGGATAAAATAATACCTAAAAAGAGTGCAGAAGGCTTCCCAGGCCTTGACTTGAATTCGGGATGAAACTGAACACCAACAAAGTAAGGATGATCTGGCAGTTCAACAATCTGTGGACCAAGATAATAACATAAGTAAAGATACAGAAGCATCCTAGAGTAGAAATCATTGCAATGGTCATAAAATGCAAGGCATAAATTTTTAACTGCATGGATGCAGTACCTCCATGCGCCTGCCTATCTCATCCTTGCCAACAAAAGAAAGACCAGTAGCCTCTAGTTCGGGGATCATATCAGGATTGACCTACATAGATGATAATTAATTAATTCTCTAAAGCTATAAGAAAGTGGAATTAACACGGAAAAGAAGACATTAAAAAAAAAAACTATAGGGCCACTTTATAATGAACATGCCATAGCCCATATCAAGCCTGTCCAATCCGACAGAGCACATGTATAAATTGACTGCAGACATTGGTTTTTGGTTTAATCGTACAATCTTGGCATACACAGAAAGCTTATTCTTGGACTAGCTCATGTTCCATGTTCTACACATGATGAATGAAATGGCAGAGTTTTTATGCTACATTATGTTCATGAGGGGCCTGCTGCTGAATAGACTGGATTTCACACATGCCACAAATATTCCTATACAGTCAAAGACCACATCAGTTTTTGCACAAGTAACCCTAGCAAGGCTCAAATCTGAATGAGGGTAACACATTAGAAACTAGCAATGAAAATTATAAACCATGTTGAAATGACACGAACCTCATATCTATGTCGATGTCTCTCATCTACATAATTCACATTGCCATATCTAAAAGAAACAAAAAGAAAACTAAACAAACTAATTCAATTATGCCATATCTACAAATTATAAGCTTTTCAACTATGCCATGTCCCCATCATATCCCATCATAAATAGGCAACATAACAAACTAATTCACCATTTCCCCCAGTAGCAGTAATTGCTTTTTGAACTTTTTTCTTATTGTTTTTGTTTTTCTTTCCATGTTCATAGACTGCAATCTTATATGTATCTTGCATATCAGCCAATAAAAACCAGTTTACTGGGTGCCAATATAACAACTAGACCCATTATTTTGACCTTGTTATGAAGACATGTAGAAAGTTTTCATGCTACACTTCAATGATAATTCAATATGACTGCAACTATGAATTAATAATTCGATATAATCAATTGCCTCATTTTAGTCTTCTTGGATTCTGGAGGTTTTGGCTGTCCCTCAAAGAAGAGCAAACTTCGCTTCTCTCCCACTCTTCACCTTCCTAGTTCCCATCACCATTCCATGTAAAAAGAAGGCCTAGATCAGACCTGTTGGTCTACCAGACTACAGCCAATTGCAAGATATGCATATCAGTTAACTACAGCAAGTGCAACAGGTAAATTTATAAAAAAGAAAAAGATGTTTCCAAGGCAATAAAAAAAAAAAAAACATCACCCAACCTTGCTCAAATTATCAAGCTCGTGCATGTTATAAAAACCACATTAGAATGTGAGTGCGCAAAAACTAGAGAAATTATCTGGCAAAGGCCTACCAGTATGCAATCAAGGTCACAAAAGACGAACAAGGAAAGATAAACTCTTCAACAGAAGCTAGGGAAAAAAAATTTTCAGAGTATATGCGCGCAAGAAAAAGCTCATGTTCAGACAGGCCATCTGGATCAAATACAAATAGATGCACTAATTGCACTCTTTCCCACAATCATTTGCAAATGGGGGCTTTAAGATCTAACAGATGCGCTGACTAAGTTCAGTGACTTTCACACAACCAGTTGCAAATAGGGGAGATCAAATTGATGCACTGTTTATGCTCTTTCACACTATCAGTTGCAAATAGAGCTTCAATATGAAATACAAATAGATGCACAGCACTCTTTCGCCGTGTCTGTTGAAATAAGGCTTCCCCATCACATATGGTCATTCATCTCTGCCCTAATCCTTTCAAAAACAATCACCATGACACATATGCTACCTCTATATACAACCAAAAACACATGCATACGTGATTCTGACCCACTACGCTAAAGATTTCAAAGAAAAAACCACACATACAACCCAATTGCTGTCTTTCCCACAATCATTTCCAGACGGGAAATCAATGCATATGACCCAATTGTGCACTTCCCCACAGTAATTTTGCAAATGGGTTTTCAAGATCAGATACAAATAGATTAAGTTGGGTAGAATCTGCCCGCAAATGGGGCTTCAAGATCAGATCAGGTTGCCCCAATCCTTTCACCCCAACACTAAAATAACCCACAAAACACATGAACCCGGGATTCTAACCGCTACCCAGAAACCATTTTACCTAAAATCAATGCATATGAATGAGACCCAATTGTGCTCTTCTCCACAATCATTTACAAATGGGTTTTCAACATCAGATACAAATAAATGGAGTTGGGGCAGAATCAAGTGGAAAAAATGGAGGGTAACGTGATTAATGATTGATTTCATACCTGGAATAAGTGGTGGAGATGAGAGGGAGAGAGAGATTGAGTGGTGTCGTTGGTTGTCAAAGAAGTCGAAAGGGAAGATAGAGGAGGAGGAGGAGCAGATAGAGATTCTGCGTCGATTGAATCAACACTCAAAACATTTCAAAAACAATAACTGCAACGAAACACCAAAGCGCCTTCCATAGAAGAGATGAGAAAGAGAGTTTACCTGCAGAGAGGGGAGAGATGCAGAGGCAGCAACGGCAGAGAGGGTCCGAGCAGAGGAAGCTCGGCAATGGCGTTGGACGCAGCCTGTATCAATCAATCAACGGCCTTGCTCGGCTGGTCGCACCCAACCCGATCTTGAAGATCATAAAACTGGATGGCAGTAGGTACAGAAAGACGAACACGACGATCTCTCAGCCCTTTGGAAGTAAGCACCTTGCTGTGGCGATCTTTCCCAATAGAACCCTGAGAAACCCTAATAATCCCAGATCGAGCGAGAGAGAGCAGAGAGAGAAGAGATCGAGAGATCGAGAGAGAGAGAGAGAGAACAAATCGAGAGAGCGCACTGACAGAGAAATAGCAGAGAGAGCGAGAGTGAGAGGAGCGAGAGAGGAGCAGGACAGAGAGTGAAAAGAGGGGTTTCGGTGGCGAAATTTGCCGACGATTTTTTTTCTCGCAAAAAATTGAATTTTTTTCTTTGAAAAGAAGTAAAAAGTCTACCAACCTTTACCTTTATCCATTGTTTATATTAAACGTCGGTGATAAATTTTTCAACGCTAATTTTCGTCGATAAAAAAAATTTATCGGTAAATGACTCTGATTTTTAATTTTTCTAAAAATAAAATTAAACATTACTGACGTTTTACAGAAAATATCGCTAAATGTTCATTTTACCGATGTCATATAATATGTCGATAATAGTTTCTGATAGTTTTACCGACGTAAAATAAAAATAAAAAATGATTTTCCAACACTTAGGCTCGAAAACGGCCCGCCGAAAGTCCGGAACGGGAGACGGCCCCCAAAAAAAATTGAAAACCGGCGCGAGCACTTCGTTCGAGCGTAAAGTAACTTGGCGAAGTTGACGGTTCGCAAATAGGACTCACGGTTATAGAATTAGAAGCGAAACATTGGATTTTCCAACACTTAGACTCGAAAACGGCCCGCCAGGGGTCCGAAACGGGAAAAGGCTCCTGAAAAATTGAAAACCGACACGAGCACCTCGCTCGAGGCGAAATTAACTTGCAGGAACTCACGGCTCGTAAATCGGACTCCCGGTTAACGAATTAGACCTAAAAACGTTAGATTCTTAACACTTAGGTTTAGTTTGGCATTTCTACTTTTCGCCTTTTATTGGCTTAAAACTGACTGAATCCAATTTTAGCATGTTTGGTTGAAGCTTTTACTATGTCCATTTTAAATAGCATTAAGACAAATAATGTCTTTTTCATGAAGTCATCAAGTCAAAAAAAAAGTGGCAGATTCCAACCAGACAAACTCGTCTGAAGCGGATAGATGCTTGTCGCTACAGTGATATGGACGTCCTCATTGGACAGTCCGGTTTTTCTTTTTTTTTTTTTAATTTATGGGACCCAAAATCATGATCCAGACCGTTAAATATTTGCAGAAGGTCAAACACGGTTACGTGTCAAAATTCCAGCCGTTGATCTATTTTGGATCTCGAGATATTTGCAGAAAAAGTGAGCCCTTTGATCTAATATTATGGACATTGTGCGCCCCATAATCATGATCCGATCTGTTCATTCTCTTTGGATCGCCAAAAACGGTCCTAGGTCCAAAAATGAGCCTCTAAATCCAAGTGGATCTTGAGATATTTATAAGAACATTTTTCACCGTTGATGTACCATGATTATTGACTGAGTTTTGAAATTGTTCAATGGCAGTGTGGTTTTTTCTTTTTTATTTTTTTTTTGTAAATTCAGCCACAAAAAATCATGATCCAAACCATTGGATATATTCAGAAGATCATGCACAATTATAGGTCCAAAATTCAGCCGTTGGATCATCACAGAGTTTGAGATATTTACAAAAAAACCACAAACATTTATATCTACCTCTTTTAAAACCATGGGCCCCAAATGCAAGATCCAAACCATTAATTCTCTTTGTAAGGTTAAGCACAACTACGACGTCAAATTTCAATACTTGAATCCTCATAGATCTTGAGATATTTTTGAAAAATTCTCAACCATTGCTTTAAAATTGTCTATTTCAATCATTTTTTGTGTAACCAAACAAACTATTTCTACACCATCTATTTCAAAAAAGGCCATTTGAAACAGATCTGTTTCATATAGATAAGAGACGCCAAACAAACCCTTAGTTTCGAAAATAGTCCGTCGGAGGTCAAAAACAGAAAATGGCCATCGGACAGCCCAGAAACTAGCACGGGTACCTTGTTCAAGGTTAGAACAAGTGCTCAAGTTAAAAGGCTACAAGGGATGCAATATCACACAGCGTATTAGCAATTCCATCTTTAAGGACCCCTTGTAATTCAAACACCACATTTTGGCAAAAACTTAAAATTATATCATCAATCTATAATTATTGGATTTCAACAATTTTTTAATATAAGATCTCTCACTTTTACTATAAACCAAGTCTGGATTTACTACTTTTTTATATGACAAGTTTTTCTAAGCAACTTTTACCACTAATCAAGTAGAGCTCATATTGCTAGTCTCTTTACCACACTTCATGTAAATGGAAAGAGTGAAACTCTGCAGCGGGGCTCGCCTATTTAAAACTTAAGCCACTCAAAATGAATGCCTTTGTGCAATGTAACTTTATGTACCTAGAGGTCCTAGACCCATGATTAATTCATAACATGAATAAAACTAATTGTAAAGAGGTTAGCCAAAGGTGAAATTTGAAAAGGTTGCAGAACAGGTGCCCTCATGGTTTTCATAATACATCTGTGTGAACAGTGAAAAAAAAATGAGGAGAGCCGATTTAAGCTTTTAAAGAAAGGCAGTGTGAAAAGATAACCTTGGTTGTAATACTGAAGGCGTTAGAAAGAGGGTAATATAAAAAATAAATAACTTTTTTCGATGTTTTTTTTTTTCGTCGAAAAAATAAAAATAGCAATAAATAAAAATTCAAAAGATTTTTACCGACGTCTTTTTCGTCGGTAAAATAAGAAATTAAAATTAAAAAACTTTCGCCGACGTTTTTTTCGTCGGAACAAAAAAAGAAATAAATAAAAATTAAAAAATATTTTTACCGACTTTTTTTTTCGTCTGTAAAATAAATAAAATAAAAATTAAAAAAACTTTTGCCGACGTTTTTTTTCGTCAGTAAAATAAAAAGAAAAATAAATAAAAATAAAAAAATGGTTTTACGACGTTTTTTTTCGTCGGCAAAATAAATACAATAAAAATAAAAAAAAACTTTCTCCGACGGTCTTTTTCGTCGGTAAAATAAAAATAAAAATAAAAAAACAGTTTTACCGTCATTTTTATTCGTCGGAAAAATAAATAAAATAAAAATTAAAAAAATAAAAAGAAAAATAAATAAAAATTAAAAAATAGTTTTACAGACGTTTTTTCTCATCGGTAAAATAAATAAAATAAAATTAAAAAAACTTTCGCCGAGGTTTTTTTCGTCGGTAAAATAAAATGAAGAATAAATAAAAATTTAAAAAATGGCTTTACCGACATTTTTTTTCGTCGGTAAAATAAATAAAATAAAATTTAAAAAAACTTTAACCGACGTTTTTTTTCGTCGGGAAAAAAAAGAAAAAGAAATAAAAATTAAAAAATGGATTTACTGACTTTTTTTTTCATCAGTAAAATAAATAAAATAAAAATTAAAAAAACTTTCGCCGACGTTTTTTTTTTTGTCGGTAAAAACTTCTGTTTTTTAAAAATGAAGTGAATTTGAGAATGAACTTTGCCAAAACGTCGGTAAAATATAGTCTTTTACTGACGTTTTATTAAAAAATGTCGGTAAAAGTCAAATTTTTACCGACGTTTTTATATACGTCGGTAAATACTTATCTTTACCAACGAATTTATAAAAAACGTCTCTAAAAAGCGTCGCAAAAAGTGCAACTTGTATTGTGGGCCGGTATCACCTGTCCTATCGATTTTCGATCGATTAGGCAGAAAGTGTGCTTTCTTGGTCGGCCGGTTGGCGATTTTGAAGTGATCAATGATGATTTGATACTCTCGAAGACGAACTCGTGATGTTGACGAAGATCGACGGATTTGGTGCCTCGAAAGTCAGAATTTTGGAAAACCATAGGGGCTGGAAATCTTGAAACGCGAAAAGGACCCAAAAAATGGGTTTTCGGTGGAAATCCGGCAACTCAGATTTCCAGGATCGCCGGCGACCATGGGGACTTTTGGTCCCTTTTGGTCGCTGATTTTCGGCCTTTTTTCGGCTTTTCCGATTCTTTTTTCTTCGGTATTTTTTCTGACATTTTTGCACATTTATTGGCCCGATTCCACTGTAGAAAACTTGACGATAATCATTGCATGTTGAAGTGCAAAGTTTCCAATTTTTCGGGAAAGCCGAAGACTGTCGCGCAGAGCTGCCGATTTGCCGTCAGAAGTCAAAACTGGGTCAAACGATGTTGGAATGACCTGAGATTTGAGGTGAAGCCTCCTGAGCGATAAATAAGACAAGCATAAGGCTTTTGTTTGAGTTTTGAAGCCGTGTGGGGTCCTGTCGCCAGTAGACTTGATTCTGTCGCGATATAGATGTCGCGCTTTGATGTGCGGTCAACCGATGTCCGATTGACCTGAAATTTGACAGAGAGCCTATCAGAGTCATTTTAAGACGATCCATTAGCTCTGATTTGGAAACTATGGTCCCGGGAAGCTTCGCCGCCGGGAGGCCTGATTTGGCTTTCGAGAGTCAAAGTCTGGTCAGATGTTGTCGAAATAACCTGAAACTTGACATGTAGCCCTTTGCAAGCATTTTGACGTCACCCATGTGCTTTGTTTGATGAGTGATGGCCTCGGTGGTTCTCGCCGCCGAGAGGCTTGATTTTGCTGATTGAGGGTTAATGTAGGGTCAAACGTTGTCGGTTTGACCTGAGGCTTGGTGTAAGACCCCGACCCCAATTCTTTTGTTTAGTGTTATTTTAATTATGGTTTTACTTTTTAAGCAAGATTAGAGTTGGTTTGACATTGTTTTTGAGTTTGACTAGATTTTTCATAATTTTGAAAAGTTTTGAGTACCGTTGACTTTGGTTTGACCCAACCCTTATAAATTGTATTTTTATGAGAAATTACTCTTGATTTCTAAAAATTCCAAATTTTATTTATTTTGACTCATTTCATTAAGTTTAATAGCTTTCATGTTTTGACCATTTTGATTTAATGCTCAGAAATCACGTTTTTCGAGAAAAAGGGCAAAAAATGATATTTTCACTAAATATGTCCATAAATTTCGAGAATTTCAGAAATTGGCAAAAATATACTTTTGGAAAGTAGAAGTTTCGTTGATCGATTTTGTCTTCTTCGTCGTCTTCGTTTGGGACCCACAAATGTCAGTTTTAAACACCTGTAGATTGGGGCCCATGGGACCCACTTGCCCACTTTATAAAAGGGGCTGAACCCTCTTCTTCTTCTTCCATTTCCCTGCAACGATTTTAGCTGTGGCTGGAACCCTTTTCCAGCCACTCTCTCTCCTCCTATATGCTCTCCTCTTGTGTGCTAAATGGAGGATTGATCTCATAGACCTTTTCCCCATCTCTGAAGCTTTCCAAAAATTTATTTTTCAAGAGATTTGAGCAAGAACAAAGCTCTTTTTCAAGCCCTTCTTCTTGGTTCAGGGCTTTGAAGGTTATCAAAAGCTTTTCCTTCTTATAATCTTTGTTTTCTAAACCATTTAGAGTGTTTTTGACAAACATGCAAAGGCATCCTTTGAGATTTGCAATGGATTTTTTTATAGGGCTTCTTCTTGAGCTATTTTTGGGGGGTTTTGTGATTTTGGAGCTTGAGACTATAGGAAGACCATCCTTGAATGATTTTCACTCCATCTTGGCGAGAGGCAAGTAAATTTTCAGATAATGATCACCACTAAGCTTATGTTACCTTGTCGGGCTGATCATCCGGCTTGGGATCTTTAATTTGTCCGCCAACTACAGATTGGATTCTGTTTGTACCGACCATGGCAACGGTTCTGATCTGCCGGTCTCACATGTAATGGCTACGGTTCTGATTTGATCTGCCGGTCCCATTTGTATGGCTACGGTTCTGATCATTCTTGTCCCACATGTAGTGGCTACGGTTCTGTTTGATAACGACTTTGTTCGTTTCGGTCCCATGAGTAGTGGCTACGGTTTCTGTCTGCTCCTATTACTTCGGCAATAGGAGAATATAGCTATATGTGGTTTGCCAATGTTTTAATCAGTTTGTTATCTCTTTTAAGATATTTATGTTGTGGATACTATTCATTTATTTGCTCTGATATTTATGCTTAGTCATTTAATCAGTTTATTATGATTCATCACTGTTATTGTTTAGAATCTTTAAAAGGATTTACAAATATTTCATAATGTTTTATAAATGCCTATCATCATATTATCTGAATATTGCTTGCCAGACCGTCGTGTCTAATCCTTCTGTTTGGTGCCAGGATTTGTTCTCCTTGCCTTTTTGGTGCTTGTTCGGAGGAGGCTGTTGAGCCGCTTGTTGTACGCGAGAGGCTGCCCATTGATATCAAATAGATGTCAAGGTTGGCACCGGAGTTCGTTATATATATGGGGTAGTATTTGTTCAGTGGTTTTGTTTGTACGAATTTTATTAGCCTTTTTCTTTGGGATTTTAATAAATACACTTTTGTAATTTGTAACTTTAACTTGTGTGGGAAATAAATTATCCTGTTACTGTCAGCTCAGAATTTTTTTGATTTATGATTTGTACCAGTCTGCTCATTTGATGGCTTTATGATATTGGTTGAGTGCGACACGAAATCCGATGGCCACGGGCTCCGGGTCGCAACGCCATGTTTAGCTTCCGCGATATGTTCAGTTTGTGTGGAATTGTGTGATCCTCACACACGCGGATCTTGGGAAATAGCAAAAATTTTAATTAATCCCAAAATTTCGCATCCCGAGGTCGGATTACTGCAGGGTCCGGTTTCAGGGTGTGACACTTGGCGTGGGGCCTTTAGGTTTTTTTTTCTTGAAGATCTGATATTTTTGATGCTATCGCCGTCGGGAGCTCCTGTTCAGCTGCTGGAAGAGTGCAGTTAGGCCAAACGATGTTGAAATGGCTCGAAACTTCATATGTAATATTCTTTTGCTTTTTCGAAGGATCTTGCAATAGCAAATAAACCAATTGGTATAAGATGTCCTTCTTTGTCTCCACTAATTTTCTAGCAATGTCACTAATTCCTTTAAGTTCTAAAAACTCTTTGCTAGAGCGCATATCAGAAATGTGGGCCCATTAAATTTTTTTTTTTATATTTTGGTAGACAGTTGGCCCATTAACTTAGGTGGTGGGTATTTTATAGTGACTTTTGCTTACTACCACAGCAGCAAAGAAAAGGTGTAAAGTTTGCTAATATGGGGGTGAAACTCTTAAATTGAGTGGGGTCAAACTCTAAAGTTTATGTGGGGTCAAACTCAAAATTTCAATTCATGACATAAAAAAATTTATTTTTAAATATTTTTTTAAAATCTCAGTGGGGTCAATTGACGCCACTGAGATCAATGTGGCGTCGCCCATGCATACAGATGATATCTTAATATGTTAAATCCTTAAATGTGATGTAGACATTCATGCATCATCTTCAAATTAAAGAAGGTTATCTATCACCTCTGGTTCTTCAAGTTTTACCTTGTATATGTGGTTATCAATGTGGTTATTAATTGTTAATTATAAATCTCATCATCGTGATATGTCGGTGTTTATTATTATTGACTCTTTTTTCTTTTCAAAATGGCTTTGGGTGTAAATAAGGTCTTAAATGGTGAATGAGAGTTGGACCCGGCACTTCATTGATCATGCATAAAATATATATTCCACTATCTCTGTGTTTTTTTTTTTTTCTTTTCTTTTCATTCTGCTCTTTTAATTGTATCTTTTCAGAGCATGCATTCATGTGCAAGAAGTTAAAACGAAAGCTGATGTTTCAATAGAAGCCACACAAATAATATGATCACATCCATTCACTATTGTATACGATTGGTGTGCTTTGTATGTCTAATGAAATCAACGTGTTGGATTTCCATATTCTTTTCTCAGGGTATGATATAACTTTTCAACCTAGGACTCTCATTTAAATTTATATATATATATAGGGAGATGCTTAGAGATATCTCTCACCTTATACGAGAGATAGGGGTGAGAGATAAGAGATTCTCTCATAGTAACATCTCCCATGTATATATATATATTTTGCTATTGGAGGGTTTCCAACCCTTTGGGCTAGACTAATCCCTCCTGGCCCGAAGGGAAGCCTGGTAAATAAGAACTTTTTGCGGAGGGAAGCAGGTAAGTTAGAACTTTTTGCTATCGGAGGTTCCCAACCCTTTGGTGAATGAACTTTTTAGTGATTTCATTTTAATTATAAGGGTTAGTGACAATTGAGTATCAAAAGTTATTTACTTACTTTTAGTTCAAGATGATTTTATGTGCATTTCTGTATTTACAATAATTTTATCCTAATTATATAAATCTTAATATATATATAGAGAGAGTTTTAAAGAGTGACTGACCTATCTTTATTTATTTTCTTTTCTATACGGTTTTAAAGAAAATATAGTTTTTTCATATATTTTTATTTTCTCGGCAGATGCTTAGCACGGGTGTTGTTGCTAGTATGTCATAGCACTACTAGAAACAAGGGTTGTTATATCGGCTAAAAACCGATATAAAAGACCTATTATATCGGTTTTTGAGTGAATTTCAAACCGATATAAGTACCCCCAATATAAAAGATAAACGGAACCGATATAATAAGTGTAATATTTCATATCGGTTAAGCCTAAAGCGATGTAATATCATATGTATTTATATCATAAATTATGTAAAACCGATATAACTTATAGCCAAACCGACATAATTAATATATGTTATATCGGTTTCATATGATTTTTTATATCGGTTTCATAATAACTGATATAATTGATTAAGAATAACCGATATAAAAAATATGTAATTGGTTTGTTATATCGGTTTCATATGGTTTATTATATCGGTTAAATTATAACCGATATAATTGATTAAGAATAACCGATATAAAAAATATGTAATGGTTGTTATATCGGTTTCATTAAAAGCCGATATAATTTCACAATTATTTTTTTAATATAAAAAAAACCTGCTGTACGACAATAAAAAAAACATGCAATATACCTCAAAATACTAACATCTAAACAACAAAAACCTTTGTGTGTGTATATATATATATATATATGCTTCCTATCTCATGCATGAAGAACTATACAGTAAAATAAGATTTCCTGGTAAAAACAGCCACCATATGCATTCAAACACAACTTAAATGAAATAAAGTGGTTCATAGAAAAGGTTCACATCTTTGTAGACCCAAAAACCATGGGATGTACTGGAAAGATTTTCTCGAAATTTCGGCATAGTCTCCCCTGTACGTGTGACATGTAATTTTTTTTTACAACCTACTAGTACCTGTACATGACAAAAAAACAATTCATATAAACAACCCAATTAATGCCCCAACACACTACAAAGTCATTCACCACTACGTCATCAGTCATACACCATTTGACCATAGCACTTTAATGCCCCAACACACTAGAAAGATGCACCAAAAAAACTTATGTTCATTCATTTCTATATCCAACACAATGTCATTATTCCAAAAACAACATTCTCATTACAAGATACAAAACAATAAAAAGGGAAGTTGGTCCTGGCCTTTTTCAGAAACAAATATAATTCTAAGGTAGTAATGAGTCTTGTAATCAATAATGGGCTATTATCCTTAAATGTGTAGTGACCATGTAAAGGGCCATTATCCTGTGCAGGTCCCATCAAAGCACGGTCTCAAAATGAAAAGAATCTTTAAATGTAGAACTTGTGCCACCAAATGGAATCAAACAGTAGTAACCATCCACACATCTTTAGATGTCCAAATTTCTGAAACCAGACTATTAGGATCAAAATTTGTACTATTTTCCCTGCCAATTTGTTCACTCTGGATTGGAAGGGCATCTATACATACTATGCTCTGTTATGTAGTAAAAGTCCTCATTTATGGAAGAAGAATAAATCACAGAAGCATGAGTAAACTAAAAAAGACTACTAGGATTTGCCACATACCAGACTTGGTAATCTCAAGGCACCTTCTGCAAGAATCCATGGTCTTAAACATCAGAAACTATGGGAAGAACTAGGCAACGATGAATCCAGTAAAATATCTTGCATTAAGAACTGAGGGAAAAACAAAATAAAAATTGCCATAAGAATGTAAGTGAAGAACAAAGTAAAAACAAAAACCAAAGAGAACAAGTTGACAGTGTGGACAAAAGTAAAAAGGGATTTTTACGAAATAATTAAGATTATATTTTGGTTTAACAGTTTTATGAAGAAAAACAACAAAACTACGGGTCAGTTGTTCGTACCTTTTATTTTGACGAAATTACCCTAGTTGACGATATCGTCATCTCGGAGTTGACGATATCGTCAACTCAGTTCATGATATTGTCAACTCTTTCATACATCAGAAATTTTGCATTGCTTTTCCTTTGAAATTCTGATTCATTTAGAATTTGAATATATCTAGATTTGCATCAGTTAGTTAAATTAACTTGTGATTAGAAATCAGGGCTCAATTACTCCATATTGATTATTGTTATCGTCATCTCAGATGACGATATCATCAATTGAGTTTTTTTAAAGAGATTTCCATTAACCATCCATAATTCCATACATTACACACTTTATTCATGTTCAGACATTCATAGATACTTTCATACATTATTCTTGTAAAAAAAAAAAAATCTTCCAAGCCTCATCTTCTTTTATATCATATATATATCAAGCTTACACACTTCATACATACTTTAGTGCATGATATGGGCTTCTAATATTCAGTAAGCCATTCATATTATAGTCTTAATATTACATCACCTTCACCTCCTCATTTTTCCTTTCTCTTTCTTTTCCATTAATCAGATTTCACATTCTGCCATGTGTATACATTATGAATGTTTCTTCATCCCCATTACACAGAACTGTGTGTCCATACCTCTCGATAAATTAAGTCTCTCACATCATCCTTCCTCAGCTTCCTCCTTTCAAACTCAAATTCAAGTTTTGAAATGGGCTGTATAGATGCTGGCTCACGATCCACATTTGCCAACCCATGAAAATATGGATCAGCGAGTGCATGTAAACATAACATAAAGTTGGCCCTGAATCCAACTTAGTCCATACGTCAAGTTTTGAACCTAGACTACAGTAGAGTGTATAAATGTAGCTCAAATTTTGTTGATTGTTATATTTATTATACAGGGACCAGCTGGTCTACTGTCGTCTAGGTTCAAAACACTGCTGAACCAGCCCATCTGGTCTGGGTTGAAAGGACTGCTGCATAAAATTCAATTTGCAACACTAGCAATCTCAATTATTAATTTTACCTCTTCAGCTGTAGGACGGGCTTTAGGATCAAAGGCAAGCAGGCGTTCAAGTAAACGTAGAGCCAATGGATCTACATCAGGAAACTTATGTGCGAAAGAGACTGCATACTTGGCCTTCATATTGGTTGCATCCTAACTGCATGGACTCTTTCAATAAAATTTTGAGTTGTAATTTTCATTCAATCTGCATAAAAAAATAGCAAGATTAACATATGATTAAGAATGTCATATGCACAACTGAATTCCCTTTATGGTTCACGGTATAGTTGCTAGAGTGTGAAAACTAATATGCATTCAGGTGAGGGACAAAAATCGAAAAAAAAGTTTACTGGCATTAAATTTAAGTACTCACCTTTGATAAGATATGATTACCCACTCATCCACTCATCGTCCTAGTAAATTCTACTATGGTGCCTAGGCTATGGATCATGTTGTAGTGTATCTTGATACTTCATTTTTTATTTGGGATGCTGTATTTGTGTATCTTGGTGTTGCAGAGAAGATTAAATTGTGGAAAAGTAATGGTCCTCGTATACATCTTCATCTTAGGCCCTTTACTGTTCACATCTTTACTACTACTTCAATGAAAACCCCCTTTACTTTGAGTTCTGCTGAATTTAGTAAAAAGTTGCCAAATGGGTTCAGTTAGTTCAAAATGGATGCTCACCAATAGGGTCATTCCTATGGAACAACATGGATGCTCACCAGTAAGGTCCATCCTATGGAACAGTTTACTTTTTTTTTCTCCTTGTCAAGGTCAGGCCAAGCTTGGGGTAACACTTTTGAGTTTTTGAGTATGCCTGGCTCAGTTAGTTCGAATCATGACCTGACTAATCTGATTGGCCTTTGTTATTGATTAGGTTCAGAGAAGGCATTATGGGTGGCAGGCGGTTCATAAGTCGTGATGCAGTTGAGTAAAATCTGATTAGGTACAGATTTTCTTTTTCTCAAATAGAGAACATTTTTTTTTAACTAACTTAAGTGCTGCTCACAGTCACATGTATAACACAGTTTATTTTCAGTCATCCCATGTATCTTTCCTCTGGTTTCTCATCTTCTACTTCTGACCATTCAAACAAAGTATATTTATAGTTCTCAAGATTTTTGAATGCTACTGACTGAAAAAAAAAATGTTTGTGAAGCCAATGCTGGGGATAGTAGATCAAACATGGGCACAATGCTTTCCCCATTGCTGTCCATAATGCATCTCTCTGTGTTAACCACTTACCACTTTTTAACTGTTTTCTAATTTAATTTTTAAAAAATTACTTAAATTGCTTGCACTTGCTATGCACATCTTCTAACAGTTAAAAGCAATCTGAAATGATATACTTCTTTTGGTGAAACTGTGCAAAATGATCTCACCTTCTCCAGAGGAAGGACAAGAGGAAAGATTCAACTGAGAGATTAATACGCACATGGGATCTGTTGTCTTTTATAAGCAAATATTTTGGAGAGTGAAGGTTTGTAGCACCATAATATACAATATACAAATGCTATGTATGAATTTGTTCCCAATAAATTTAAATTCATCAGGCATTTACATCAAGGTGGAAGTTATGACAAGTCAATTATTATCATTTTTCTGAATTATTAGCTTTTTTATGAAGGGATAAAGTATAGGAGAGATACTATAGATCAATACAAGCTACAAAGCCACAAGCTAAACTACAAATAAGAGACAAGGATCAGTAAAATGAGTCAAGGAGGGTATTGTCTATCAGGACGAATATCCAAACTCTGACGCCTAACCCCATCCTTTGCTAGGATGTTAACCACTGAAGCACCAACCTTTTCTACCACATCTTGTTTTCTCTATGGAGACCTGCATCTACCAGAAGCTCATCATAGAGCATTTAATAAAAGCAGTGGCATGTAAGAGAGTTCTAGTGTTTGGCATTGTTAATGACTAGTAACACCAAAAGACAAGCTATACATGTACAGAACCAAGTTAGAGAACTTACTATAAATATGAAAGTCCCTTGTTCTTCGTCAAAGATGTTTTCCATCTACAAATTAATATGTTCCATATACTCTCCACCACTGTTACACTTCGTCCCGAGTTAATCACGATTAACTATAATTAATCTCGATTAATATGGATTAAGTGTGATTAGTTGATTTAAGTGTAATTAAAGATTTAAATTGGTCAACTTAGTCACAACAAAATGGGTAAAATCTAATGAGATAAGTTGGAAGAGATTAAGTGAATTAAATTGGGTTTAAGACTCAAATTAGTGATTTTAAGAACTTTTATGTAAATTCAGCTTTATGTGTATTTCGTCAAATTTGTTAGAATTTGATACCATTGTGTGTATCTCGACGAGTACATTAAATATCATAATACACTCATAATCATTTGATGTAAGATGAGTTAAGTGGACCTTGAAATGACTCAAAATGTAATTAAGCTTTGTGAATGGATTTAAGTGGTAAAAATGGCAACCACATGTCATTAATATGAATGTTCCAGCCAACATAAGCATGAGCTGGACTCACCAGCAGTAGCTACATATCACAGCTCATCTTCATTTCTTCTTTTCATTTCATTTCTCGCTGTCAAAGCTTGGAGACAAAATTGTGAGAAAAAGGTATTGTCTTCTTCGTTTTATTTCCTTCTTGAATTCCCGTAAATGTGGAGAGAGGGCTGTATAAGTGGATTTTCAAAGAAAGAAGTGTATTCATCATAGTCTTTAAGAGGAAAAGTTGTACCTTCTCTTTGGATTTCAACCATCAAGCTAACAAGAGAGTTTTTGTTTGTCTTGGACTTGAAGTATTTGAAGTAAAGGCAAGTATAAACAATGAATTATGTGTATATGCTAAGGAACTTGGTTTTCTTTGAGTTTGATTTAGTTTTGGTTCAGCCTTTTTTTTTTTATGATATAAATGATATGAATGGTGAATTGGAGATGGAATAGAATATGAAATAGAAGTGTTGTGTGTATGTAAATGATGTTTGGAGAAGGGAACAGGAGGTTCCAAAGGTTTTGTGCAGGTTTGAAAGGAAGTAGAATGAAATAGAATTCACTTATGAACTCTGTGTATCTGGGTAAATCCGGTCAGCAGAAGTGTTCGGTTAGCCGAATGCTAACCGAAATTCTGACCGATAGTGTAAAATTAAGGAAAAATGATGTCTCTGGTTTTCTAACCGAAAACCTGACCGAAACATTTCGGTCAGCCGAAGAAGGCATTTTAGTTAACCGAAATGTCAATTTTAAGATTTTAATTCTCTGGATTTCGAACCGAATTATTATCGGTTATACCTCCATAGGTGTTAATTAAGGGGACTTTAATGTACATAAATTGTAATGTCTATCGAGAATAATACAAGTACATTAAACAACTGAAGATTACACCCATTTGGTTGGTATTGTTTAATTGAGATTGTATACTAGATTATATCCGTTCATTGTAATTAAAGTAAATAAAATTAAGTGAAATTATATTGTGCTTTGAGTTTGGCACTACATGATGATTTCGATAAGCTCATTGAGCTGATACTGGCTGCAGCAGTTATTTGGGAGTGTTCCGGAACTCCGTGGTGATGTCAGTAGTCCCTGGCCCGGTCACTGATAATTTCCACTAATCCTTCCATATGGAAGACGGTAATCCTTCCTGTTTAGGAAGATGGTATTGATTAGAAATGTTATGTGAGTTGCCAAACTTTTAATAAAACTCATATTGTTAATGCTAATGTTATTGATTTAATCTATCATTGGAATAAACATATAAAATGGTTAGCATGTGTAATCATGGAATTGTTTATACTTTGCTGAATTGTTAAATTCACATTGTGTTATTGATGGCATTACAGGCCCAGTTGCCTCTACCTGTCCCAAGACCACAACGACAAAGGAGGAGACCGGTCAGGTTCCTCCAGGAGGACTCGTAGAGTGGAAATAAATTTGATGAGAGTTAATTTGAGAAAAACGTTTCATACTTTTGAATCCTTGCATTGTATGTAAATATGCAAGTGATGATGTAAATAAGTTTTGTTTTTAAATTTGAACAATGTACAATTGTTTATAAGTTAATGTTCCGCATAATGTATGTTGTGATATCCCTGGTGAGTTTGAAATGATTAAAATTCACGGGAGTAAGTATGCAGCGCGACTCTGGGTTAACTCGATGTTTATCATAATCTCGGGCTCGGGTCGTGGCAACCACACATACCTACAAAGAAAGATTAATCCCATGAACAGAAGTAAGTGCATGCTATAGTAAGGTCATAAGCGTAAAAGGCTCAATTTCACACCATATCAATGATGATATTGGCACAATCTCAAGGCTCAGAGCAGTTCATTCAAAGGAGCCTACAACATCTTGATCTATGATTTATTTATCACCTGAGGTTAATGTTATTCAGAATGTCAAACAGCCTAGATTTCAATGCTTAGGTTGAAATCAGATTCACTTTCAGATTCAGTCATGGATTCATCAAATTCCAAAGCCCACAGTCCTTCCCCACCTTCATCTTCCCTTCTTTTCTTTTCCTTTCCTTCTCTTCTTAAATTGCATAGTTAAACTAGAAATCACAAATAAACAAACCTCATTAGCTCCTCGTCGGAAACATAAACACCTTTCCCATGAGCCAAGTCATCCCACACAGTTCCTTCATACCTTCACAACATGAAACAATATGAGCATTAACAACATAAGCACATTCATTCTGTTTAAATAATAAAATCCTAAAAGAATACGTTAGAGATAGAGATAGAGAGAGAGATATAATCATTTAACCATTACAACCCCAAAAGACCCAAATCAATTCCAGTTCTAGTAGTAAATCCAAACACAACTATAAAACCCATGAAGATAAGATCTCATTACCATTAAATCCTTCCTTGCCAATGTACCCATGATCCTTACACATTCTCTCCTAATAGCACTCTTCTGCTCTGAGTCGGTCTCAACAATGCATGAAAGAAATGGCAAAAGTCCTTCCGGCGTTAAACTCTCAGCAATTCTCTCCAGTTCATCAGCTCCAATCTGGAAAGTATCTCTGTCTGCAAGCTTGTTCAGGGCGAGAACTGCCTGATGCTTGAGTTGAAAAACCACCTGCTGGGGGTTGACCTTGCCACTCCCTTTTGCCCTCAGATGCGTATGTGATTGTGACCTCATGCTAATAGTTGGTAGTCCAAAGGATGGCATTCAACTTCTATTGATCCAAGGAATCATTTAAAGCAGAACCGACTCCAATCATAAAACTACAAGAGAAGCAAATAATCTTACAAATTACATTCTTGCAGGGTTTTATAAATTCAGGCCAACCCTCATATGAAAAAAGAAGATAAGTAAATTCTAGATAGATATCCAGAGAAACAAAAGATGCTATATATTACACACACGCAAAAAAAAAAAAAATAGTATCTGTTTTTTGAAATCAAGCCAGAGAATCTAAGATAACTTGAAAGAACACAATGGGAATTCTAGCAGTCTAGCTTCCAGCCAACACAAGAAAGTAGAAACCGGGAAAAAAAAAACACAGGTATTTACAATAGGCTAGTAAAATCTGCATTGTGGAGCCTGATTCCTACCAAATCATATTGACTGTATCAAAATCCACACCTTAACTAAGCTGTTAGATAAAATCACCATCTTTAAATAAAACCTGGGACCATTACGAGAAGAAAAACCACTTAAATTCGTTGGAAAGCATCACTCACACACAAGAGACATTTATAAATACCACCTGCGATTAATCAAAAATAGTATATATTATTCCAACAATCCGTGGGCCACACACCCACAGGGCAAATCTCACTTGTCTGTATAGTATAGAACTAATGGTTCCCCTGCCTAAATGTAATTATATATGTTTAGAATAAACAGATTGGAGAACTTGCAATGACCACCCAGGAGAAATGCAAGTATAAGCACAGGAATTTGAAGAGAGCTAAGTAACATAACAATTCATACATCTCAAACAACAAAATACAGGTGAAACCCACTGGTACAAGATGATGATGGTTCAGCTCTAAAAAAAAATTTGTAAAATCAGAGTCTCAAAAACCCTAGAAAGTATTAAAAAAAACCTGTAAAATCCTACTCCGAATCTAAAAATCACCTAAACAAAAGAGGGAAAAAAAAGAAGAAAAGCAAAAGTAAGAAGAAACATAAAACCCCAACAGGCCTACTAAAAAAAGAGAACACAGATAGAGAGAGAATTTAAAAATACAAGAATCGGAAGGTGAATCACAAAAACACGGCATATAACATCAGGGAACAAGCAAACCTGAGATTCTAAAGCTGCCTTCTCATTTTGCATTCTATGTCTTTGAGCAGCCTCAACTTTCTTCAGCTACTGCTCCACTTCAGAAGGTTTTTCCTTTTGCTCTGTCATTGAACAGTTCCAGGAATTTTAAGCACAAAAGAGGAGATCTGCTAGGATCCAATCATAACAAATAGTTTCAACAAAAAAGGAAGTAATAGAAGCCTTACTTCTTGGAGGAGCAGGGGGTAGCCCATTCGGGAACTCAATTAAACTAGCATTTGATCCAGAAGAAACATCTTTGCCAGATTGAAGGGCCCGTTGACGCATTGTGAGAGAGATTTCCTTCTTACCATCCATTATAGTGTCAACAAATTGCCTTCTTTGATTCTTCCTCTTTGCCTCGAAGCCCCCATCTGATCCCATCTCTTCCTCGTCTTCTTCAATATAATTAGTATCTTCAGATCCTCTCCCCAATCTTGATTTCTTCTTACCATCCTTGCTTGTTCACGATAAACCATATTCTGCAACATCAACATCATCGTGCTCACCACCAGGCATTTTCCTTCTCGAGATTTTTGAAGTTTTCTGTTTCTTGTTTCTCTCTTCTCCAGTATCCCCAAACTCAGAACCATAATCCGCACTGGACTTCACAGTTTTCAGTCTCTCAAGATAGCGAATCTCATCATCTTCATCAGCATCGTCAAATGCCCCATCTAGCATGCGCCTCTTTGGGACCCTCTTGCTCTTACGAACAAGCTCAGAAGAAGGTTCATAGCCATGCTTTTCAGGCATAGATCCTTCGGATATTCTGCCTCTTGAATCCTTCCTTGGTTCTCGGTGCCGGCGGCGAAGTAGCCGTCGTCCTGGTTGAACGAGAGGTGGAGGAGGGTCGGCGCCAGAGAAGGCGACGGCGTCGGAGACGGCGACGAGAGATCATCGAGGAGGTTAGGGTTTGAGATTTGTGGGAAAGGAGAGGTGGACATCGGAGGCGGAGGAGACTCATCTTCTTCTCCATTTGGTCACTGGCGGTGGGTTGGGATATGTGGCGTTGGGTCGGAAGGCAGGGTCTGGCGACGAGGGAGAGGGGAGAGGGGGGATCGACTGATCGAGGGGGAAGAGAGGGAAGAGAAGGGGGAATGGGGGTATGGTAATGAGATCTGGGCATTTAAGTTTTGACGCAGTGAGAGCATAGTGCGGGAGGAGAAAAAAAATGAGGGAAGGAATTCGCTTGGTTTTAGCAGGCCAAAACCGATATTAAAAAAAAAATTGAAGTGGTTTAAGAAGAACCAATGTAAAAAGATAGACGTTATATTGATTTTAGAAAACTATATATTGTCGGTTTCAGAAAAACCAATATAAAATATAGCTAATTAATATTATATATAGAGATTATTATATAGGTTACTATGTAATCGATATAAAAAAAAGTTGACCGATATAAAAAAATATTAACCGATATAAAAAACGTTGACTGAAGATATTATATCGGTTATATTAAAAACAGATATAGGGCAGTTTTTGCAACCGATATAAATGTCTTTTTGGTAGTAGTGTAGAATGTTATTTGTTTTACCTCATCTGCCTTTCGGAAACTAATTAAAATGCGACCTCCATTTGGAAGTTAGAGATAATTTCCAATGGTCTGTAGTCAGGATGGAGTTTTTTTTTTAAGAAATGTCAGGATGGAGTTGAAGCCTGTCCTTGATGAACTTGCCCACATCTTGCGGTTGCATTTTTTTTTTCTTCATTTCCTTGAAGCCTTCAGAAACAGTAGTCGTTGTACCTTGCAAATTTGGCAAGGGAATTTTTCTTTACCTCAGATGATATCGGGGTTGGAATCAAAGAGAGATATTCCATATACACGGAAACGTAGCCTATTTAAGTGGACAAAAGGCCCTCACACGAAGGAGACACACACTGATAGAAAAAGAGTCCATACAGGCGAAAAGAGATCACGTAGCCTGGGTCCAACCCCAAGCGATTTCTTGAAACATTGTCAAGTCGATTTGTAGTAATAGTTAACGGCCGTACTTGCATATTAATTGAGCCAATTAATGGGAGTGGATGCAACTGATTGGCTGTACACGTTGTCCACATTTTCGACTTTGTGCTAAGGCCAAATCACATGGTTTCCTTGCAATAAACTGTATATATTTTGTCTGAGCTAATCCAATGGTTTGGATGGGAAATTCAGGTTTCCATTTATTTCTAGGCTCCACGTATGTGATTTATAACTATAACTATTTGATTTGGTAACTAAATGGGTCAGGCTTGGGCTAATTTTCACAAAGTGCTCTGCTAGAGGCCCTGGCCTAACCTGACATATCTAAATTTGGCTAGAAACTATTTTAAAGATATTTTGTCGGAGAAAATACGTCACATGTGGGAGAAACTATTTTAAAAACATTTTAGAGGATTTTATAGAAAGATTTTCTTAGACTCACTATAGACAAAAAAGAACCTAAAAAATATGAAACGACCGTAGTAGTTCCAGGGGCCTTTTTATTATTATTATATTTTTATTATTTAGCCGAGCGGCGATATCCTCACTTATTTTTATTCTTCTTTACAATAAAGCGGCGATATAGCTGCCCAAGTCAGATTGAGAAAAAAAAATCTCAAGTAATATCTCCGCTCACTCTTATATACAAGCGGGATATCCTCGCTCATTTATTCTTCCTCTTCTCCTCTTTCGTCCTCATTCTCCTACTTCCTCCAACTCCTGCCACCTCTACCAATCCCTTACCCACACAAAATCTTGTGTGGGTAAGGGATAAGTTGGTAGATCCCTGCAAATGACATTATAACATATATACCAAAATATAACATATATACCACTTTTTGGTCCCTTAAAAATCATTCAACAGTGATTATGATGGGACAAAGAGATACTATGATTTGAAAAGAGGTGGATCAAAGCTTGTTAGAATATAAGTTGGCAAAATCCTGTCAGGACACAAAAGTCGTCCAGAGGTACACCTCGCTATAGCGAAGGTGACGCTCAGAGCCCAGGGTGACGCGCAGAGCCCAGTTGATTCCGGACTCCGAGAGAAAGTTTGAGATGGATTCTTTTTCTAAGTGGATAATTACAAGGAGTCTTAAGCACGAATTAGGGGCTATATATTGGGTGTTTCTCACAACCCAAAGAAACAAGAAATATTCATCTCTCAAGTTCTGAATTAGTTATTTAATTGAGAGAATTTTCTCTAGAGATTTTTGAAGAGTTGTGCTACCAAGTATTCTAGAGAGCCAGTTTCTTCTGCATCCCTTGTAGAAGATCATCTTCTTGCGTAGAAGATTTGAGGAGTCAAGTGCTGGATCTGTTGCAATCAACGGTGTGATGTCGTTGAAGCGTGATGCGACAAAATGTAACTTCAGTCTTTAGATAGGGGATATCTAGGGAAGAAATCTGAGTTTTTTGTAATTGCGATATTCATAGTGTTTGATTAGATCCAGTACGGATTTGTGATTTTTTACCCGGTTTGGGTTTTTCACCTTAAATTTGGTGTCCTTGTGGTGTGTGCTTGTGATTTTATTTCCGCTGCGTAAATTATTATTTTTTGCACACTAGTGGGTTGATTTATTAAGTGGACCAATCTAGAGATCTCGAACCCTAAAACCCTCAATTGGTATCGGAGCGGGTTACACTAATTTGCTGTGTTTGATCTAAAGAGATTTCTAGAATGGTATTCAATCGAGAAGGGACATCAACTTCTAAGCCCCCTTTGCTAAATGGTTCTAGTTATGCATATTGGAAGCAAAGGATGATTGGGTTCCTTAAGTCCATTGATGATGATGTATGAGATATTGTTGAGGAGGGCTACTCCAGACCAACGATTGTGGTTAGTGGACAAACTGTTCCAAACCTAAAGCTGAATGGACTAAGGATGAGAAGCATGCCTCCAATTGTAATAACAAGGCAGTGAATAGTATATACAATGGAGTGTCTGCTGAAGAGTTCCGTAGGATTTCCACTTGCAAAACTGCAAAAGAAGCATGGAAAGTTTTACAGACAGTGTATGAGGGTACAGACACGGTGAAGCAATCTAAATTGCAAAGGCTGACTAAAGAATTTGAAACCATTGTGATGGAAGAAGATGAGACCTTTGATCAATTTTATGCAAAGCTGAATGATATTGTCAATTCTGTTTTCAATCTGGGTGAGGAAATTCAAGAAAATAAGATTGTCAAGAAAATTATGCGGTCTCTCTCTACCTTCGAGGTTCGATTCTAAAGTTGATGCTATTGAAGAAAACAAGAATCTTGATACCCTCAAGGTAAACCAGTTGGTTGGAAATCTTCAAACCTTTGAAGCAAACCGTTTGGATAAAGGAAAATCAAAAGTGAAAGGTATTGCTTTGAAAGCCAACTCAGAATCAAGAAAGAAACCTGAAAAGAAAACTGAGTCTGGTTTTGATTCTGAATCTGAGGCTGAAGATGTTATGGCTGAAATGTTTAATTGTTTTAAGAAGTACATGAAGTCAAAACAAGTCAAGTGGAAGAGTTCTAATTTTGCAAAGAAGGATCCTGCAAAAGGAACTAAGTGTTTTGAGTGCCACGGCTATGGTCACTATGCTAGTGAGTGCGCCAACAAGAACAAGGGTGCATTGAAAAAGGCTCTCAACACAACTTGGGAGGAGCAGTCATCAGAAGAAGAACAAGATCCTTCAATTGAAAATTCTAAAACTGTGAATTGATGACAAGTTTGTGGCTTTCATGACTAGGTCTTTGTATGACAATGATACTGATGAAGATCATGATGATGAGATGTCAGATGAAGAGAAAGATTATGAAGAGCTGTATCATGCTACATATGCTGATTGTGTCAAGATGACAAAGTATGGGAAGAAGATTATTATCAAGCTTCAGGCTGCTCAAGAAGAAAATTCTGCATTAAACAATGATTTAGAGCAAGCACTTGAAAAGATTCGTCTCTTGGAAAGTCAGAAAAATTGCATGGCTGAAAATTTGACCACTGAGAGTCAAAAACTTGAAAAGGCTGAATAAGAGATTGAGAATATGAAGACGGAGTTGCAGACTGTTAAATCTGAAAAAGAAGATTTGCAAGGAAGACTGAAGATCACTCTGTCTGAGTTAGAAATCAAACAAGCTTCACTAAACAAGATGAACACTGGTTCGAAGACTCTTACAAATATCTTGTATAGTCAGAAGTCTCAGTTTGACAGAAGCGGTCTCGGTTATGATCATGGTGCATCCACTTCAAATGTTAAAGGTAAAACAATTTTTGTTTCAAGTGTGGCACATGCTACTCCACATACTGCACATTCAAATAATGTGTCGAGTAGTTTCAAGAAAAAGAATGTGTCACGCACTGCACGCACATCCACTTATCACCATTGTGGAAAGAAATGACACATTCGTCCCCATTGCAAGAAGCTGCAAAGTCTACCAAAGACCAAGCAATGGCAGAAGAATTTTTCTCCACCCAAGACTACTCCAATTTGGGTTAGAAAACCTGATTTGCCTAAGGAGTTTGCTCACACTGTGCTGAAAGTTCAAACTACAAAAGTGTGGATGGCTAATCATAAAAAGCCCTGATCAAGGTAAAACAATTTTTGTTTCAAGTGTGGCACATGCTACTCCACATACTGCACATTCAAATAATGTGTCGAGTAGTTTCAAGAAAAAGAATGTGTCACGCACTGCACGCACATCCACTTATCACCATTGTGGAAAGAAATGACACATTCGTCCCATTGCAAGAAGCTGCAAAGTCTACCAAAGACCAAGCAATGGCAGAAGAATTTTTCTCCACCCAAGACTACTCCAATTTGGGTTAGAAAACCTGATTTGACTAAGGAGTTTGCTCACACTGTGCTGAAAGTTCAAACTACAAAAGTGTGGGTGGCTAATCATAAAAAGCCCTGATCAAGGAGGTCAAGTCCCCACCCCCAGTGCTGATACGAAGATCATAATGAAGGAGAGTCAAAATCGAGGGGGAGCCACTGCATCCAGATTGACGGAAGCTGCATGATTTTTTGTTTGTCAATTATGGACAAATTCAGGGGGAGAAGATGAAGCCCAAGACAGTTCTACAAGCTAAGGCAATTCAAGATCTACAGTGCTGAGTTTTTTTTTTGTTATAAAAATTCAATGTATTTTGGGTTTTTCTTTTGGGTAGATCATATTGTATTAGGGAGATTTGTCCCACAATTGCCAAAAGGGGGAGATTGTTAGAATATAAGTTGGCAAGATCCTGTCAGGACACAAAAATCGTCCAGAGGCAGAGTGCACTCTCGCTATAGTGAGAGTACACCTCGCTATAGCGAGGGTGACGCGCAGAGCCCAGTTGATTCCGGACTCTGAGAGAAAGTTTGAGATGGATTATTTTTCTAAGTGGATAATTACAAGGAGTCTTAAGCACGGATTAGGGGCTATATATTGGGTGTTTCTCACAACCCAAAGAGACAAGAAATCATCTCTCAAGTTCTGAATTAGTGATTTAATTGAGAGAATTTTCTCTAGAGATTTTTGAAGAGTTGTGCTGCCAAGTACTCTAGAGAGCCAGTTTCTTCTGCATCCCTTGTAGAAGATCATCTTCTTGCGTATAAGATTTGAGGAGTCAAGTGCTGGATCTATTGCAATCAACGGTGTGATGCCGTTGAAGCGTGATGCGACACAAGGTAACTTCAGTATTTAGATAGGGGATATCTAGGGAAGAAATCTGAGTTTCTTGTAATTGCGAGATTTATAGTGTTTGATTAGATCCAGTACGGATCGGTGGTTTTTTTACCCGGTTTGGATTTTCCACCTTAAATTTGGGGTCCATGTGGTGTGTGCTTGTGATTTTATTTCCGCTGCGTAGATTATTATTTTTTGCACACTAGTGGGTTGATTTATTAAGTGGACCAATCTAGAGATCTCGAACCCTAAAACCCTCAAAGCTCAACTTATTTTATTTTTCTATAGTCTCAGATATTAAGGGTATAAGATCTAAGGTGAGAGGTGGAAAAAATAAGAGAAAAATTCTAATGTAAAAATAAAAAAGTGGACGCTTTGAAAGAAAGTCAAATTGAGTTTGTTGTCAATTTATTTGTTATTCCCCTCATTATTGTTCTCACCATTTTCAAGGATGGAATGGCCTGACCGAGGTTAGATGGGGCTCTGTTGGAAGCATGAAGTATGCATAGTATGAAAGGTTATGAGTTTGAGAAGAAGTCTTTAAGACTTGCCTGTATCAAAAACAAAAAAGAAAAGAACCCATAAGATTTTGAGGACCAAACTGGATCTTAGGCTAGAAAATTGGATCGAAGGGGTAAGTGGTTCGTTGATAGAGGTGGAAGGAGTTAGAGGAATTAGGAGGAGGAGGAGGACGAAGGAGGAGGAAGAGGAAGAAGAAGAATAAACGAGCAGTGATATCCTCACTTGTATATGTGAGTGAGCGGGATATCACTTGAGATTCTTTTTTTTTCTGAATCTTACTTGTGGGGCGTTATCGCCGCTTAATTATGAAGAAGAAGAAGAAATGAGCGGGGATATCCCCATTCGTATATGCATGTAAGCGAGGATATTGCCGCTTGGCGAAAAAAAAAATGGCCATAGGACTATCACAGTCATTTCATATCTTTTAGGTCGTTTTGGTCAACAGTGAATCTAAGGGGATTTTTCTGATAAAATCCTCTAGTATGCGAGAAACTATTAATTAAATAGTAAAATGTTAAATAATAATAATAATAATTTCACTACAGTAATGGAAATTTACTCCACTCCCTTGAAAATCTTTTCTTTTAATCTAAATTACTTTATTAAAAGGAGAATTACTTTTCCCCTCAAAAGTAAATATAGAAAAGTTAAAATTTATTTGCATGGAAAAAGAGTTTTCTCCTCCCAATCTGTCTACATCGGAAAGGGCCAGAGGTCTATTTATCTTGTGAGTAGTTCTCTCCGCCTCTTTTTTCTCTGCTTTCTCATCCAAACAAGCCGAAATATATGATTTTATGTTTTTAGGAACTAGGAAAAGAGGAAACAATTAAGTATGTATGAAGTATCCTCAATGAAACCTTAATTTATCTCCTCGAATTCATATGGTGGTCCCTGGGTCAATCAAAGATACCTCCTATCAAGCATATTCTAGTCTATTGATACACTTTTTACATGGATTTAATATATTGCAGGTGGCCTCCTTGAAATCGTCTAAATACACTCGTCTAAGAAACATGGAACCAACAATGGCTAGTGTTAGTGAGTGAAATGACTCAGGTTGAAGTGTATCCCCTGAAAGCTCGCTACAGGGGAACCTCATATACTCAAATCCAAACCCATGGATAAAATTCATTACCACACAAATTGTAGGATTACTCATGTATCTTGCTCACTGGAGTAATTTCCCCTGTCGATTAGGACTATTTGGTTAACTCACTTGTATGATCAAGTCCATCAGCACTATTTCAATCCAACAATTAATGAAGACCACTTTGATAAATAGATAGTTGACAATATCTTAATTGTTGGGAAAACAATAGCATAGATGCCCCATGCTTTATGTCTGTTTAGATACCCCGGATCATCCTCAAATTAGGAAGAGGAATTTGGGAGAGTTATACACTTCTGTCAAATACAACTAAACATTTAGGGATAAATGTGTAGCTAGACAAAGCCCGAGTTGACATGTCCCCACCAGGGGCGGACCCAGAAAATGGAACTAGGCGGGGGGGGGGGCAAATGAAAATTATTAAAAGAAAAATTTAACATTTTAGGGGGCAAAATAAAAAATTACAAAAGTTTTAGTGGTAAAAAATAACATTTTGAAAACTTAAGGGAGGTCATTGCCCCACTAGGCCTACATGTAGGTCCGCCCCTGGTCCCGACCCACATGAAAATGCAGTTCGGGTTGGGCTTTGTTTTGTGTATTGAGGCTAATGCTCATGCGTGAATTTGGGTCTGGTTGCGGCTAGGTTTTTGGGTAGCTGAATTACATATATTTTGCTAACATATGTATATATTATAAATATGCATGTACAATGTAAAATATAAATATAGTCATCATACCATCAGGCTAAGGCTTACCCACATGCACGCAATTTACGTCGGGCTTGGGCTAAGTCGATACTTGGCCTTCTCCTTCACCGAGTTGCACCATCTACCTTACAAAAGATCCTTAGAAAAAGAATTTTAATGATTTATTTATTGGGAAATGGTCCAGTGAGGACCGTCCTCACTGTTTTGGGTATGGACCATTGAGGGCCGTCCGATTCGGGCCTTGATCCAACGTCTCTCACTTCCCCTATATATGTAAAGGAGGGAAAACGAAAATGAGCAAGACTCTCGCCCAAATCGACTGGAAGCCCTAAAACGCCTGAAACTCTTCCTCATCCTTCCCGACGGATCTCCTCCTCCTCCTTCCCGGCTCGGCCTCGCACGTCATCGAGGCTCTTCGTCTTCCTCCTCCTTCCCTCTCGTCGACGTCTCTCTCTCTCTCTCTCTTCTCTCTCTCTCTCGTCTCCCTCACTTCCGTCGTGCAGGAATCCCGGACCTAGGGCGAGATTTCATTCCTCACCAAAGCAGAGCATCGTCAGAGGGAAGATCTAATCCTCGACTCCGTCGCAGCCTCGTGAGAGGGAAGATCTCATCCTCGACTCCGTCGCAGCCCGTCGTGCCGGAACCAGGTCATCTCCACTTTCCCAGTTTCTGTCAATATTTTTCTTTCTCTGTCACTATGGCTTGTGTATGAAATGAGATGGATCTCTGGAGTAGTGATGAGGACCGTCACTATTTTTTTTTTATGTTTTTTTTTTTTTTATGTATGTCATCAACCCTGTCGCCTCTTCCATCTCGTGTAATGGGGTCATGCTTCCATCTCGTGTAATGGGGGTCATGCCGTCATGCCCTGTATAACCAACTTAGGAGAGGGAAAAGGCTTCACAACTCATGTCCTACTTGTCCTGAATGGAAAGGGTAGTCCTATGAATGTCATTAAGCAAATCAATGCAATATTAGTGGATTGTGAAGACTTGAGTCTGGGTTTTGAGGGTTTTTCTAGGTAGGTGTTTGTAGCTGCAGATCAGTCTTTTAGATGTGAATACAGAAGGGTGGATGTGGGTGGATGTAGTGACAGGGTGGTTTTGGTATGACCTCTTAGAAAATGGAGTTCCTTGTTCATTCCATTTTCTTCATCATCCCAATTCATCAGGGACTCTTCTGGTCCATACGTGCACATAGAACTAATTTATAGATTTAACTACAAAATTTGACTAAGGCTTTTATGACATGTTATCTACCTATTGCCATCTTTTCTCTTTGTTTTCAACATCAAATTAGACAATTGGTGCAGGGGTTATGACAGTTAAGATGTGAAACTTTGTGGCTCTTAAATAGGCGGTTGCTATCATTAGATCATGCCTCTATATGATTAAGTTGATTAACTTTTTTTATTCGATCAAATAAATAATTGATGTCTTATAAAATCCAGAGGACCGCCACTCACAAGGGACGATCCATGGATGACCCTATCTCTTTTCACCCAGCTCTGTTCTCTCAGACATTGCCTGCTGGTAACGAGATAGAAGAGTTCTCCAGCTCCGACCATGCAGAAATCTTAAACCATCATGGAAACACTCAGGTATTTCTCAAATAATATATCTTGGAGTTACTTTATTTTTTATTTTTACCTATTTATTTTTGTGTTGAGAATATATGATGAGCAACTATTCTATGTTGGTTGTTGTTCACATTTTTCAATGGATGAGAAGTTGGAATCAGCTGCATCTTCCATAAGTAGAATCTTCATACCTGAAGTAGATGAGGATAAAACCCCACGGGTCGGAATGTATTTTCATGACTTGGAAGAAGCTTATGAATTCTATAATACTTATGCGAGGGCTGCTGGTTTTGGTATTAGACGTGGTTCAGAGAAAAAAAAAAAAGAGGGGTGAAGTATGTTGGAAGCAGTTCATGTGAGCTAAACAAGGTCAAAGAATAGAGAAGGAAGGTCGTGGTTTTGTGGCACAGAAGCGTGTTCCATATACAAGAGAAAATTATGGAGCGGAGATTGTACTTAAAAAATTACAGTTGGACATTGGGTTGTTAACAAATTGATTGTAGAACATACTCATGTCTTATCAAACCCCACGTAAGACCCATATGTTTCGTTCACACCGTAAGATTACTCCAGCTCATAAAAACTTAATAGATGCATTTGAAGAAAATAACATCCGACCTGCAAATCAAATGGCACTCTTAAGCACACAAGTTGGTGGTTCAGGAGCAGTTGGTTTCAATGAGCAGGACATGCGAAATCTCCATCGAGACAAGCAGAAAGCAAAAAAGGGGTGAGATGGTCAAATGTTGTATGAGTATTTTGAATACATGAAAGAAATGAATCCGGGTTTTTATTATTTTATAGAGGCAGATGAGAACAATCAAATCAAGCATGTATTTTGGGTAGATCACCTTTGTCGTCTTTCATATATTGTTTTTGGTGATGTTGTTACTTTTGACACAACATATCAAACCAATAAATATGATCTTATCTTTGGTGCATTTATGGGAGTAAATCACCATGACCAGACGGTCATCTTCGGAAGTGGTTTTTTATCAAATGAGAGTTTTGATTCATTTGTGTGGCTATTTAAACGTTGGTTGGAAGCTATGCCTACGGGTCCACCAGAAGCGATTGTCACAGACCAAGATCCCGCGATGAGGAAAGCAATTGAGCACGTTATGCCTGCCACAAGACATCGATTTTGTGTCTGGCACATTATGCAAAAGTTGCCATCCAAGTTAGGCGGAATTGCAATACATGCTGATGGGCTTATGGATGCAATAAATAAAGTTGTTTACAATTCTGTCTCAACGGATCATTTTGAGATGGAATGGGCCAAGTTACGAAATTAATATAAATTGAAAGAAGATAGTTGGCTAGAAGATATGTACAAGCTTCGTGAGATATGGGTACCAATCTTTTTAAAGGGCATGTTTTTTACGGGAATGTCATCATGATCGCAGAGAAGTGAAAGCTTCAATGCGTTCCTTAAGCAGTTTGAAACACATAAGTGTGGTTTGCATGACTTTATGATGCGCTTTGAGCATGCCATCACACGTCAAAGGTATCAAGAGCTAAAAGCGGAGCATGAAAACATGCAAACGAGGCCAAAACTCCTCACTGATTTGGAGATGGAGGAACAAATGGCTGGAATATATTCGAGAGAATTTTTCCATGAGTTTCAAGTTCCATTAATGGCAATGGTATCATCCATTCCAAAACTTGTAAAGGAAGATGCAACAGAGAGCATTTATGATGTTTGGTCCATGAAAAATAATTGCAAAACTTCTGAAATGATCATTTTCAAGAAAAATTCTAAATGTGGAAACTAATCTTGCAAACTATTCGAATTTCGAGGGATTCCTTGTAGTCATATAATTGTTGCGTTGAAACACGAGATGATTTTCACCTTGCCTGAGCATTTTATATTAAAGAGATGGACTCGTCACGCGAGAGATAGTACGGAATATAGCAAATGTGTGAAGGTGGGGAATACTACTGATGGTAACTCGGTGATTGTCCGGCATGATGATTTGTCTTACTGGGGCAACATGGTTTCTAATGAGGCAAGTATGTGTTCAAAAACGTATGAATATGCGATAAATGTGCTGAATGATCTCCATAAAATGTGTCACAAAATGAATCAACTTGAACTTGGAGGAGAACATACATCCAATGGACGGTTAGTGATGCAGTTAGCAATGCAGTGCAATTGATTGAACCACCTCATGCTATAACAAAGGGCCGTCCAAAAAGACTAAAGTCATCAAAGGAAAAAGCCCAAAAGAAAGAACGACTTTGTCGTGGATGCAACAAGCGTGGCGTTTCACATGACAAACGGAATTGTCCGGTTCTCTTGAATAGGTATTTTTTCCCCTCAAGTCTTGTTCAGTTTTGTTCTTCTCATTTTTTGTTCATATTTGTTCTTCTTAGTTTACATCACTAAGTACGTTGACTTTGTTTATATTTTAGGGGGACTGTTGATCTACATGTGGATATTCCAAGAATGTCAGAAGCCCTATCCGATACGTCTGTTGAAGGAAGCTCTTCGGATGTGTCCGGTTCTGATGCCAACCCATGGATATGACACTTGAGATGAAGGACAGGAAAAGAGCATTGTTATTGAGAAAAGAAAAGTGTTATTGAGATTTTTTTTATTCTGCTATTATGTTGGTCCTCAACAGACTTCAAAAATGTATTCTGTTTTTTTCCCTTTAATGTTGGCTTGCTTGTTTTGGTTTGTGAATGGATGATGACACTGAATGCAGTTTGTGATAATTATCATATTTGATGTAATACAAGTATGAGATTCTGTTATCAGTTTATACAACTGTTACATCACTTTATATGCATTCATTCTCTTTTTCCCTTTTTCGAATAGTAAGTATTGACAGACCCATACCCAACATGTGTATTGATTAGGTTAGGAATGTATATCTGAGCCAAACAAGGAAACCATAAACTGAATTACAGGTATATCAGTACGAAGATAGAAGCAAGTATTGACAGACCCATACCCATGGATATGACACTTGCAAGCTTCAGCAATATCTGAAGTATATTGGAATAGAAACAATACTTTCTCTTGGCTAAGTATCTTTATCTTTCAATATTTGGTCCTTTTACCTAATGGGATAAGGCTAAGGTGATGATGATGATGATTCAGTCATCTTATGCAATCCTAAGTCAAAAGAATTTCCAACATATGCATCCATCTCCTTAAAAAGCAACCCTCAACCTGACTTTACTTCTGCCTATATACATTCCAAATTCTCTCTCTAAAATTCAAGTCATTAAAAGGGAGGGAAACTGTAACTTAGATAATCCTAAGAGATCATACAAGAAGAGTAGCATTCAGTAGTATGCTTTTCAGTTACAATGTATGATGATCATGCATGTATGCAAAGGAGTAAAGACTTAACACATATACCTCTATAAAAAAACTTATTATGTAATAATCCACCAGCTGGCTTTCTGAGAGCAACCATTAATTCAGCAGACTGGGCATCCGATTTTGGCTAAGGATGATATCAATTCTTCCTCCAGGACATCTATGAGCTTGGAAAATGGCGGAGGGTCCGATGTCAGGCAGCTCTTGATCAAACTGCATAATTATCCAACATAATAAGGTACTAGGCTGTGAGATCTCAAAGACTCTTGTCCCAGAGTTAAGTCATACCAATATATGCTAGAGGTTTTACTATTCACCACCACAATATGGCGATTTGATTTGCATTTTGACTGCCACTGTGCATGTGGAATACATGTACCTCAGTACAAACAGTCCAAGCATCAGTCATAGTCCTACTATATGTGGATGGGACATATAAATCATATTGCAAGTACATGGATGAACTTAACTAGCACCGATTATCTTTACTATCTGCTTGACTGCCGTCCAAAGAGTGGTTAAAGTAAATGATAGCAATAACTTACAGTTCAAGAAGAAAATGTCTATTTGCTACATTGAGTGTGATTTGGATGATGCGGTTAATGTAAGAGTGAGCTAGCAATTATTGGGTATGGGTCTGTCAATACTTGTTTGGCTCTATCTTATAGGTATGTTAATGTAAGAGTGAGCTAGCAATTATTGGGCAATGTCATCAGGAATAGAGTCACAAGGCACCAAAAGAAGTACATTTCGGAATTAGTCATGATCACAGAGAGGCAAATCTAACAACACAATATGCCACAATCAATTGCCAACTCCAGCCTTCAGATACATATAGGTGTATCAAGCTTCACAGGTGCAATGTCAGGGTCCTTCAGTATAGCTTTGACCTTTGAGATCTTCACTCTTACCATCCCAATAGGCCTCCAGGAATGCAACACTAACCACCCCCCCTCCCCCAAACAAACGCCCTAATAGATTTCCTCTCCCTCCCATTTGTACACATGCAGTAAGTCATCTTGCCTGTGATGACAGCAGATTCGGATTCTGCCCAATGAATCAGAACTGGGCTCATGATACTGGTTTTCTCATTCATAGTTTTCCCATTGGGACATTAAAAATGTACCTAACGTTAAAAGATAGAAACAATATTAGAGGCTGTTAGTGGAATCTCCACGGCTCATACAACCAGTTAACCAAGATCAAGCTGACATAAAATAAGATGAAATCCTGTGCACCACAGAAAAATATTGGACTTGTGAAAATATTAAGGATGAATATGGCTCCTTGCCAAGTAGGGGCCCAAAACATTTCTGACAAACATCACTAACTGCAACACAAAAAACACCTTCATAGAAAACACTAGCAAAACCCCGTGGATAACCACGAAACCACCAAATGCACAGACTGATATGAGTTATTTTTAATAAATTTATTAATTAGTAAACTTGTGAGTCATTTTTTTATTGCTAATTTTATCTTTATGTCTTTTTTCCAAATGTTTTATTCTTTAGGTGATGAATGAATTGATTAAGAAAGATCAAATGATCATAGACCCAACAAATTGATCTAATATATTTAAGTGGGACCAAGATGAATGGGGTTCATCATCTCTATTCTAACCGTTCATAAAATCATATGATGGGGGCTGGGACCCATTAATTGATTGATAAAGATCAAATGATCATAGACCTCTCAAATTGATCAAACCTAACCTATTTAAGTGGGACCCCCAAGCTGAATGGGGTCCACCATCTATATTCTAACCGTCCATAAAACCATATTATGCGGGATGGGACCCATGAATTGATTAAGAAAGATCAAATGATCAAATGATCGTAGACCTAACAAATTGACATAATATATTTAAGTGGGACCCAGATGAATGGGGGTCCACCATCTTTATTATAACCGTCCATAAAATCAAATGATGCGGGCCGGGACCCATTAATTGAATGATAAAGATCAAATAATCATAGACCTCTCAAATTGACCAAACGTAGCCTATTTAAGTGGGACCCCCAAGATGAATGGGATCCACCATCTATATTCTAACCGTCCATAAAACCATATGATGCGGGCTGGGACCCATGAATTGCTTGATAAAGATCAAATGATCAAATGATCATAGACCTCACAAATTGACAAAACCTAACCTATTTAAGTGGAACCCCCCAGATGAATGGGGTCCACCATCTCTATTCTAACCGTCCATAAAACCATATTATGCGGGATGAGACCCATGAATTGATTCAGAAAGATGAAAGGATCAAGTGATCGTAGACCTAACAAATTGACCAAATATTTTTAAGTGGGACCCAGATGAATGGGGTCCACCATCTTTATTCTAACAGTCCATAAAATCAAATGATGCGGGCCGGGACCCATGAATTGATTGATAAATATCAAATGATCATAGACCTCTCAAATTGACCAAACCTGACCTATTTAAGTGGGACCCCCAAGATGAATGGGGTCCACCATCTATATTCTAACCATTCATGAAACAATATGATGCGGGATGGACCCATGAATTGCTTGATAAAGATCAAAGGATCAAATGATCATAGACCTCACAAATTGACCAAACCTAACCTATTTAAGTGGAACCCCCCAGATAAATGGGGTCCACCATCTCTATTCTAACCGTCCATAAAACCATATTATGCGGGATGGGACCCATGAATTGATTTAAAAAGATCAAATGATCAAATGATCATAGACCTAACAAATTGACCAAATATTTTTAAGTGAGACCCAGATGAATGGGGTCCACCATCTTTATTCTAACCGTCCATAAAATCAAATGATGCGGGCCGGGACCCATGAATTGATTGATAAAGATCAAATGATCATAGACCTCTCAAATTGACCAAACCTAATCTATTTAATTGGGACCCCCAAGATGAATGGGGTCCACCATCTATATTTTAACCGTCCATGAAATAATCTGATGCGGGCTGGGACCCATGAATTGCTTGATAATGATCAAAGTATTAAATGATCATAGACCTCACAAAATGACCAAACCTAATCTATTTGAGTGGAACCCCCCAGATGAATGGGGTCCACCATCTTTATTCTAACCGTCCATAAAACCATATTATGCTGGATGGGACCCATGAATTCATTTAAAAAGATCAAATGATCAAATGATCGTAGACCTAACAAATTGATCAAATATGTTTAAGTGAGACCCAGATGAATGGGGTCCACCATCTCTATTCTAACCGTCCATAAAATCATATGATGCGGGCCGAGACCTATGAATTGATTGATAAAGTTCAAATGATCATAGACCTCATAAATTGACCAAACCTAATTTATTTAAGTGGGACCCCAAAGATGAATGGAGTCCACCATCTATATTCTAACCGTTCATAAAACCATATGATGCGGGCTGGGACACATGAATTGCTTGATAAAGGTCAAAGGGTCAAATGATCATAGACCTCACAAATTGACCAAACCTAACCTATTTAAGTGAACCCCCCCAAATGAATGGGGTCCACCATCTCTATTCTAACCGTCCATAAAATCATATTATGCGGGATGGGACCCATGAATTGATTAAAAAAGATGAAAGGATCAAGTGATCGTAGACCTAACAAATTGACCAAATATTTTTAAGTGGGAACCAGATGAATGAGGTCCACCATCTTTATTCTAACCGTCCATAAATCAAATGATGCAGGCCGGGACCCATGAATTGATTGATATAAATTTAGCACATCTGGTGTGTTGTCTTGTTTAGGGATCTCTTGGAGAGATTTTAGGCTTTTGAGTGGAAGATGATTCTTTATGGAGAGATTTTAGGTCTTTTGAGTTTGTAATAGATATCGAGATTTTAGGGATAAGGGTGACTCCGAAAATGGCATTGCAAAAAGCTTGACGCTGTGCCAGGTGTCTTTATGTGTGGGGTCCTCCATCTCTATTCTCACCGTCGATAAAACCATATTATGCGGGATGGGACCCATGAATTGATTAAGAAAGATCAAAGGATCAAATGATCGTAGACCTAACAAATTGACCAAATATTTTTAAGTGGGACCCGGATGAATGGGGTCGACCATCTTTATTCTAACCGTCCATAAAATCAAATGATGCGGGCTGAGACCCATTAATTTATTGATAAAGATCAAATGATCAAATGATCATAGACCTCTCAAATTGACCAAACCTAACCTATTTAAGTGGGACCCCCAAGATGAATGGGGTCCACCATCAATATTCTAACCATCCATAAAACCATATGATGCGGGCTGCGACCCATGAATTGCTTGATAAAGATCAAATGATCAAATAATCATAGACCTCACAAACTGACCAAACATAACCTATTTAAGTGGAACCCCCAGATGAATGGGGTCCACCATCTCTATTCTAACTATCCATAAAACTATATTATGCGGGATGGGACCCATGAATTGATTTAAAAAGATTGAAGGATCAAATGATCGTAGACCTAAAAAATTGACCAAATATTTTTAAGTGGGACCCTAATTATGGAGAGGTTATAGGATAATTATGGTTGGTAATAGGGATCTCATTGAGAGATTTTAGGATAATTATTATTGGTAATAGGGATATCATTGAGAGATTTTAGGATAATTCAAATTCTAATTGAGCAATTTCTATTTTCTAGCAGAATACCATTGTTGGCTGGCTGCTGCCACGTGTCCCTCTCGAAGACATGCCACGTGTCCTCTTCCAGGAAGTCTCATGAAGTGTATACATCCCTTTAGTAATATAGATATGCAACACAAAAAATACCTTCATAGAAAATATATGCTCATCACATACATAATGCCCATTCATAACTTCTATGTTCCAACATACACAAACATATCCCCAGAGCATGTATTTCATACATGGCTGAACAAAAAAACTAAGATTATTATACAGCATGCAACTATAATAGCATGATAAATCTTTCGCAGATACGTATTTTGGATTTTCTCTACTTCAATAAAAACACACAATGAACTTTCTAACTTTTCAACGACCGCTATCAAATTGCTCTTTTCTTCTCTCCATTTTTGTCTTTCACACATCGTTGAATTAGCTTCAGTAAGTTGCCAATTTGCTACTTCGTTTTTCCAAAGAAACGTACCACAGCCATTTTCATCCTGCATAAAGTTTTACGCATAAAAAAAGAGAGTTAATGCTAGATTTGAAACCTTAACAACACATAGTGACATGTTTATGAGGTAGCCTAAACACGCTTACCTTCCAATTTGGGCATTTCCAAAATTTCCTATTTGGATTCAATTGCGTACGAGAAGTATATAATTTCATGTCTCCAGCTCCACATCGGCATTTTGGAATACATTCAAAATGGATTGTATTAGAAGATGACATTCTGTGGAAAAGATATTGTGAGTCGAAATAACCCCAGCAACAAAAAAAAAAAGCAAACTGACAGTTCAATTAACACCAAATTTAATTTATAAAGATGAAAGAAAGATATAAACTAAAGCATTAACAGGTACCTGTGCATGTGTGAAGACTCGAAAATCACTCAACAATGAACATCTATTGAAGAATTGTTAATTGCTAGACAAAGACATCAAGAGTGCTCTAAATCCAAAAAAACAAGACTCGAAAATATGAGCGTGCAATCGCAACATTGTGTAAGTGCACATATGGACCAGAAGAGTCCCAGATGAATTGGGATGATGAAGAAAATGGAACGAAAAAGGAACTCCATTTTCTAAGAGGTCATACCAAAACCACCCTGTGACTACTAGTTCAGCTTGTTCTCATTTGTTAGAACTGGGAAACACATAACAGGGGTTGTCCTGTCAATTTGTCATGTTAAAACAAATTTTGTAGAAAAATCTAGAAATTGGTTCTATACACACATACACAAAAAATAAATAAATAAATAAATTCTTGAATATGAATGGTCTCTAGTGAATTAGGTGGGTATTCAGTAGCCTGATCTCCAAAAAATGGAAGACCCTTTTTACAACCATGCTGTCACGTTACTCCTCCCATCGTCTGGTTATAACCAGACCCTTTTCTCCTAAACCAATGGCCACATCCACCCTTCTGTACTCACATCTAAAAGACTGATCTGCAGCTACAAACACCTACCTAGAAAAACCCTCAAAACCCAGACTCAAGTCTTCACAATCCACTAATATTGCATTGATTTGCTTAATGACATTCATAGGACTACCCTTTACATTCAGGACAAGTAGGACATGAGTTGTGAAGCCTTTTCCCTCTCCTAAGTTGGTTATACAGGGCATGACGGCATGACCCCATTACACGAGATGGAAGAAGCGACAGGGCTGATGACATACATAAAGTAAAAAAACATAAAAAAAAAAAATAGTGACGGTCCTCATCACTACTCCAGAGATCCATCTCATTTCATACACAAGCCATAGTGACAGAGAAAGAAAAATATTGACAGAAACTGGGAAAGTGGAGATGACCTGGTTCGGGCACGACGGGCTGCGACGGAGTCGAGGATGAGATCTTCCCTCTGACGAGGCTGCGACGGAGTTGAGGATTAGATCTTCCCTTTGACGATGCTCTGCTTTGGTGAGGAATGAAATCTTGCCCTAGGTCCGGGATTCCTGCACGACGGAAGTGATGGAGAGACGAGAGAGAGAGAGAGAGAGAGAGAGAGAGAGACCTCGACGAGAGGGAAGGAGGAGGAAGACGAAGAGCCTCGATGACGTGCGAGGCCGAGCCGGGAAGGAGGAGGAGGAGATCCGTCGGGAAGGAGGAGGAAGAGTTTCAGGCGTTTTAGGGCTTCCAGTCGATTTGGGCGAGAGTCTTGCTCATTTTCGTTTCCCTCCTTTACATATATAGGGGAAGTGAGAGACGTTGGATCAAGGCCCGAATCGGACGGCCCTCAATGGTCCATACCCAAAACAGTGAGGACGGTCCTCACTGGACCGTTTCCCTTATTTATATTGCATTATCTTTACATGCCTCCAAGATAAATAAATGTAGTTCGTTCACTCTTGAAAAGCAATTTCTACATCAACTAACAATGGACGGTAATAATATTTAGGGATTTTGACATATTAATTTTTTTAAATTTAATATTTTCAATTTCATTAACCAAATTCAAATAATGTCACCAGAGTCTTTTGGTGACTTTATCTGAATTTTAGTAGTGAAATGTGAAAGAACGGTTTATGAGGACTAATAGGTCAAAACCCCTCACATCAAATAGATAATAAGCTGAAATAGTCCCATTGAAGGACACGATGGAGGAAATCGATCATCCTAGAGTGATGCCAGTTTGGGCACATGAACAAGGAAGCTTTCAATCTCGTCCATTCATGGGCACTTTTCCTTGGCTGGATTGACGGTCCTAAGCGCCCGCCATACAGCACCGTTACACCTGAAACCAGCCCTGAGAGCGATCTGCGACATCCGATCTCCCTTCTTGACCCTCACCTTGGCCTCAGAGTAGCCAAGTTCATACCACAAAGAACTACTAGAGGTGTTACCAAATCTGTAGAGAGTCATCCTTGAAGGTTCCATCTGCCAATCGCTCAGCTCAAGGTTCGTCTGTAGCTCGTCCAAGACAGCCTGCCCATGCCACCTGCGTGAATGCAGAAATGCTCGAACGCGAGCTTGAAGTCAGGCATGTATGTCTTGATCTTCATCTTGAACACCTTTCGGGCAACAAAGGCTGCGAAGAAGAGGAGCTGCTCCGACATGGGTAGGAATAGAGAGCCTAGCATGGTGATGTTAGACTTGAGAGCTTCCCCGGCAACCACTAGAGGGCCTAGCACCAACTTTTCCCGTCTCATCTTCTTTTTTGGTACACACACTTGAATGCACGATCGTCGGCGCCTATGTGAGTGCGCAGGGTGTCGAATAGCTGGCAGTTGAGGGTGATGTTCTCTGAGCTCACTACCAAAGCGTAGGAATTGGGTTGCATCTGTCATTTTTTTTCTTTTTTTGGGTTACAAGGAAGTGGAATGATTCGGTTTAAATGAATCCGAATTTTAAATCAAGGGCCTGCAAGATAAGATGGTTGGATAAGACGATCTACACCTACTTTGAAGGCACTTCATTAAATGGCCGTGATTATCCAACTAGAATGAAATTGTACAGTACACAATTCTAATGATCCATGCATCCATGCATCCATGCATCTTACAGGTGAATCCTGCTGAGCCCTACAACAAGAGTTGACTATTTCTTGCTAGAGTCTTTGAAGCCCAATAAATGTTTTAGAGAAGACTGGCCCCTAACCAACTTACTGCATTGTATTATAGAGATCTGAGTAACAAGTTGGTCACTATATGATGTACGTACTTACTAGACATATACTTGTAGGGACTGAAACCTTTTCACACAGAGATAACGTGCATGAGAAGTGGTACTCGGTTGTGTACAATTCAAAGACAAAACAATTCACACTTCTAATTTGTTTTGGGTCGCTCCCAAATCATAACATACAGTTTTTTTTTTTTTTTTTTTTTTTTTTTTTTTTTTTTTTTTTTTTTTTTAATTTTAAAGATTTTATCCTCAAAGAAGGTGCACACACAGTGGGAGAAAAGATGACTAACCTGGAGGATCTGCTTAGCAAGGTCTATGGATATGGGTCCAGCACTTGCACCCCATTCCACCAAGATTGAAGCTCTTGATGTTACCCCTCAGCTGGAAGCAGGGCCGGCTCACTATATAGGCAGGTGAAGCAAGTGGTGGGGGCCTCACCATGAGGGGGCCTCATAATTTTATTGATTAGTAACATTAACATGATAAAGCTAAAAGAGAAAATCATGGTATATTTAAAAATCAAAACCAGAGAAGATAAACGAAGAAGAAGCACAGGAAAAGGAAACAGAAGCACTATTCGAAAATAAATCCGTTTTTAAAGGTATCAAATCTCCCTGGGAATCATCTGAAATGAATTCAAATGAACTCGAGCTAGAAGAGAAAATCGATCACAATTTGACCCGTTTTCTATTAAAACTGAAATCATCGAAAAATTCCATCACTGGAAAAATTTTATAAAATCAGAATTACAAATAAGTCTTTTTTTATAGAAAATACCGTGTTTTTCATAAAATGACATTTCAAATCAACCTTGACTCGTGGGGTCCACTAATTAGGATACTATGGAGTCTTTTCCAAACTCATATATTACTTATAGAATACTATTAACAGTACCTGTTACAGTTGCTTCCGTCGAAAGAAGTTTTTCGAAATTAAAGTTAATAAAATCTTATCTACGATCAACTATGTTACAAGAGAGATTAAGCGGGTTAGTCATTTTATCTATTGAGAAGAAAATTTTGGAAAACCTTGAATACAAAAACTTGATCAATAAGTTTGCATCACAAAAGACAAGAAATGTTAAATTCACTTAAAAAAAATAAATCCCTCAACAAGTTCTAAAAAAAAAACAAAAAATCTAAAAAAAAAAACCCCAAGTTTTTTTTTTAAGTCCGTCAATGTACTACTCATAGTGTACATTGCCGGTCCCAAGTCCGAATTAAGGACAGGGTTTTCTCATGTCACACATAGAAGCTAGGGGCATCATTTATACTTTCGCCTGGGGCCACATATTGTCTTGAAACGGCCCTGGCTGGAAGTGATTCACAATCATGGCAGTGATAGAGAGGGTGTAGGACTGACTGAACATGCTGCAGTTCACCACCAAAATCCCAATATCTCTAGGCTTCACTTGTCTTCGCCAGCAGCTGATCCATGTCGGTGCCCAACATCACCACCCCTGCCTCCTTCGCCTCCGCCATGCATGGGTGTCACGTCCCCAAAATAAGAATTTGGGAAACGTGAAAAATTAGATCAAATTCAAATTCCTGTGTTTAATACAACACAAGCTTCCAAAAGTGGACCCACATAACATCACACAACCGTGGTGAGTCCAAATAAAATTCATTAAATGCAACGGAAGCTTCATTCAATTGGTATTCAATGATCATAAATATGATCCAACACGAAAATCAAATAAACATTAATAGTTAAAGTTGCAGAATGAATTAAACAATTTCTAAAGAAAGTTTATCATCAAAAGAAAGTTCATCTAAAGAATTGCTAAGATGACGTTCTCTCTAATACAGGCTCAGACGGCTCCGAAACTGTCTCCGGCATCCCACTCGGATTCGTCAGTTGGCTCAAACGTTTGAAACGTTTGATCCTCCTCCGTCTCCTCGGTAAAGTAGGGCTCGGTACGTATACACCAAATGTAGTAACGTAAATAGCAAGAACATGATCATAATTCGAAATTAAGATACGATATCAAGACGAGGAAAGACAAGTGAGATCAAATGAAACAATGATAAAGATAAATACAAGAAAAAACTATGACATAAATCCAAAAGACACCAAAGGGAGCAATATATAATTCACACAGAGACAAGTGTCCCCATTTTGGGTGGTCAACCCTACATAATCGGGAGAGCCCGTCCATAACGTCAATGGTCATAAACCGATCAAATTCAGGATAACCTGTTCACATTCAAAGCGGATTATAAGTGATCCGGACACATCGGTGATCAACCGTCCACATACGATCTGCAGTCGTTCATAAATGACCCACATAAATGAAAATATATAAGCAAAATAGACCTGATTAATAAAGCTCCGACATAAGAATCCTAAGTCAAAATGAAGGGCTGGCCAATCCATAATCCATATCATAGTCACATCCACATCCCATATCATAGTCAAATAACAAAATATAATTTGCCACGCCACCTCATAATCCATAATATAAAATAGGGTATGCATCTAAAGGAATACATAACCTAAACCAACATATGCATGCAAATATAAAGGTTAAGACATAGTGATCAATCCTAAGGTTAGACGTATATTCATATACCCGTCAACACACAATAATAATGCTAGTAAGTTAAGGACGTTATATCTCTCGAAATTCATGGTGTATAGATCCAATGAAGGATTTCCAATAGAGATGTATTGACCATTTCTCGCTAGAGTTCATTAAAATCATAACAAGTAATTGAATCCTACGTCCATAAGATACCGTATGCCCAAAGACGGTTCTTATGTCAAGTCCAGGTAGATAATTTAAGATTATTAAATCCATATGAAGTCCCATACACGATATCATAAATCCCCAAAATAATCAGAGCCAAAACAATGAAAAATAAACACAAAATGCCCAAGTACACTGAACGTTTGAACGTGAAGACCAATGTTCGAACGTTCAGGTTCTCGGATTTTTGGCTCAGACATGAGGGAAATCAGACGTTCGAACGTTCATGAGGCACGTTCGAACGTTTGATGCCTCGAGTTTTTGGCTTAAGGGCGAGCAGACTAGAACGTTCAAACGCACGAAGGGGACGTTCGAACGTTCGACGTCTCTGCCATTTGGCTCAGACGATTCTGAACTCACGCGTTCAAACGTTCCAATGCAACGTTCGAACGTTTGACGTTCAGAATGTCGTCCGAGTTCATATAGTCACAGAAATTAGGGTTTTTTCCCATTTTTATCCATTTTCCTCCCTTTTCCAAAAGAGAGTACAGTCCATCCAATCCACACGAATCACATCCATTAGAAAATAAATGAAATCCACATTTCAATTACCCAAACATCCATTTTCAAATCCCTAATAAATCATTATCATTTATAAAAAGGCAAATAAACAAACCACTATGCATTAGATATGAATCAAAGATCAAATAACGCATTCAATAATAAATTATAATAATGTACTTGCCTTAGATCTGAAGTTGAAGAAGAGTGCAATAGGTTTCCTAACCAAAACCCAAACTGAGATTACCAGGGCGCTTAATCACAATCCTAACACCAATCTGATATAAAATATGAGATAGAAATGCTCAGATGAACAGATCTATGGTATTCCAACCCAAAACCTAACATTGGAAAGAATACGAAGATAACCTAAGAGTATAGATCTTCTCCTAATGGTTTGAGGAGAGTGTTACCTGTGATAAGAAAGTTGAACCAAGAATGGTGGTATCATCTGATCTTGATTATGATGGCTGGATTCTAAAGCTGGAATAGCTTGGGAGTTGAAAGAGGAAGAAGACGAACGAGGAAACGGGAGGCGTTGCAGAGATTAGTGGGGATGGATAAGACGTGCGCTCGATAAAAGAGGGATCAGGTTAAAAGAAGATATTCTCTGGGCTTAAGTCATTGGGTCGGGTCAAACTGCGGGTCAAGTCATCTACCCATTAACTTAACTCACTAATCTACGCATCTAATTTTACGTGTGCCCCACTTAATCCTAACCACTTAAATAACTAAAATGCATTCAATTAAAATAATAATAATATCTAATTAAAATATATTAAAATATTAATAGTGGGACCAGGATCTTACAATGGGTTTGGTGGAATGTTGAAGACAGCATCAGAGAAGTACGTCAACTGACCCAATCCCGATCTCTCCAAGATCTTCTTTTGAAATGTTTGAGTCCGTTTAGTGAAAAAATCGGCGAGCCTCGACCACTCGATGAAAAGCTAATGGGGATAGGGACACTTTTGATCATTTCTACCCTTGTGTAAGGCGGAATCTACCAAGTAAACCGGCTGGGGCTGGGCAATGAAGTAAATTCCTAATAGAAAGCCAAGGGGGCTTGATGTCATGCCCCCAAAAGTGTAACTGGGGTTATGCGTGAGATTAGAGCTAATTAAAAATTTTTCAACATTAAACAAATACAACTTAGCCCCAATCGTGTCCCAATTGGATCGAAGGTCGCTGTGAGCTATAAACATTTCCTCAAACATATAAAACAATAGCGGAAGCTTCGTACAAACAAGAGGTATCTCAAAATATATAGTTAAGAGCAATACGAAAATATATTAATTAGAGTTCAAATTTAAATAGTTAAATAAAAGTATTTAATAACAGTGAAAGGCCACACCAAAACTTGGGCCTAACCAAAAGAATGATAGAAAGGAAACCCAAAATGTGAATCTATCCAAAATAGGTGTGTGGCACTCGTGTACGGGGTCAACACGGCTATACAACGTCGTCCGTACTGTAATCTAGGAAGTTATCAGGCTGATCCACCTGAATTGCTTCCGTCGTCTCCTCCTCGAGGTAGAAGGGCTCGGTACCTATGCACCAAGAGTAGCATCATCAGACACGACGGTCAGCACGTAATATATATATATAAATCATCAAGATATACAATACAAATGAGAGTATACGAGAAGTACAATCATATGAAACACATAGCATTCTGATCGTAAGAAATGCCTAGCATCGAGTCATAATCAATCTATCATAAACATCTAGCAAGATAGGCGATCCACATAAGCTAATTACCACGGGAATATTGCCCTCCCGTACTCACATTGAGTTGTGGTTGGGATACCAAGACACAGGATATACCTGGCAACAAGACACAGGATAAAAAGCCTGGCAACAAGACACGAGTATAAACTCGGCAGCATGACACGAGTATGAACTCAGCAACAAGACACGGGAATGACCCGGCAGCAATCAAGATCCATGAAGTAACAAGTCGTACTGCGCAGACGTTCATCAAAGTCCTCACACAGATGGTGCCCCATCTGTGTTGGGCGATATACAGCTGAGTGGTGCCTGACACAAGGATTCCTAAACATACGATAGTGATGGGCTAGGCTTTCTTGCATGAATAAGATTTATTAATCAAGGAGATACTACTTCCATTTATCAAATCAATATCAAGACAATACAAGCAAGCTTCTTCAATATCAATACCATAAGTAGTCCTCATCAAGCTTTTACAATCAAAGCCGTCTAGCCTCAACACTTCCATCAATCATCAAGACAAGCGGAACATCAAAGGGGATCCTAAGTTCAACACCTAGGTTCATCAAGTAATCCCAAAGCAATAATAAAGTAAACTAGGTTAAAGAACATGTACATAGCATGTAGACAAGTACCGGACGGTACAATTCGGAATCAGAAGCGATAAACAATCCAATCCTAGGTACAAATTTAAACCCGACGTATCATACAATCATATTTAGTCAACGAAAGGAATAGGGTTCGCGATACTAAATAAACAATCTTCGTGCATAGATATAAAAAGGGGTATCCCGTTGTCTCGTACCATTCGATTGAAATAAATTGTGACCCGATATAACCGGATTAACCGTGAAAGACATCGGCTCAAGACATCCTCACAGATAGTCAAATAAGTCCAAAAAGGTAGTTGAGGTCCCATACAAGTCCAATAGAAACAAGGGTAAAAATGCCCTAAAAAAGGTAGTTCATCAGTGGGCCCGGTCGACCTGGGCCCAGCCTGGTCACCCCATACACAGAGGGGTCGGTCGACCGCAGGGTCGACTGCCCATGTGCTCGGAGGACTGGCGGTTGTAACCCAAAAATGGGTACAGTGAAATCCGTCAGGCGTCCAGCGCCTGACCCTGCTTGCTCGGTCGACCGAGCCACCTGGCCGGTCGACCGAGGGCTCTACGGAAATAGGTCCCAGACCTGTTTCGGAAGAGAAAAATGGGGAAACCCATTTCAAATTCCATAGTCCATTTCAATACATATGAAAGGAAAAACCCATCCATTTGAAAACCAAAGATCAAGTCAATCTAAGCATTTAAAGTCCAATCCATTTCATTAACCATTTAGGTCATATTATCAAGTTTTCATCCATAAACCAAAAACAAGTTGAGCAAGGGTTCATCTAGACAATATTGAGCATCAAACCAAGGAAGAAACATGCATATCAAAACATAATCTATATACATTACCTTGCCTTGATGAAGAGCTTAAGGAAATCCAAGAGAAATAGAGAAAACCCCTCTTTTGAGCTTAATCTTGTAAAATGGCTTCCAAACCCAAATCTCTCTACAAAAATGAATGCAATGGGGTGGAATGAGCTTCCTAATACTATTTCTAAGCAAATGGAAGAAGATGAGCTAGACCTAATAGCTTGAGAAGCTTACCTCCAAGTGGGTTGTTAATGGAAATCTTAGAAAAAGGGATGGTTGAGTTCAAATGAGCTTGAGGAAGAAGGAATGAAGCTTGGCCGGCGAAATGGGAGCTCCGGCAGTCGTCGACGGCAAGGAGGCAGTGAGAGGAAGGAGCTTGAGGTAGCACAGTGAATGAGAGAAGAGAGAAACGAATGAAAAGGAGTGAGAAAGGGTTGGGAATGAGTGAGACTTTATTAGGTTAGAATAAGAAAAGGAATTTGGGTTTAGTCCTTGGGTTTTCTAAAGTAATCATTTGGGCCTCTTCGACGTGTTGGATCGCAACGCGACTGAAGGCAAATGTTCATGAAATGATGCGATCTACCCAATGCACCCAACTCACTAAAAACTCATAATCTCATAAAAACCCCTGAAAACTTTCCAAAATAGCAAACCAACCCCCTATTCTACCCAAACGAACTCGGACTCACGCGAGACTTTGCACGCGTGATCCATACGTCAAACCCGACTCGCTAAGACTCTAAACACACTTACTAACTAATCACATGATTAATTCAAATAATGATAGGCTAAGGGTCGGGATGTTACACTTGAACATAGGACAACTATCACAACATTGTACTGGAGCTGGTCCCAGAGCTCCTTGATGTCGTCTATGGTGTGCGTCGAGAGGTGCACCAAGGAAATGACTTGAAAGTGGATCAAGATGAGATACATGAAGCAGGTGATCAAGTAATGTCATAACTTTACATACTTGAATTTCACTGACTTAAGGGAATTTGGGAGGTTGTTATTTAATTTTCTCCTCGGTGACTTCCACGAAACTCAGCTTCTCACTCTTTGGTTCTTGGTATTTATCCTTCACGATTGGCTAATAGGAGAGACAAACTATAGACACACTTAGTTCATTACTCTAATAGCTTAGAAAGAATTGGACTTATAAAACCAAAAAGTGGGTAGAATCCAAAGGAAACAAAATGTGGAAATGGGATCTCTACTATTCTAGAGCAAGAATGAGAGAAGGAATTGAGAAGATGTAGGAATGAGTAAGGAAGATGCATGATTTAAAGCTTTATAAAGAAAAGAGAGAGCGAGAGGATGTTGACTATGCAACTACCGCAACGAACTTTTAATCGCGGGAAGCATTGACTTACTAGCAACATGGGCAACAGTTCAATTCATGCTCTCTTTAACCTATTGTCATCAGTTCATGATGGAAATTCAAGAAAATGCCAGCAAATTCTTTAGCCCAAAGATTTCCTCCTGAGCTACCCTATCTAACCTATTCTTCGTAAAGATGATATTGGCCAATTATATATCATCGTTCGACAAAGGGTTGAACCTTTCTATCAAAATTAAAAAAAGGGACTTGGACCCAGCTACCCTGCCTCTTCTGGGACAAGTTTGATCACCTTTACCAGAGTGAATAACCCAAAATGTGTTGGGTTTTTGGTTGTTTCAAAAAAATTCAAAACCACTTTACTTGAAAAGAAGTTTGTATTTTTTCTCACTTTGTGGGTAGTGTGACAACTTCTGGACACTTTAGACAATGCTTGAAGACTTCTGGACACATTAGAAAACATTTAAAAAGTCCTACATGGAGTTGATGTTCGCGCCACCAAGCTTTTCGCAGTTTGCAATCTCGCTATAGCGAGCGAGCTATGTTTTGGTGCAAGGTAGAATGCCTGCTCGCTATAGCAAGCACCCTGCTCGCTATAGCGAGCTGGGGATTTTTGCCAAGGCTGGACTCTTTGTGCTGTTCTGTTTCTAACTCTTTTCTAAGAGTTCTACTGCAACTCCAAAAGCCTTGTACACGAACCTTGGGCTATTTATAGACCCCTTGCAGCCACAAAAGACTAACTTGAGTTATCAAATTCTTTTAAGGATCGAGCATTCGTCTAAGAAAGATTTTAAGGGTTTATTTTGCAAGGGAGACTGCACTGAAGATATTTTATTTTTTCTTCTTCTCTCGAGCACTTTGAAGGGGCGTTCAAGCTAGCACGTGGAATGTGAACGGCAGGTCGTCGACAAGTTCTTCACAGTCCTTTATGTTGAGTTTCAACTGTGTCAAAGGTCTAGTGAGTTCTCTTGTAACCTTTAATTCATAGTGTTTTTCTTTTTGGTGGTTTCTACCACCCGTGATTTTTTTTTTCCAGAGTAGGGTTTTCCACGTAAAAATCTTTTGTCTCCTCTCCTTAGTGTGATTGATTTTTATTTGGACTTAGGTTAATTGGTTAGATTAATTAATTGTGATTGAAATTCATATTGTAATATGAGAAATGAGCTTAGGCCATGTTAAGGTTTAAATAGAAGGTTGATCTAGGTTTAGTCAAACCTTCAGACTGCTAGTTTTCCTCCTCAGTTTTCCTGGATTCCGGTAATACAATGACTACGATGATTCAACAATATATATGAGCAATTATGAATTAAGACTTGTTGTTCTAATTTGAATTTAATGACGAATAAGTTAAAGAGATCAAATATTAGTCCACTAGGCTCATTGTGCATTATGAATAAACCATCCTTTTCGAATCATAAATTGAATACTCACTTTTCTGGTTGGCTACTACTTCTGCTCATGCTCCCTAAGTAGAGAGCACACATGTTAGGATGTCACCAGTGACCTGGCCAAAGGTTCTCTTGGTTACTCGGTTCTGGAGTTCCGGTACTCAAGACTACCTACTGCGCAGCAACATTCACACACACTAAATCAAACTTTAATACCGTCGAGTATCGTACGGTCAAAGTTAAGTAGAGCCAAACCATTCGAATCAATTAATAGGACTTGGGTAAGACATTTACACTCAATTCATTTCGAATCGATGCGATTCCACTCTACCCATCTCAATTCATTCGAATCATTTCCAATCAATCTAATCACATACTTACTCAGTCCGTGTATTACATCAATGAACGATACATTTGTAAGACAATTACAAACACAAATCGGAATTAATACGGATAATGCATATAAGTAATTATCTAGACTTTTGAAGGCAATAATAAAATCAATAGCAGTATGCAAATGCATTTCGTTTAATAGAATCAAGGAGATTTACAACCAATTAGGCCCTTAGAATAAGGTGAGATGACAACTATGTCCCTACTCTAACTAGGCGAAATGACAACTATATATGTTCCTACTAAGGTGAGATAAGGTGAAAAGAGGGCTTTCCGTGGCATCGAATGTCCAAGGGTTGAACACGAAAGTGACTCAGAATAATTTGGGCTATGTTAGAATTTTAGTTGGCTAATTCTTTTATCTTGAACAAAACTCAGAGTCCTAATTGAGTTGTATTTTCTATTTCTTTTAGAATAGGACTGTGAAGGAAGCATTTGGTTTGTGAAGACCTCTTCAGAAGACCTTGATACATTTAAGAGTGTTTCAAAGTAATCAAAAGACCTCAAGAGAGAGTTTCCCGGACATACTCATCAAGGTACAGCCCCTTTGACAGAACCTAGCGAGACTGAACCTCGCTATAGCGAGGAGCAATTCTGTCAAAGACAGAATGCAGTCTCGCTATAGCGAGACTGAAGCTCGCTATAGCGAGCTGGGATTTTCTGTCCCAAACAAGACTCTTGTTTGCTGCGTTTCCAAACCTCTTCTGAGAGTCCTGTTTTATTTCTAAGAAGCTTTTGCACGAATCTTGGGCTATTTATTAACCTCTTGCAGCCACAAATAATATACAGAAGATATATTATTCACTTGAGTTCTTTAGATTCATCTCTGGAGAGTTTTGTGGGCTTAATTGTGCAAGGGAGTTTGTGCTGAAGAATTATTCCTTTTCCCTGTGATCAAGCACCTTGAAGGGGCATTCAAGGTGGGTTTCAAGCTAGCACGTGGAAGGTGAACGGCGGGTCGTCGGCAAGTTCTTCACAGTCCCTTTTAGGTTGAGTTACAACTGGGACAAAGGTCTAGTGAGTTCACTTGTAATCTTCATATTATAGTGCTTTGCTTTCGGTAGTCTCTACCACCCGTGGTTTTTTCCCGAGTTGGATTTTCCACGTAAAAACCTGTGTCTCTTGCTATTTGTGGTGATTTATTCTTATCTGGAATTAGGTTAATTAATTAGTTTAATTATCTGTGTTCGAAATTCATGTAATAATCTGAGAAAGGACCTTAGCCTGTGTTAAAGCTTAAATAGAAGGTTAAGTAAAACCTTCACGTGGTATCAGAGCAAGTGCACAACTCTAAAGTGCGATCCTCTCAGATTTGATCTATGGAATTCACCAGGGAAGGCACATCTACCACCAAGCCTCCATTGCTTGAAGGTAGTAGCAATTATGCTTACTGGAAGGTAAGGATGACTGCGTTTTTACGTTCTCTTGATCATGATGTTTGGCAAACAGTGGTGAATGGTTACAAATCACCAACAATGGTTGTTGAAGGGAGAACTGTTCCCAAACCAGTAGCTGACTGGACCCATGGAGAAAAGAATCAGATCCATTGGAATGACAGGGCTATAAATGCTATGTACAATGGCGTTTCTCATTCAGAATTTCGAAGAATTTCAACTTGCACCACTGCTAAAGAGGCATGGGATCTTTTAAGAACAGTGCATGAAGGCACTGATATAGTCAGGCAAACCAAAATCTAGAATTTGACATCTGCCTTTGAGACTATACGTATGAAAGATGATGAAACCTTTGATGAATTTAATGCAAAACTTGGGCATATTGTAAATTCAAGTTTCAATGGGAGAACTTTTTCCAGATTCGAAAGTGGTAAAAAAAATTCTTCGATTTCTGCCTGAAAGATTTCAGTCCAAAGTGATTGCAATTGAGGAACACAGTAATCTCAATGAACTTCCTGTTGAGGAACTTGTTGGAAATTTACAGACTTTTGAAGCAAATCACTGCCCTAGTAAAAAATCCAAGGGTATTGCTCTCATGTCTTCTAAAGCTAACAATGATGATGAATCTCATAATGATTTTGATGATGAACTTGAGGCTTTGTTTGTTTTTTTTTTTTGCTAAAGGTTAATTTGTATTGATAAAAGAGAAAAGGGGAACCGGGCAAGAAGCCCCCAAAATTTACAAAAGACCATCACAAAAGCAGAAGCAACCCAGAAGCCAACCCAACTCAGAAGAATACACTTGGCACAGCAAAACAGACCAAAAGAGGGAAACTGCCAGAACAGAGGCAGAGCAAATTTAAAAAATTAAAAAGAACCAACTCCCCTCCAGGCGAATTGCACTACATGCATAGGAGAAGCCAACCAGCAGAAAGAAACCATACAGCACACTACTCCTCTAAGCAGAACAAAGCAGTGCAGCATTCAACTCTGCAGAAAATAGGCAGCAAAGACAGGCAGAGCAGCTACTCGCCAAGCAAAAGTGACTGGACTGCACCCCAAAAAGAACAGCTTCAAACTTTCGGCATGCTGAGCCCTCTGAAGAGGAGCTGGCAGCAGAAGATCAGCCAGCAACAGAGACACTCTCAGCTGAGAAGGGGTTCTACCAGACTAAACTGTCAAGCACCGAGCATTAACCAGAAAGTTGGGCCAACCTCCAACTAAACAGGAGTGGAAAAAGCAAAACACTAAGCTCTGCCACAACCAGCCTAGGAGATTTGCCAGTAGAACACAAGGGGCTCGGAACCCAGAATCTCTTCATTACCCAGGGCAAGCTGTGGAACCAATAGCTGAAGCAGGATAGGTGCACCACCAGCGGGAGAAGAGACTAAAAGCAAAGATAGGCCCAATGCTTGTACCAAGCTGTCCACAACCAACAAACATCTCCACGGAGCAGGCGCAGAAGACCCAAAGAGAAGCAAGAAGGAGACTAAGAGATTTACAAAACTCAATGGTTGGGGTTAGACAAAAAATGTATAAACAGCTGAAGAGTCCTACCAGAAAAAGGTCTGTTGATAGAACTGAGAGAGGAGGAAAGAAGCTCTTTCAGTAGGATCTTGACCTTCGTCTGAGAGGCTCTTAAGTTTCTGTGAGTTAGGTCATTTCTGCATTTCCAAATAACAAAAGTAGTAGAGAAGAAGGTGGAGGAAACTCCTAGTCTTGCTATCTTGTCACAGCTAGCTGAAAGACTCTGCCAAATAACAGAGGGGGAACAAGGAACAGCAATGTTAACTCCTGCAGCTTGAAGAATCCATCTCCATTGGGCAGAGGCAAAGGGGCAGATGAAAAAGAGATGCAGCACAGTTTCAACATTCTGATTGCAGAGACAACATCTGGAGGCTAGACTGAGGCCAGTAGCTTGAGCACGGTCATTTGTAGGAGTCTTGCAGTGCATCAGGCGCCAAGCGAAGAAGGACACTCTCGGTCTCATGAGGTGGTTCCAAACCAGGGGGGCCCAAGCTTTACGAGGCTGAGTGTGCCTAATTAACTGCCAAGCCTCTTTGAGAGATAAATCTTTCCCTGGGTGACTTTTCCAATAGATGGAATCAACTGAAGCTGGGTCTATAGTGATAGACTGGACGGCACTCCTCAAAGCCTCTTCCACCTCTAACTGAAGCCCAGATGGCAAAATCCAGGCTGAGCCATCCCAAAGAGAGCTGACCGTCTGATGAGGGGAAAGGAAAAGGAAGGAAACTGAGCTGCCAGACTTGAATCTGAAGACCAAGAGTCAAACCAAGCATCGGCCAATTTACCATTCCCTATGGTCCATTTACAACCTTCTTGTATGATATGAGCTGACTTCCTGATTTTCCGCCAGACACAGGAACCAGTTTTGGTCGTGGAAGAGCTCCATAAGGTAGTCCTGGGGAAGTACCTCCCTTTCATCCAATCAGCCCAAAGAGAAACTGACGTAGCAGCTGTCCATGCTAGCTTAACAAAAGAAGCGCCGTTGTGATCTTGGATTCGCCTGATACCAAGACCTCCCTCTGATGTGGGAAGACACACTAAGTCCCAACGAATCTGACTCCTATTGGATCTAGAAGCAGCTCCCGACCATAAGAAATTTCTCATAATACTTTCAAGGTGATTTGAGACTGACTTTGGGAGTGGAAAGACCATAGCAATGTGAGTGGCTAAACTGCCTAGCACGTGCCTGATCAGGATAGTGCGACCAGCAAAAGAGAGCAGCCTGGACTTCCACCCGACAAGCTTGGAGAGGAACCTATCCACCAGAGTTTGCAAGTGATGTCTTTTCGGCAGTTCCAATTATCAGTGGAGCACCGAGGTAAGAAGAGGATAGAGGATGATCTTGAAGATTGGTGATGGACAGTATCTGTCTCTTTGTCATAACGCTGCACTTGCCTAAAAAGAGCTTACTTTTTGCCACATTGATGTGTTGCCCCGAGCTGAATTGATAATTAGCTAGGACTTGTTTGAGAGCCATCAGACCTTTCTTGTTGCCTTTCAAGAAGAGCAGGATGTCATCAGCATAGAAAAGATGGCAGGGGGTCTTTGGCACAGAGGAAAGAGGTAGAACCAACCTAGAGGAAACCAGTTTTTGAATGTTGAGGCTGAGAATTTCCTCTGCTAAGATAAAGAGGTAAGGGGACAGAGGATCCCCTTGTCTGAGGCCACAAGTTGAGTCAAAAAACCCATAAGGCACTCTATTTATAAGGACAGAACCCTTTCCAGAACAGACACAAGCTTTAACAAGGTTGATCTAGCTGTTTGAGAACCCAAAGAAAGCTAGAGCTTTAAAGAGAAAAGCCCAGCTTAGCTTATCAAAAGCTTTAGATATATCAAGCTGCATACAAAGAGACTCACCCCTAGTCTTCAAGCGGAGGAGTTGGAAGAGCTCATGAGCTAAGGCAATGTGTTGGTGGATTGATCTCCCTTTAACAAAAGCTGCTTGGTTTGGAGAGATTAGAGAGGGGAGGATAAGAGACAATCTGGAAGCTAAGATTTTGGAGATAATTTTGTAAGAGAAGTTGAGAAGGCTAATTGGCCTGTAATCAGTGAAGGAACTTGGCGAAGTTGATTTAGGAATCAAAGCCAGAAAGTAAGCATTGGAAGCTTTGTACAGTTTACCAGAGGAGAAAAAGTGTTTCACTGCTTTGATGATAGTCCCACCAGTAATCAGCCAGGTAGCGGTGAAAAAGGAACCAGGGAAACCATCTGGCCCAGGGGAACTGTCCGCCTTCAGATCAAAGACTGCCCTCTTAATTTCTTCTTCATCCGGAATTTTTGTTAGGTGGAGGTTCATGACAGGAGAGACTTTGTTACTGTCTAAATCGAAAAGGCTCCCTCCAGGTTCAGGGTGAACTGACTGAGCCAGGCCTAGAGAAGTGACTAACTGCCAGCTGCTGGATTTGGGTAGGGTCCTTAATCCAGTTACCGTTGGAGAGGATTTTGTCAATTCGGTTAACAACCCCTCTGGATTTTGCATAGGCATGAAAAAAAGCAGTGTTCCTTTCTCCAGTCTTTCAGCCATCTCACTTTAGATTTTTGGCGCCAATGGAGATCTGAGATTTGGAGCCAATTGTGAAGAGAGGCCTTGGCCTCCGAAAGAGCCTGATGGAGAGGATCTGTTGGACCAGCATCCAACATTGCTTGGGCTTCCAGCACATTTCTTTCCGCTTCTTGAGTCTTGAGCCTGATTTCTCCGAAGACAGTCTTATTCCACACTTTGAAGACCTGCTTCATTGCTTTCAGATTTTGAGCTAGCACGTATTGGGGGTGGCCCTCAATATCTGGCTTCCAGTTTTCCGCTACAAGACTATGGAAATCCGGGTGGAGAGTCCACATCACTTCAAATTTAAAAGGAGCATTGGAAGGAGAGGGGCTCTGGCTGTGAGAGAGAAGCAGGGGGCAATGATTAGAGGAGACCTTTGGCAAGTGGGAGAGCAAAGGGTCAGAAGAGATGGCAGTCCAATGGTGGTTGCATAAAGCTCTGTCTAGTCTAGCTGCAACATAACTGGTGCCTCTGCGATTGTTAGACCAAGTAATTTGTTTCCAGAATAGCCCATGTCTTGCAGGCCAGAGGCTAACAGCATCTGTTGGAAGTCAGTATTCAAGCGAGAAGGTCTAAGACTAAATTTTTCGGAGGCAGAGATGATGGAGTTGAAGTCTCCCAGCACACACCATGGAATATTTGAAGAAGCTTGAGAAGTAAGGTAGTCCCAAAGCTCTCTTCTACGAATATAGTTTGTGGAGGCATATATGCCAGTGAGAAGGCATTGGGTAGCATTGGCTGGGTTAATCAAAGATAGGGTTAAGAATTGGCTGGAGAAATCCAATAGAGAGAATTGGAAAGCAGAAGTGGTTTTGAAAAAACACCAAATGGAAGCAGATGATTGATTGAGGTTAGAGAAGAAGCCATCAAAGCCGAAGATTGACCTCAAGGAGGGAGGGGGAGAAAGGGTCATCGGCTCCGAGAGAAAAATAATGTCAGGAGAGTTAGTAGAGATGAGGTGGTGGAGAGCCCTAAGGGAAGGGGAATTGGCAATACCCCTACAGTTCCAATAAAGGACTTTAATCATTTGGAACTTGAGGGGAGAGAGGGGGGTCCATTTGAGCTTCTGGTCAAAGGGCGAGAGGAGGAGGCCTTTTTATTTCTAATTTTGGTTTTCTTTTTGTTAGAGGGAGGGGTGAGGTTTACCTCTAAGGATATACCAACAGGAAGAGGGGAAGAGGGGGGATTAGGGGATCAGAAGAAGGCAAGGGATGAGAGGGAGAAGGGGGATGAGGAGGGAAGGGGACGGCATCAGTTGGCTCTATAAAGGAGCAGTTTTCCAGAATGTCAAAAGGATTTGAGGTATCTAGGGCAGGAGCAGGGATTTTATCAAGGACTTCCAGAAAGATCTCCTGGGGTAGCTGATCAAGTCTGGAGTTTGACTGAAGATGATGGCCGGAAGAAGGTGGAGGGACTAGGGGAGCCAGGGGGAGGGAGAGGGGAGGGGGAGGAACAGAGTCCTTTTGTGGGGCCGAGGAGCTTCCTGGAATAGAAGGGTCAAGAGAGACCACATGATTTGAGGCTAGGTCTGGCTCAGACTCAGAGGGAGATGCAGAGATAGAGACAGGATGGTCTTGGGGATCTGGCTCCGGAGTTGGAGACTTGCCCAGGATACCTTGGCTGGTGTGGCTCTGTTTAATTGAGGATCTAGGAACAGATTTGCAGTAAGTCTCTGAGTGACCTTGGAGAAGGCAGAGGGAACATGGCAGATTTTCGTAGGAGACAGAGAGAAGAACTTCCTCTTCTCCAGCTAAATCCACCTTGATTTCGGTAGGTTTAGGTCTGGAAAGATCAATGTGAACCAGGATTCTAGCAAAAGTGAGTATTTTTTGGGAGGCAGTGATGTCATCCAGTTTCAAGGGAGTGCCTATGGAACTAGCTAACGAGAGAAGGATATTGGAGCTCCAACAGTGGTAAGGAATGCCATAGATGCGGATCCAAACTGGGTGTAGATTAGGCCATTCTACAGAGCCTTGACCAGGGGACCAGGGAAGAAGAAGGAGTTTTCTATTCTGCAGGGCTGTGAGGGGATTGTGAGAGGACCAAATCCCGGTCTTCCTTGGAGCTAAATCTGAAGATAAAATGGCCCTTATCAGTGAGGGAGATCAGACATGGTTTAGAGAGATTCCAATGAGAGTTGGCTTGGGAGGTCAGCCATTCCACAGTCGGTCTTCTTCCAATGAATTTGCCTATAGCTGCATTGGAGAAGGAGTTTTTGCTAGGCTCAATCATGGAAGAAGGGATTTTCATAACTACCTGACCATCAATTAGAGAGGAGATTGGGAAGTCTGAGGGGGCTATCGGCTTAGAATCAGGGAAAAGGTCTAACCAGGAACTAGGTGGGGGCTTAGATTGCTGAACCAGGATAGGGTTGGAGACAGAGTTAAGGAGAGGAGCTAGTTGTTCTGTGGAAGTGCAGGGGTTAGAGGAGGAGGGTCAGGGGGTTTCAGAGGAGGAAGAGGCAAGGATTTACCTAAAGCTGAGCTGAGGAGGCCAGCCAAGTGATTGTGCAAAGTAGCTAGCTGAGCTTCATCCCAAACCTGAGAAGAGGGACGATCTGATGTAACTGTAGAGGGCTGAGTCAAGGTTTGAGACCTTAAACCTGGAGCTATGGAGCTAAGGGACTGAGCAGAATAGGTTGGCTGGGGCAATTGTGGTAGGAGAGACCCGGGCGAGGGAACTGCCGAGGGGGTTGCTGACCGAACCAGAGCAGCAAATGGCTGGGAGCTGGGGAGAGGAGGAAAATCTGAAGAAAGAAAAGGGAATGAAGCTTCGAAGGGAGGAGGTCGGTCGGCTTGAGGGGGTTCAGCTTCGGAGGTATTAGAGGGGATTTGGGGAGGAAGGGAGCGAAGGGTAAGGGAAGGGTTAGGGCTTGCAGACATGGTTAACAGACAAACTATTACACAGTTACATGCCAGCATAAGAGGCTTTGTTTGTTAAACGTTTTAAGAGATATCTGAATAAAAACAAACTAACTCTCAAAAAGGAATTCCCAAAGAACAAAGGCTTCAATAAAACAAAAGGTGTGACCAAGTATGAAAAAAATTCATCCCAAACTGCTACCAAACCCATTCAATGCTTTGAATGTCAAGGTCTTGGTCACCCAACTTCTAAATGTGCCAACAGGTTGGAGAAAAAAAAAGGAAAAGCCTTGAATGTTTCTTGGGAAGAAGAATCTGAGAATGAGATCAGTGACTCTGAGTCACAATCTGAGTCTGCTAAATTTGTTGCTTTTATATCTTGTACTAACTCATCTCTTGAGTAGGGGTCATCTGACAAGGATTCCAAGTCAGATGACGAGACAAACATTGATGATCTTTCTGATGACGAACAGGATATTGAAGTAGCATATAAAAAACTTCTCAAAGATTCGTTACGTTTATCTCGTATAAACGATAAGCTCTCTCAAAAGCTGAAAGATTCAGAATCTCATAATGCAATCATTGCTTCTGAACTAAGTGATACTCGCATCAAGGTAGCCCAGTTAGAAACTCAACGTGTGATTTTATCTGACAAAGTTATGGCTACAGGAAAAGAAAAGGAATTCTCAACTACACAATATGAGACTGTCAAAAAAGAACTGGATTCCTTGCAAACTGAGTACAACCTGCTGGAGGCTGAGAAAAATAATGTCTATGGAAAACTTCGGATGGCTCTAACAGAATTAACTTCAGCCAAGTCCTCGCTTGATCGAATGAACAAAGGATCCATGACTCTTGATGAGATTCTGATGCAACAAAGAAGTGATAAACATAAGACAGGACTTGGATTTATTCTGAGTCTTCTTCATCTAAGCAATCAGGTAAATTTGTTTTTCTTAAAGGACCAGCTTTGCAATCCAGCATGAGTGCTAACCTAAATACTCACTTTGCGAACTCAAGAGCATCTAAAAGTGTGTCAAACCCAGATTTGTTCCAATCTGTCATTTTTGTGGAATAAAAGGGCACATAAGACCACATTGTTATCAACTTAAACATCATATACATAATCAGCGTGGGGTGAGGAATTATACTCCTCAAAAGATCAAGACTAAATCTGTATGGGTTATTAAGTCTGATCTTCGCTGCAATGTGGTCCTTACTGCACTCAAAGCCACAGATTCGCAAGTTTGGTACTTGGATAGCGGATGTTCTAGACACATGACTGGAAACAAATCCTTGTTTACCTCATTGGAAAGCTGTAATGGAGGTACAGTAAAATTTGGAGATGGAAGCAAATCAAACATAATCAGAAAAGGTACTGTTTCGATTCCAGGTATGTCCTCTTTATCAAATGTTTTCTTTGTTAATGGTCTGAAAGCTAATCTGTTAAGCATCAGCCAATTGTGTGATTCACAACATGAAGTTCATTTCTCTATTAATGACTGTCTAATTGTTGATAAAAAGGAAAATAATGTTCTCCATGGCGTGCGTACTTCTGACAATTGCTATGTAGTTGCCATAGAGAATACAATATCATGTCATGCAGCCATAACCAATGACATAGATTTGTGGCATCAACGTTTAGGCCATGTTAATCATACGGACCTAGATAACTTGGCAAAACATGAAACTGTTATAGGGCTGCCCAAACGTTTAAAAGCCCCCACAAATGTTTGTGGTCCTTGTCAGATTGGAAAACAAATCAGGTCCTCACATAAAAAGGTTGATGCCTTAACCACCACCATGCCACTTGAATTACTTCATATGGATCTCATGGGTCCTACAAAATCTGAAAGCATTGGCGGTAAGAAATATATATTTCTAACCGTTGATGATTTTTTGCGGCTTACATGGGTTCATTTCCTAAAAGAAAAGTCCGAAACCTTTGAAGTTTTTCTTGATTTATGGACTTTGCTCATAAATGATAAAGGAAAAACCTTTGGTGGTGTAGTTCGTATTCGTTCAGACCATGGAACTGAATTTCAAAACTCTTATTTTGAGTCTTTTTGTTCCAAGAATGGTGTAAAACATGAATTTTCTGCACCTAAAACACCACAACAAAATGGTGTCGTTGAGAGAAAAAATCGTGTTGTCCAAGAGATGGCACGCGTGATGTTACACAGTAAGAAAATTCCTCAACGTTTCTGGCTGAAGCGGTAAACACTGCAGTTCATATTATCAATAGAGTTTACCTACGGCCTGGAACAAGATCGACCCCATATGAGATTTGGAGTAACCGCAAACCAACTGTCAAGTATTTTCGAACTTTTGGGAGTAAGTGTTACATCCTTAAGGATAGGGAACACCTAAGCAAATTTGACTCCAAAAGTGACGAGGGAATTTTTCTTGGTTACTCAATTTCGAGTAAGGCCTATCGGGTTTATAATCTCAGAAACTCTACAATTATGGAGTCAATTAATGTGGTTGTTGATGATGCAGGGACTTCAGATTACTTTTCTGATGATGATGAAGTACTAACTAGTTCCCCTACTTTACCACAGGATAATAACACAAGTTCAAGCAAGCTTAGAGATCCAAGTACAACATCAAAAGATAATAATTCCAAAGATAAGTAAATTGATCAATCAAGATCAACTTCTGATCTTATGGACATCATTCAGCATTTCGAAGAAAAAAGTGCATCTAAGAGTTCGCATCCTGTACCTAAGGTAATGAAGACCCACCCTATTTCTCAGGTGCTTGGAGATGCAACTGAGTCTCTTAAGACTAGAAAACAGGTACGCAATGAGGTAAGTAACTTTTGCTATATTTCTTCCATTGAACCAAAAAATATAAAAGAAACCATTCTTGATAATTGTTGGATTAATGCGATGCTTAAGGAACTTGAACAATTTGAGAGAAACTGTGTGTGGGAATTAGTTCATAGACCAAGCAACACCAATGTAATCGGCACCAAGTGGATCTATAAGAATAAGACCGATGAATTGGGTCAGGTCATAAGGAACAAGGCTAGGCTGGTTGCCTAGGGGTATACTCAAATTGATGGCATTGATTTTGATGAAACGTTTGCCCCTGTTGCTTGATTGGAATTTATCCGTCTGTTACTTGCTATCGCGTATTTTCTTCATATCAAGCTTTATCAAATGGATGTTAAGAGTGCTTTTTTGAATTGATACTTGAATGAGGAAGCTTATGTGGAACAGCCCAAAGGATTTCAAGATCCTCATTACCAGGATCATGTGTTTAAACTCAAAAAAGCTCTCTATGGTTTAAAACAGGCTCCAAGAGCATCGTATGAAAGGCTAACTGTCTTTTTATTGGAAAATGATTTCAAAAGAGGGAGTGTAGACAAGACTTTATTCATCAAAGAAGAACCTCCTCACATGTTAATTGCTCAAATTTATGTGGATGGTATTGTCTTTGGATCTACCTCATCGGTGCTAGTTGAACATTTTTCTGATAGTATGTCGAGTGAATTTGAAATGAGCATGGTTGGAGAACTTTCCTTCTTTCTTGGCTTACAAATCAGGCAGTGTGACAATGGAATTTTTGTATCCCAATCAAAATATGCTCGTAACATTTTGAAAACATTTGGGATGACATCTGCTAAACATTCAAAAACTCCAATGAGCTCAAATGTGAAATTTAGCATTGATACGTCTGGAAAAGATGTGAATGAAACACTCTACCGAAGCATGATAGGAAGTCTTCTCTATCTCACTGCCAGCCGACCTGACATCGCTTACAGTGTTGGAGTCTGTGCTCGTTATCAGTCAAAACCAAAGGAATCAAACATTCACTCTGTTAAAAGAATCATGAAATATGTAAGTGGAACTGTTGACTTTGGTATCTGGCTAACCAAAAACACGAATACAAATATTGTTGGATATTCAGATGTTGATTGGGCAGGAAGTGTCGGTGATCGAAAAAGCACGGCTGGTGGGTGTTTCTTTATTGGAAATAACTTGGTCGCTTGGCACAGTAAAAAGCAGACTTCGACTTCCTTATCCACTGCTGAAGCCGAGTACATTGCTGCTGGTAGTTGTTGTACTCAACTTCTTTGGATGAAACAAATGTTGGCTGACTATGGAATTTCTCAGGACACTATGTCTGTGTATTGTGATAATCAAAGTGCAATTGACATATCAAAAATCATGTACAGCATTCCCGAACCAAACACATTGATATTAGGCATCACTTTATCCGTGAGTTAGTCGAAGAGAAGATCATTGTCCTAGATAAAGTTCCTACCGAAAATCAACTGGCTGATATTTTTACCAAACATCTGGACCCAAATCGATTTGAATCCCTTCGCAAGTCTCTGGGGATTTCCTCCTTTCTTTAATTTTTGGTTCTACTCTGGTTTTATGCACATGCACAATGCTCACTCCAATCTATGATTATTATTGCATGTGATTTTGTTTAATGATAGTGCACAGTTTACTGATATCATTTTATTTATCACTATGACCGTTCCCCTCTGATAGTATATATAAAAAAATTCATGTGGATCATATTTTTCTTGAATCAGAGGATCAGGGCTACCTACAGACATGTGTGATAGCTTCCAATTTGATTGGTAAGTTTCGTTGGAGAAGGCTACCATGACTGCTAGTGTGAAAGTCACCCAGGACGATTCATAGAAAATTTTTAAATAAAAAAAAGAGGGCAAATTGCAATATATATATATATATGTGACCAGAGGATTAGGGCTACCTACGGTCATGAGTGATAGCTTCTACTCGATTGGTAAGTTTAGATGGAGAAGGCTACCATGTCCGATAGTGTGAAAGCCACCTATGATGGATCAATTCAAAAAAAAAAAATGGGGGGGGGGGGGGGGGGGGGGGGTGGGGTGGGGGGAGCACATCATTTTTCACACACTATCACTATCATTTAAAATGTGCATTTCTTGTGCTTATCCGTGGATATTATTTATAGATGGAAAAAACTTTTTTTTTCTCTGATTTTCAAAAAAAAAAGGGGGGGGGGGGTGAAACCACACTGACTGCGCTTCTATTTCTCGTTACAGAATGTAGTCTCGCTATATCGAGACTACAGAATTTGTTTTAAAACCAGTCTGCCCTTCTTTTTCTTTTCTCAAGCTAGTTTTTTTTTTTTGCTCCATCATTGTTTGATTTTCTTTCCTCTCTCTATCTCCACTCCATTGCTCATCGTGTCCTTCTCATTTAGAAACACCAATCCTTGCTCCTTCCTCTTTACTAAGGTATGATCTATCTCTCTTCTTCTTCTCACCATTTTTTTATACTATGCCTTTATTGATTTGGTTGGTCAAGGATTGTTTGTTTTGACACTTTATTATCAAATGTGGACATTGAAGTAAAATTTCTCTTTGGTTGGTATTTCCCATTTTCCAATTTCATGTAAGTTTGGTGGACTTTCTCTAAAGATTGGATCTTTTTCTAATGGAATGGCTTGCAAGTTTTTATCTGAAGATCACTTTGTTTCATTGATGGATTTTAGTTCGTTCTTCTCTTTGTATTACCTTACCCATTGGGTTCTTTTGGAAGATTGTCCAAATTTGTTGGAAATTACACTATGCATGTGTGCACACAAAGTGTTTGGGATATTGCCTCAATGAATATTTACACTGTTTTATGTGCTTACTTGCATTTTGTTGGCATCAGCATGGCTCCAAAATCTTCTAAAGGAAAGCGTCCTGCTAGTTCCTCGTCTCGGTATGATGTTGATCGGTTTCGGGATGCTGAGAGTTCCACTCGTTTCGATTCTAGCTTCAAAGATCGCACAGTGATTTTTGAGAGAATTGTTGTTCAAAATTCTCTAACTGCGTCAAACTTCACACAATGGCTTTATCAGAATCGTCTAATGCTCCTCATGAAGTTGGATAATGAATGTTTTGAAGAATGGGTACGAGAATTTTACTGTAATATGTTTGAAGTAAAAGAAGACCGATTCCGCACATTTGTTCGAGGAAAGACTATCTCCATTGATGCGAAAACAATCGCCACTTTGCTACAACTTCGGCGATCTGATCAACCACTCTACCATTTTCCTGATCTGGACAATCAAGTTCATCTCTTAGATGAGGTCGCTACCGTTCTTTGTGGCGAACGAACTGAATGGTATCCTCCAGTGCTGAAAATTTCGGGGTTGCAATCTGATTATTGCTTGCTTAACACCTTTGTTGTCCATAATATTAAGCCTCGAGGACATTCCTCTGATCTTCGCAATCGTATCCAGGGGGAGCAAGCTCAAGTTCCAGTTGCAAATGTCGATGAAAACACAGTTGAAAATCGTCTCCTCGCTTTAGAACATGCAGTCTATGATCAATCTATTCAGATTGAACAAGTAGATGAAAGGATAACATCTGGATTCACTGATCTCCGAAATCACATCACTGACATGTTCAATCAGCTTCGCCATCAGTGATCCTTCTACAGTGCTGTTAACTATCTCTGTTTTGCATTTTATCTTTGCTAACTTATTCCTCCCTTATTTTCTGTTATGCTGCTTTGTCAATCCCATAAACAAAACGGGGGAGTAACTTATGTCTTAGACTTAGACAGACTTCTAAACTATCAAACTGTTTACTTATATTTCTGTGATATTATGCTTGTTCTTTCCCTCGTTTCTTTTTTCAGGTTTGCATTTCCGGCAGCTTAATCTTCCAGTCGATTGGTCTCAGTTATTTAGACGGTCTTTTTAAGTTTATCTTGTACTAGGATAGGAGATCTATTTTGTATTAGGAGTTTTGTTCATGAATTGCCAAAGGGTGAGATTGTTAGAATTTTAGTTGGCTAATTCTTTTATCTTGAACAAAACTCAGAGTCCTAATTGAGTTGTATTTTCTATTTCTTTTAGAATAGGACTGTGAAGGAAGCATTTGGTTTGTGAAGACCTCTTCAGAAGACCTTGATACATTTAAGAGTGTTCCAAAGTAATCAAAAGACCTCAAGAGAGAGTTTCCCGGACATACTCATCAGGGTACAATCCCTTTGACAGAACCCAGTCTCGCTATAGCGAGACTGAACCTCGCTATAGCGAGGAGCAATTCTGTCAAAGACAGAATGCAGTCTCGCCATAGCAAGACTGAAGCTCGCTATAGCGAGCTGGGATTTTCTGTCCCAAACAGGACTCTTGTTTGCTGCGTTTCCAAACCTCTTCTGAGAGTCCTGTTTTATTTCTAAGAGGCTTTTGCACGAATCTTGGGCTATTTATTAACCTCTTGCAGCCACAAATAATATACAGAAGATATATTATTCACTTGAGTTCTTTAGATTCATCTCTGGAGAGTTTTGTGGGCTTAATTGTGCAAGGGAGTTTGTGCTGAAGAATTATTCCTTTTCCCTGTGATCAAGCACCTTGAAGGGGCATTCAAGGTGGGTTTCAAGCTAGCACGTGGAAGGTGAACGGCGGGTCGTCGGCAAGTTCTTCATAGTCCTTTTAGGTTGAGTTACAACTGGGACAAAGGTCTAGTGAGTTCACTTGTAATCTTCATATTATAGTGCTTTGCTTTCGGTAGTCTCTACCACCCGTGGTTTTTTCCCGAGTTGGGTTTTCCACGTAAAAACCTGTGTCTCTTGCTATTTTGTGGTGATTTATTATTATCTGGAATTAGGTTAATTAATTAGTTTAATTATCTGTGTTCGGAATTCATATAATAATCTGAGAAAGGACCTTAGCCTGTGTTAAGGCTTAAATAGAAGGTTAAGTAAAACCTTCAGGCTAACTATTGAACCTAAGGTGATATTTTTCTAAAATTTCCAAAATACCCTTGAACTTCCTCGAAACTCTAGTTAGGCCCTTTTAATTACCAAACTTGGTCCAAAGCTCTCCATGGAACCTTTTTAAAATATCCAAACTAAAGCTAAAAAAAGCCAACCCAACCCGCCAATCCAACTTATATAACCACATATGACCCGCACAACCCAACCTGCATAATATACAGGTCGGTCGCGGGTCAAGCTTTATAACCCGCATTTAAACGGGTCGGGTTAGGTTAGCTCGTTTAACCCGCATAACCCGTTTATTTTTTTCTTGTAGCTAAAGCTTATACTCAATTCTTAATTTTATGGAGTTTTTCCTTTTATTTAAATATGATATATTTTTATTTTTATGAAAACTTAATTCTATTTCCATTGATCTTGTTATTCTATTTCTATAAATATTATTTCTAAAAAAATGTATACAATGTCTATTGTATAAATAATTCATTCTCTTTCTTTTCTTCTCAAGTAGACCCTTTGTCAACTTACTTAAGAATATTTTGTGTGCTCTTCTCTCTTAGGAGGATAATGGATATGAATAAATAAAATAAAATAATAAAGTAATAGCCGAGTTCATGCTAGTTTCCATACTATTTTCTCCTTACGAGCTAGAATGAATGGTGAATTATGGCATCATGACCTGGCTGGGCCTAGACCTAAATTTTCAACCCAACATTAGTTGAGCATAAGTCTGATTTAAGATTTTATACGAAATAAATTAACATTATACTCATAACCTAAATAGAGCTTGTCCATATAGCCTATCATTATAAGTTTTAAATTCCACCAATAAGATTTAGAAAGTTAAACTTTCAGTATGATTAATGGCTAACAGGATTGTTAATGAATTTAGGTTTGGTTGCAAGTTAAGCAGGTCAACACGACCCGCAATAACCTGCCATGGTTGTGCGGGTCGGGTTAGGAGTTTATGACCCGTTTAGGCCAACCCGACCCATTTGCCACATCTAAACACTGTTCTCATCCACCAAACTAATCAATTAATATTTAAACACGTATACTTGACAATTAATCATAATTAATTAATATTAATTACAGTAATTAAGGATGGGGACCTCACAATCATCATGAGTCATGTGACTGATAATACTTCTTGAGCATTTTTTCTGCAGTCACACATTGACAACAATATTCAATGGTCTCAATGATGATTTGGACGATTTGGCTGCCTGACCCGAATGTGCATAAAAATCTTAAGAATGAATCATCTTTGATATATTTGGACATGATGCCGGGTTTGTCCTGTGCAACTTGTTGCAATAGCCGGGAAGGATTGGGCACAGTTTCTCATATGAAAGGGGCATTCGACGACAGGTCCCTCAACATTACACTTTATGGCCTTAGATCCATAAAAAAAAAGAAGTCATAAAGCCAAAGGTCCCCCTCACACTTATTCACACCTAAAATGTCTAATTTACCCTTTCTTCAAATCATAATCAATCTCATGATTGGTGGGACATCCCATTAATAATGGCCAACTAACATTTAATTGCCCACGATTAATGGAATTCCGAGATTTTCAAATAAATTCTAAAAACACACAAATAAATTTCAAAATAACGAAAATAAATTTTAAAAAATGAAATAATTTCGAAAAATCTAATAAATTAAAAAAATAATATATAATCAAATAACGTAAATAAATTTAAAAAGATGCAAATAAGTTTCAAAATATCCAAATAAATTTCTAAAAATATAAATAAATTTCAAAAGACTCAAATAAATCTCAAAAGATGTAAAGAAAATTTCAAAAAATGCAAATAATTTTAAAATAATGAAAATAAATTTTTAAAAATACAATAATTTCAAAAAACATAATAAAATTGAAAATACACAAATAAATTTCAAAAGACTCAAATAAAGTTAAAAAGCGCATATAGATTTCAAAAAACGTAAATAAATTTGCCAAAAAACTCAAACAAATTTTGAAAAAACTCAGATAAATTTACCAAAAAAACAAAGAAATATGACGGAAAACAGATAAATTTGAACAACACTCAGATAAAATTGACAAAAACTTGGATAAATTTGAACAAAACTGAGATAAATTTTCCAAAAACTCAGATAAATTTTGAAAAAAATCAGATAAATTTACCAAAAATACAAAGAAATATGATAGAAAACAGATAAATCTGAACAACACTCAGAAAAATTTAACAAAAAAACAAAAAAATATGATAGAAAATAAATAAATTTGAACAAAACTCTTTGACAACAATTCAGATAAATTTGAGAAAAAAATAGATAAATTTCCTTCTCAACCGAAAAAACAACCCGGCTTCTGAAACGAGTCAGGTCGAACCTGACCTGGAGCCAACTCGGAGCTGCTACAGAACCTAAACCCACTTCTTTTTCTTCTCCCGTTCTGGTTCTGCAACAAGAATCAGAAGACACTGCTTCCAGTGGTATTCGTCCTCTCCGATCAAGACACGACATTAGCGGCGGCGACCCTCTTTCTCCATCGGAGATATGTGGTGGGCCATCTGATTTACAAAGGTTTTGGTTTCTACAGTGCTTGTGGAATTGCAATTATCAGACTCTAGAAGGCAACATTACAGAAGCCTCCAATCTCATATCAACAGCATTCTCAATCTGCAACTCCGACCTCGAAGTCTTCTCATCATGCATGAAAGACATAACATACCCATCATCCTCTCCAAGTCAGAAACCCAAGTGGGTCCTTTCCATTTCACCAAAAAATCCCCAAATTCTTTTCTTTTTTTTTTTTCCATTTCCGAAGTAAAAGGTGTAAACAGTAAAGGGATGAATGGGTTCTGTTCCTTTTTTCCCTTTCTTCTTTTGTATTTTTAATCTTTTCCAAAGTGGAAAAAATCGAACAACAAGTGCCTAGTAAACATCCACCACGTGCTTCTCTTTCGCTGGAAAGAAATAAAAAGAATGGGAAGTGTGCGCACGAAACCCGATGCAAATGAGAAGACAAGACAAGTGCTTTTGGAAAGAAAGAACACGTGAGTCTCCTTGCTTGGTTTTATTGACTTAAGACACACGAATCCCGAGGCAACACAATTGCAACTTCATCTTCTTCTTCCCACTTGTTGCAGAAAACAAACGAAAGAGCCTGATGAAAGCCTTAGATCTATTCTGATATAAACCTAGGCCCGTTGTAGAAGAAGAGGGATAATATAAAATTTTAAATTTTAAATTTTAAAATTTTATGCCTAAAATGGTTGGAAGGGCAATTTAGTCCTGAAAAATGAAAACATGTGGGCTTAGGGACCTATGGTTGCAAACAGTCTACCTGAGTGGACTATAGGCCTTAAAGAGTTTTTCCTTGGACTGAAGGCTGGACACATTCACTTATAGGGACCTTTCGCTAATTTTGCCTACTTTTTATGGGTGAAAAACTGAAATAAAAAGAATGAGTGGGTAATGATGGTATTTTGTTTTGAGTTGTTTGGGATGGAATATTTTTGACGTTTTGTATTGGGAAATGTAGTTTTTTGGTCTTTTAGTGAGTAAATGTAGTTGCTTTTTTACTTTTTTTTAGAAAAAGATGGAGGGAGTTTTGGTAAAAAGTGCTTTTGATGTGATGTTTAACTTGACTTAACTTTAGAGGTGAAAAAAATATTAGAGCATCTCTAATAGGGTTGCCAAATTGGAGATGCCAAATTTCTTTTAATTGCTGATGTGACAATTTGACTATTTGGAATCTGACATCTCCAAAATTGGCAATTCCACCCCATATGACAAAATGTAATATTTTGTTAATTTTTTTTGGATTTAACATTAAACCCAACTAATTTCCAATGGTCATTTTGAAATAAAATAAGTTTAAATATGATTTGACATCTCTCTTTTCCATTTGCCAAATTTGACATTTCACTCCCATATCCCAAATGCCATGTCATTTTTGGCATGGCTATTGGAGTGAAAATCAATACAAAAAACTTAATGTTGCATGTCCACCTTAGATTTGGCTCTTAGGAGTCGAAGTCTGTCCTTGATGACCTTGGCTGATGATGCGCCATCCCATCATTGGATTTGAGCTGGTTTGATTCTGATTGTATGTCCAAACTTTTTTTTTTATTTTTTGAGGAAGAAGATTGGGGGAGTACTATTGGCACCACAAATCTTTCTCTCCCCACCACACTAGTAGACAAAAAAAGTATTTTTTTTCTAAACTACCCGTCCCCCTCCTCCTCCTCCTCCTCCTCCCTCTCCCTCTCCCTCTCCCTCTCCCTCCCTCCTCTTCCCTTCCTCCCTCTCCCACCCTCCACCCTCTTTCGTCATCTCGATCCCCCCCAGTCTCCGGGGAGGGGGAGCCCCTTGGTCCTCCCCCACTCTTCTTCTCCATCCCCCTCCCCCTCCCAGTCGTCGGTAGGGAGGGAGATCGGGTTTCCGCCTGCTACAGCCCGATCTCCCTCCCCGCCGGCGACGGGGAGGGAGAGGGAGAGGGAGAAGAAGAGTAGGGGAGGACGGAGAGGGAAGAAGAGGAAGGGAGAATAGGGAAGAAGAGGAAAAGAAATGGAAGGTAAGGAAACTAGAAGGGAAGGGAGGAGGAAAAAGGGAGAAGGGGGAGGGAGACCGGCTAGCCGGTTGGGGCTACCGGCTGGAGCTCCCTCCCCGCGGGGCGGGGGGGGGTGGGGGGGGCGCGGGGGGGAAGATAGGGGGAGAGGGAAGAGGAGGAGGGGGGGGGGGGGGCGGGGGGGGGGGAAGATTAGAGATGTCAAGTGGGCCGTGCCGGGCAACGGGCCGTGGCACGGCACGGCCCGGTCAACGGCACGGCACATGACGCGGGCCGTGCTGGGCCGAGCTGCGCACGGCCCGCCAGGCCCGCCGGCCTAGTGGGCCAGCCCTTGCAGCCCGCCAGGCCCGCCAGTATAGGCCCGCCAGCCCGCAGCCCACCAGCCCGATAGCCCACCCAACGGTCGGCCTGACGGGCCGGCCCGCCAGGCCCGCCCAACGGTCGGCCCGATGGGCCGTCCCGCCAGCACGACCCGCCAGCAAGCCCAACAGCCAAATTTTTTTAAAAATACCATTTTACCCCCCCCCCCCCAACAGCTATAAAACGGTCATATAAGGGGTATTCTGTGTCATTTTCATTATACTAAGTCTATAAATATCCTAACCCTCCCATTCTCATTCCTCACCAATTTACACAACTCTCTCATTCTCTAACTCTCTCTCAAAGCATTCAAGTATTCAACTCTTTCACTCTCTCTAAGAAGTTTTTGGAGGACCAAAGATCAAGTCATCAGGAGACAAGATTAAAGGGACCTTCAAAGATTTAGAGGTATTTATAATATTTAGATTTGAGATTCCATATAAATAAGTTTATATTATATTATATTAACTCTCATTTTCTCCCCTTTCTTATAATAAATTATCACAAAAGAAGGCTATTAGCATATTACTATTATTATTTATAAATTTATTTTTTTGAAATATGGCTAGAAGATTTCCCACAGAAGGTTCTTCCGTTAATGTAGAAGAAGATTTTATTGAATTACAAGATGAAGTAGGTGATTTACCACCCCCCTTTCCTCAGAGTTCCCATAAACCAAACAAGAGGAGTAGAACTTCAGCAGTTTGGGATATATATACAAGGTATGATGTTTTTGAAAATGGAAAGAATGTTGAAAAGGCAAAATGCACATTGTGTGGTAAGATTTATAGTGCCCAGTCAAAAGGGGGGTACCGGCCATTTGTCAAGACATAGAAAAACATGTTTACAAAAGCATAAGCCAGAGAATGCAGGGACAGGGGGGCCTGGTTCACAAACCCAAATTTCTACTACTGGTGGTGGTAGTAGTAGTAGCAGTTTGGGTTTTTTTTTCTTTTAGTGCACAAAGTGCTAGACAAGGTCTTGTTAAAATGATTGTTTTATCCGAATTACCATTTGCTTTTGTTGAAAATGAGTTTTTTGAACAATGGGTCCAGCGATACTGTCAACCACAATTTCACAGTATTTCAAGAAATACAGCCAGAAATGATGCTATTAGACTCTGGCAGGAAGAGAAAATAAATATAAAAAACTATTTGCAGAATCTCCTGGTAGAATATCCATAACCACAGATATGTGGACTTCTAAAGGGGGTGATAGTTATCTTTGTATTACTGCACATAATATTGATGCAAAATGGATTATGAATAAACGTATACTTAGTTTTAGCACTATTGAATGGCCACACAATGGAACTAGGATAAGTACATTAATTTTGGAAAAACTAGATGAATATAGTATTAAGGAAAAAGTTTTATCTGTAACTTTAGATAATGCTAGTAACAATACAGTGGCTATTGAATTAATGAGAATGCAGATGCCACTTGCAACTTTGATAGATAGTTCTATCTTTCAAAATAGATGTGTATGTCACATCTTAAATCTTATTGCAAAAGTTGGTTTAAAGCACATTACAAGTTATACAGATGCTATTAAAGACATTGCTAGATTTGTTTTTTTGCTCCGCACAAAGAAGACAATTGTATGCCCAAATATGTGCGAGGCAAGGCGTATCAGCTATTAAAATGCCTAGAAGTTGAACATAGATGGAATTCTATGTATGATTTGTTAAACAAGGCACTTTCTAGAAAAACTGTTTTGAATGAATTTTGTGCTTTTCATGCACAAGATTTAATGATTAGTGATGAACATTGGGAGTTATGTGCCCATATAAGAGATTTATTAGAACCCTTTTATACTTCAACATTATTTTTTTCCGGGATATATTATCCCACATCTAATGAAGCTTTAATGAAACTTTTTAAAATTACTTTACAATTCAGTAGATTTAGAAATCATTTTTTACTTGGTAGCACTATTAGAGACATGGAAGAAAATTTAATAAATATTGGAAAGAGGCTCCAATGACATTTTCTTTAGCTGCTGTATTTGATCCTAGGTTAAAATTAAGTGGTGTACAGTTTTTTATTGATGGAATAAATAAAAATATGAATTATATAGATTCAAATGTTTTTTCAAATATAAGGGCAAATTTACAAGCACTTTTTCAATTTTATTGTGAGCAAATGGGTACAGCTGGGCTTAGTATGGGCAATTCAGAAGTCCAGTATACAGGTGTTGCTGAGTGGGAGGTGTGGTATTCTTCCCTGTCCACGGGCATGGCATCCAGCTCAAGTTCAAATAACAACACTGTGACGGAGTTATCATCGTATCTTGACGTTGGTGTAATTAGGATGCAGGATGCATCTACCTTTGACCTTTTAGCCTGGTGGAAGCAACAAGAAAGCATTTATCCGGTGTTGGCAGCCATGGCTCGTGATCTATTGACTATTCCTATGTCTTCTGTAGCATCAGAACAGGCTTTTAGTGCAGGTGGACTTGTAGTAGATGACAGAAGAAGAAATCTCACTGAAGAAACGGTGGAGTGTTGTGTTTGCCTACGAGACTGGTACTTGGCAGATAAGAGGAAGCAAGAGTTAACATCATTAATAGAAGATTTTGATCCAACAGAATACATTAGTGGACTACAAATCTGATTTTTTACTTTTTTCTTCATTGTAATTTATAAGTTGTTCGTTCTTTTTTTTTTTTCTAAAAAGATTGTAAGGTTTTGAAGGTAATCCTATTTAGAAACCTTCAAGAAGTTAAGATCCAAATGGTTCTCTCTTCTCAGTGGAGTAGGTCGAGTTTGACCGAACCACTTAAATATCTTTGTCATTCTCCTTGCTTGTGTTCTAATTTTTATTTTTAATACTGATAAGAAAAAGAAAATTCATATATAGTACTTAAGTAATATGTGAGTAAATATCTATAAATTAATTTGAACCACTCAATCATTTGTCAAATGTTTGTATAAGTTTAAATGTTTAGAAAAGTAACTATTGAAAAATTAATGACTATTGATCGAAAATCAAATTCAAATCCATGTCATTACAGACTTACGCTTACGTTACGCCTTACGGTAATTATATATTTATATTAGTCTATAAAATAAACTGTGGGCCGTGCCGTGCCCGGGTTTTCCCCTGGCGGGCCGTGCCGTGCCGGCCCGTTAGCTGGGGCGGGCCGTGCCGGCCCGGCCCACGGCACGGGCGGGCCAGGATGCCGGCACGGCCCGTTTGACATGCCTAGGGAAGATAGGGGGAGAGGGAAGAGGAGGGAGGGAGGGAAGAGGACGGGTGGTAGTTTAGGAAAACTTATTATTATTTTTTTTTTTTGCGGTAGGGAGAGAAGTTTTTAAGGTGCCAATAGAACTCTCCATAAGGGGGTGGGCGGGAGCGAGATGAGGGAAGAGAGTGGAGGGTGGGAGAGGGGGAGAGGGAGAGGGAGGAGAGGAGTAGTTTAGGAAAATTTATTTTTTTATTTTTTTTTTACGGTAGGAGAAGAAATTTTTAAGGTGCCAATAAAACTCTCCATAAAATTGAGTCCAAACTTGTAACTGGGGTTTGGATTAGGAACTAATCCCCAATGGACAATTGTGATTGCCATACGTTGCCGTCACTTCTCTTTTCGAAGCCTTCGGGACACAGTAGTTGGTTGTCTCTTTCTTTACCAACCAAGAAAATAACATACAACCGTATCAAAACATTACAACGTGGGAGTGTGACGGACTCAATCCATATCAAAACATTACATCGTGGGAGTTGGGACGGGCTCCATCAAACCGTGTAATACCACTCAACATCACAATTTTAAAAGATCACAAAATTTGGCTATTCGGTGCGCCACCTCAATCTTCTAGGGATGCGACAAATGAACTTTTATCATCAAAGTACTTGGCAATCTATAATTACTTGGATTGCCTCCATGACATCACACGAAACTTGGCCTCTTTTTATGTCCACAACTTTAGCTCTATTCAAAGAACCGAGGATCACCCCCATTTTGCCCTTTTTCTGTTGAGTTACTACCCTCTCCCCACCAACGCTCGGTAGCGCTGTTGGTTGGGACATTATGTAATCATTGGGAGGTTTCAGCATGAAATCTAGTAAGTGTTGGAATTACAAGTTCGGCTTCCTAGTCTGACGAATCTATTAAGTAAAAACATGAGGAGGCCATCACCCCGGAAGATTTAGTCATGTGCACTAAGAGGCCTTGGATACCCCTGGTTAGCAAAAAAAAAAAAAAAATCTCCCACATGTATTATAGAATTTACCCATCCAATCTTCTAATTGAAGCACCTAAAAATAACTAAATTAAAACCACATCGTTTCTAATAATCGTATTAAGGCTTGGTTTATTTCCATTCCTTCACTTTCATCGTATTGGGAAATGATAACATCATCGGATGAAGAGATTCAAAGAGGTTAGATTTAAGTATTTTACACCCTTGAATAAATAGGCAGTTCTGGCCTTCCAAATGGCCCACCAAATGGCAAGCGGCCCATGCTTTAGAAAGATTGTTATTAGTGGTTAGTTGATCATAATTGAAAGAAACCTTCCACCATTCAACTAAGCCACGGACGAGGATTTTATGAGCCAAAAGGCCAAAGTGCGATTTAAACCGAATTGCTCTCGCATGATCACTTTAGAAAAGGGCATGTTCAACCGACTCTTCTGAACAATCATAGATTGAGCAAGATCCATTAATACAGTTTTTTAATTTGGAGCTAACACAGGATCCTATCGGAATAACTTTTTAAAGACATTTGCATTAAAAAAAAAAAGATGAGATTTTTGTATATAACCCCCTAAGGTTTGTAGGATTTGTAAATAAGCCCCTGAGGTTTTAGTATTTGTAGATAGGCCCCTGCCTTTTCTTTTTAATACCTTTTATGTCCCAAAAATCAATATTCTTAGCAAGAATGGGCAGCCACCATGAGACTTGTGTTGGATTTTTATATAAGTGACAGTTTTGCCCTTACATCCATTAAATAAAAATGAGTATATTATTATTTACAAAAATACCATTATTTTATCTCAAGTCTCAATGGCTTTTCTCAATAACTCTCTCATACACAGGATCAGGGGTGGGGCTCCATATCTGAGAAAAGTTTAAAATGCCCCCTGTAAATTCTAAAAATTATTTTTTTTACATTTCCCCTTCCCCCAATATTTCTTTTACACCCCTTATAAATGAAGTATAATCATGTATTTTGAAACTTTTATCGATCCAATGGTGGGTCATGTATTGATTGGATAAATCATAACCGTTTATTAGTACATGTTTTGATTGTCGTCGTGATCAATTTGGATTTAGTAAAATTAGTCTTGTATTGAAAAAATAATAAATTTATATAGGGCTATTCTCTCACACAAAGCAATTGTTAATGTTACATGCTTTATAAAAAATAATTAGTCCAAGTTTTTGAAATTATGTATATAAGGATAAAAGAAATGGACAAAAGTGTCATTTCGCACTAAAAGCTTATGGTGGTTGAATGACAATTGATTTTGAGGATAGGAAAGGTATTAAAATCAAAATGTAGTGACCTATTTATAAATACTAAAACCTTGTGAGCCTATTTACAAATCCTACAAACCTTAGAGGGTTATATATAAAAAGCTCAAAAAAGACTCTATGGGAATAGGAAGTCTCCACGTACTTGGATGAGAAATTCAGGTTTCCATTTACTTCCAGTCACCACGTATGTACTTTGAAAATTATTTGACTTGGTAATCGTAAAGATTATTTTGGGGGCTTTACTAATGGAGTTGAGTGAAGTAAAAATTATTTTGAAGAAAGAATAAAATATAAGTGGGTTATAATGATATTTTATTTTTAGTTGTTTATTATGGAATCTTTTTGACTATTTGTATTGATTGTGAAGTTTTTTTGTCTTTTAGTAGAGAAATGAGATTACTTTTTGACTTTTTTTTAAAAAATATGGTGGGAAATTTGAATTAAAGAACTTTTGATGAGACTTTTTTTTTTTTTTTTGAGAAATGGGGGCTTTACCTTACTTGACTCTATTAATAGAGTTGCCAAACAAGCCCTAAATGTGCATGCCAGGCTTAGGCTAATTCTCACCCAATGCTCCGCTGGAGCCCTGACCTAACCTGACATATCTCAAATTGGCTGGCTAGCTTTGTCAAATAAAAAAGAAAAACATGTGGGAGAGACTATTTTAAAAATATTCTATATGTGAAAAACTGTTTATTAAATAGTAAAATGTAAAAAAAAAAAAAAAAAAAAAAAGATTTCACTACAGTAAGGGAAATCTTCTCCATCCCATCGAAAGTCTTTTCTTCAAATCTAAATTAATTTGTTGACAGAAAAATAACTTTTCCCCTTAAAAGTAAATATAGAAAGGTTAAAATCTATTTGCCTCCAGAAAGAGGAATTTTCTCCTGGTCCAGGCCCCTTCGTTGAGTAAAACAAAAAATCTGTCTACATCTGAATGGGCTTGAGGGTCTGTTCATGTGGTGTGAAACGTTCTCTGCACCTCATTTTTCTCTACCTATCTCGTCTGAACAAAGCCTAAATATATATATATATATATATAATATTAAAAAATATTCATGTACATCCATCCCTATCATTTTATGTTTGTGGGAATAGGAAAAGAGGAAACAATTACCCTTAACCAAACCTTATTTTTTTTTCCTGGAATTCTTGTGGTGGTCCCTGGGTCCACAAAAGATACCTCCTATGAAGAATATTCTAGTCTATTGTGGCCTCGTTAAAATCCTTAAATTACTCTCCTCCATTGTTTCCCTGCTCCTTTTTTCTTTCATTCTTTTGGCTCCTATGTGAGTGTGTATATCCTCTATTGTTGTTTTTTTTGGGGGCTCTCTGCCCTTCTTTCTCTCGTTTTAATTTATTTTACCTTTAAGCAATAAAAAAAAAAATACCCCTGAGAGATCCCTACAGGGAAACCTGATATACTCAAATCCAAACCGTTGGAAAAAATTCATTACCACATGAATGGTAGCTAGGATTACTCATGTATCACGCTCACTGGAGTGACATTCCCTGTCGATTAGGATTATTTGATTAACTCACTTGCATGCATACAACATTTCCTAAGAATTCAATTCGATGAAATGTTAAAAAAAAAAAAAAAAACTAATTATGTTCTCAACATAAGGAATTCAAGGTAAATTGTGTTTCTTTCATTTTCTAAGAATTCTATCTATGCAAGCAAATACAACTAAACAGCAAAGAGATTAATGTGTAGCTAGACGCAGTCCGAGTTGACATGTCCCGACCCACATGAAAATGTTTTTTGAGTTGGGGCTCATGCTCGTGCGTAAATAATGTGTAGCTGAGTTACATATATTTTGCTAAAATATGTTTATATATTATAAACATGCATGTTCATCATACCAACAGGGGCTTGCCCGCTAAGTCAAAAGAAGTTTGCAACATATTTAAGCGATTTATTAATAGGAGATTTGACAGTTTAAAGCCCTTTAGACACTCAATTCCTAAATTTATTACTAAAAGACACTAAATGTCACCAAAGTCCTTTGACTTTGGATCCCTTGATATCATCGGATCCAAGGCAAAAAAGTAATAAAAAAAAAAAAAAAAAAGGAGACCAGAGTCAAATGACTTTGGTGACATTATATAAATTTGAGTTATAAAATTGAGATAACAAAATCTAAGGTGAACAAATATGTCAAAACCCCTTATTAATACTGCATTATTTTCACATGCCTCCAAAATCAATGAATGTAGTTCTTTCGGTACTCTTGGAAAGCAATTTCTCCACTTCTAATAACAACTGCCAGTCATATCTAGTGGACAAATTAACCAAAATACTCCTTATTACAAGTGCAAATTTGAACCATATATGAAGGTTCAAAAGGGACACAATGGAGGAAATCGATCATGCTAGACTGGTGACCACTTTGGGCACATGAACAGGAAACCCATCAATCTCGTCCATCCATGGGCTCTTCTCCTGGGCGGCCGGATTGACGCTCCTAAGTGCCCGCCAAACAGCACTGTTACACTTGAAGCCGGATCCGAAAGCAATCTGCCACATCCGATCTCCCTTCTTGACCCTCCCCTTGGCCTCAGAGTAGCCAAGTTCATACCACAAAGAACTACTAGAAGTGTTACCAAATCTGTAGAGAGTCATCCTAGAAGGTTCCATCTGCCAATCACTCAGCTCAAGGTTCTTCTGTAGCTCGTCCAAGACAGCCCGCCCGCCTGCATGGATGCAGAAATGCTCGAACGCGAGCTTGAAGTCTGGTATGTATGGCTTGATCTTCATCTTGAACACTTTTCGGGCAACTAATGTGGCGAAGAAGAGGAGCTGCTCCGACATGGGTAGGACCTGACGGCCTAGTGTGGTGATGTTCGACTTGAGAGCTTCCCCAGCGATTGCCACGAGGTCTTTCGATAGGGAGACGCCCACTTTTCCAGCTTCATCTTCTTCTTGGGTCACGCAATTGAATGCCCGATCATCGGCCCCTATGTGGGTGCGCACAGTGTGGACTAGCTGGTACTTTGATCGGCGGCGGTCAGACCTGCGGTTCGATAGGAGGATGGCAGCTCCACCCATGCGGAAGAGGCAGTTTGTGACCAGCATGGCTCGATTGTTGCCAACGTACCAATTTAGGGTGATGTTCTCTGTGCTCACTACCAAGGCGTAGGAGTTGGGCTGCACCTGTCAGCATTTATTTGTAAAAGTGAAGTGGAATGAATCAGTTTAAACGATTGACGTACATCTACTTTGAAATATGGCACTTCATAAGATGGTTGTGATTATCCAATCAGAATGAAATTCAGGTAAATTCTAAGATCCATGCATCCACCGTACAGAATTCCAGGGATCCATGCATCCACCATTAATACAGTTGAGTTTTAATTCAGATGAGCCAAGGGATGAAACAAATTAAAAACAAAACCCATGTGATTGATTGGTCCCCTGCATTCTAATTAGGATCAACAAATTTCTAGGGCCTGTTTGTTTGCATTAGAATACATTGGATTTTAAGGTCAAATGCGGACCTCCGTTAAAGAGGTGACGTTTGAATTAGTATATATGAGGTGAGGGGTGGGGGATATAAAATGCTGATGTAGAAGGGACTTTCAGTTGGCATATGAATTACTAGAGTGCAGAGTGAAGGTGGTTTCTTCATTTTCCATCGTCTCTTGATTATATTTCCATTAAAGGAGAGATTGTTTGAGGGTGGTCATTTTCTCATGTTCATTTTTTATCTTTATTTTTAAGCACTAATGACATAATTCCTATGTATTTACTGCCTATGCAATCTAGTGCAAACAATCAGGCGCAAAAGTGATTTTATTGGAACACTCAAAATCATGGTATGCATGTAGGGATGTAAATGGGTATCCGATTCGCCGATTACCCGAACGTTCCGACCTGTTAAAAATCGGGTCTGGGTCTCTATTTAGGCCCCAATAAGTAAATGGGTCCGGGTCCAGTTCCACCTTGGTTCGGACCCGTAGATCCGAGACCTGACAGATTACCTCAATTTTCGAATATTATCTCCTAAAAATTGTATTTTTTTAATACCATTTTTTACCTAGATCCGGACACGGATCCAGACCCGTCCCATAGATGGTTCTGGTTCGGTTCCGAAGCCAAGAAAAATCGGTTTCGAAACAATTTTGGATCCGGATCCGGTTCCACCTTCTCATTAACGGTTCCGGATGGACCCGGATCGGAACCGATCCGTTTAAAAACCTTTATGCATGCAACTCTTTCTAGATTCCATAACCCAAACAGTGGAAGAAAACATAACGAACCTGGAGAAGCTTTTTAGCAAGATCCACGGATATGACTCCAGCACTGCAGCCCATGCCACCAAGATTAAAGCTCTTAATGTTACTCCTCAGTTTGTAGTGATTCACAATCATGGCAGAAAGAGAGGGTATAGGATTGAATAAGCTGCAATTCACCACCAAAACCCCAACATCCTTAGGCTTCACCCCTGTCTTTGCCAGCAGCTGATCCACCGCGCCGAACACCACTGCCTCCACCTCCTTCCTCGCCTCCGCCATGCACGGGTTTGGTGGAACGTTCAAGAGGGCATCGGGCAAGTACGTCAACTGCCCCAATCCCGATCTCTCCAAGATCTTCTTTTGAAACGTCACGGTTTGTTCAGTGAAAAAACCGGTGAGCCTCAACTTCTCCATGAAAACCTCATGGGGGCACTTTTGATCATTTCTACCCTTGTGTAAGGCGAAATCTACCAAGTAAACTGGCCGGGGCTGGTTCGTGAAGTAAATTCCTAATAGAAAGACGAGGAGGCTTGAACATAGGACTACTGTCAAAACATTGTACTGGAGCTGGTCCCAGAGCTCCTTGAGGTCGTCTACGGTGAGCATGGAGAGGTGCACCAAGGAAAGGATTAGAAAGGGGATCAAGATGAGATAGATGAAGTTGGTTATCAAGTAATGGTATCCCAACTTTATATACTTCAACTTCACTGTCTGTTGGAAATTTGGGAGGTTGTTATTTTTCTTCTCGGTGAATTCGACGGAACCCAACACCTCACTTTTCGGTTCTTGGTATTTATCCTTCATGATTGGTAGAACCCAAAGGAAGCAAAATGTGGAAATGGGATCTCTAGTCGTCTCTAGTATTTATCCTTCATTCTAGAGCAAGAATGAGAGAAGGAATTTTTAGAAGACGTAAGAATGAGTGAGGAAGATCTAAGATTTATAGCTTTATAAAGAAAAAGAGAGAGAGCGAGGTGTTGAATATGCAACCACCCCAACCAACTTTTTAATAGCGGGAGGCATTGATTTTGGTAGCAACATGAGCAATAGTTCAATAGGGGCTGGGCTCCCGTACAGCAGCGTAGTATTATTATTATTATATAATAAAAGACTAGCAGGTCTTTTTTATTGTAGTTCTTTTTTGTAATTTTCTTCCTTTTATTTTGGTCAGATTCAAGTAGTAGAGGATTAGTGCATTGCAAGATCCACCTCAACGAGAAGGGTATAATTTTTTTTATAGTTCTTTTTTATTGTAGTTCTTTTTTGTAATTTTCTTCCTTTTATTTTGGTCAGATTCAAGTAGTAGAGGTATGATTTTCTTTTCTTTTCTTTTTTACTTCTTTTCTTTTGTATTCTTTTTAGTAAATGTTTTAACGTGAAATTACAATTTTCTTTTAAAAGAAGTTGCGTTTTGCATTGGGGTTTTTGTGACGATCCATAAATTTCTTACACTTTATTTTTCATTCGATTTCTATTACTCAATGTTACAGGTTTAATCCAATCACAATCAATAAAAGATGACTCAATTAGATCATTTTACTTATTTTTTTTACCTTAATTTTTAAGTTCAGTTTTAAATGTGTTTGTATTATCAATTATATATTAATTTTTATTTATAATTTATTTAAAAAATTTAAATATCTCTAATTAAACTATTATATACTTTTTATCATGGCCTGCGTTGGACGTAGGCCTACTCACTAGTTAATATAAAGAGTACATCACCGGCTATTTTCCTATTAGTATTCGCCACGTGGACTGCAAGCGAAAAAACTTGAAGGGTTATGACTCCAAGAGTCCCATCGTCTCTGATCTTCATTGAAAGTACAACTCAGCATTTTTTCTTACTTTCATTCCAAAATTACCCCTCTATCTTGTATGCCTCTCGGTAGGCATGTCAAACGCACGGCCCGCTAAAATCTTGGCCCGCCCGTGCCGTGGGCCGGGCCGGCACGGCCCGCCCCAGCTAACGGGCCGGCACGGCACGGCCCGCCAGGGGAAAACCCCTGGCACGGCCCACAGTGGGGCGGGCTGGAGCGGGCCGTGCCGGGCCGGCCCGCGGGCCAGGCGTGCCTTTTTTTTTTTTTTTCCTAATAGAGTTATAGGCGGGTTGGGTTGGCCCGACCTGCGTAATTTGTATAGATTTTTAAAAATAAATATGTTTGGGTGAACTCGATCTCACAACCAAGGTTGTGAAAGATAAACACAACCACTAGACTACCTAACTTTTGTATACTAATATGTATTCAAATAATATTAAAACTAGTTAGATGAGGATGTGAACCTAACCATGAATATTAAACTATTAGTTACATTAGGATGAGAACTTAACCACTTTAGATGATGATGAGAAGTTAACACCTTTTTATCCAACTTTTTACTCTTTCATTCAAACAACCTAAAATATAAAAAAAAAACATATCATGTCCTTTTTCTACTCATTTTTCAACCAAATTGAAATGCCATGGTTAATGATATTTCAATTGAGATGGCAAACTCAATTTCTATTTTTTGGCTGAATTATCATACTTTAAACAAGAACTTAGCGCGGTTAAATATTTCTACTTTTATCAATAATCATCTCAAGTCTTCCAAATGACCCACCATGAAACCACAACCTTGGACTTCATTTTATTTAGATTTGCATCAATTTCTTTATTTTTTAGTTATGGGTTTTTAGTCTTAGTCAATAATTCTCATTATCTTTATCATGATTACATATTTTTTACTTCTTTTTCCTAGTGTTCATATCAATGTAAATATATGGCTTCATGTGATGTGATCGAGAGTGGAGTTATAGGAACATGTGACGAGATTATATTGAACATAAATGACTGAATTATGAACATATTCTTATGCTTAATCCTGAGCTTTCCAACCTATAAAGAATCTCAACTTCTCAAATGCTCAGGGGTTCTTGAATATAGATGAATGCAGGTAGGGAATTTCATTTGAGATTCTCAAATATCTCTGAAGAAAATAAAATTATTGAAGGCAAGGGGCCGGGGCAAATTTAGTAAAGGTAAGTGTGTCACACCAAAACATTACCCTTATTACTTCTCCCCAAAAAACACATTGCCCCTCTTTATTAGTGTGACTAATTTACACTAAAGTCCTATCTTACCAAGTTATGTAAGTGTTTTTTTTATTAGAAAATGCCTAGGGTTGTTAGTTGGATGGGAATTAGATTTTTATAAATTTAAAAAATATATAAAAAAATAATTTTTTTTGGCGGGCCAGGCGGTTCGTGCCTAGCGGGCCGTGCCAGGCGGGCCAGGCGGGCCACAGGGGCTGGCCCACTAGGCTGGCGGGCTTGGCGGGCCGTGCCTAACGGGCCAGCGGGCCTGCGCGGCTCGGCCCAACACGGCCCGCGTCATGGCCGTGCCCAGTGGGCCGTGCCGTTGACCGGGCCGTGCCGTGCCACGGCCCGTTGACTAGCGGGCCGGGCCGTGCCGGGCCGAGCCGGCACGGCCCACTTGACATCTCTACCTCTCGGTCTCCATTTCTTTACCCCCGGTAAGTTTCCCACCTCTCTATATAGCAATATGTTCATTTGGATGATGAAACCAAGATGATCCATCTAAATAACACAATATTAGCGAGTTATATTAATAATATATATAAAGATTGTGGGCATTACGAATAAATCCTTTCTAAATATCTTTATAGGACATAGATCTATTAGATTAAATTAATCTATTCATTCAAATATGACTCACTAGATAAAATTATTTGATCATCCACCAATCCAATGGTTTTCATGTATGAAGGGTAGATGTGTAGAATATGAGAGAGTCCGGATTTTGTGAGGAAAAATCCCACGGTGACCATGAGTGGACCATTCACGGCCCGCAAGCTTGCCATGCATCCGTGAGTGGACCATCCGGGCAGGGGCTGTCCACGGTGACATGGTGGGCCATGAGTGATCCACTCACAGTCACCGTGCATAAGGCCACTCAGAGGATCCCGACTCAATATGAGAGTTCCACTAGGATAAGTACAAAGGATAGGATGGGTAAAGTGGTATTTAAGTAAAAATATAAGATATATAAGGTCTTCATCCAGTGGCCCATAGATAAATCGGTATATAAGTGAATGGGCAAGATGTTTTACGAAATTGATCCCACAAAGTTGTGTGGATTGATCAATCCAGTGGGTTTGACATGGATAGGAAAAATGGGTGGATGGTTATATGATTGGAACTTTCATCTAATAGTATTTGTGTAATTCTTCGAAACCACCAGGTCCCAAAAAAAGAAAAGAAAAAAAGGGAAACACTAGATGAAAGATTGACCATCCAATAAAACATATGGAACTACCAAAAGCAACAAACTACATGTACACAATTGGATGAAAAATACAACCAACTAACCATCCACCCATTTTACCCATGATGCCTATGTACCTCAAACCCACTAGATCGATAAATTCATTAGGATCAACTAGAAAAAACATCTTGACCATCCATCCTTATTGATGTGATCTTTATCAATCATATAATGCTGCAAGTGCATGAGTGTTTAGATGAAACAGTGGCAAGAACGGGTCGAACCCACGGGGAGTTAATTAAAGAAATTTTTAGATTAAGAAAACTAATTAACTAACAATTAAGAAAAGTTTTGATTATTTAGAAATAAAAGAAAGCAACTAATTTAGAAATATGAAAACTACCAATTAATGAAAGTGATTAAAGCATAGAGATCCAATAAGCATCCACCAATTATTTATCAATTTCCTAACTTATTCCAATTTTTACTTCAAATCAAAGACAAATCAATATTTTTAATTTGGAAAATCTAACTTTTAAAAGTTCACAAAAATTCCCTTTTTAATCATAAAAATTCAAAACAAAAGACTTCCTTCATCTCATAAAAGAATAAAAATAATTTAAGAACTACCCATCAAAGATAAGTATAAACAATCAAAAGATCTAAATCCTAAGCATGGCCTATCAAACCTAAGCATGAATAGTCAAAAATCAAATTTTACTTTTAGAATTAAAACTAGAGATTTGCCTAGGGCACGAAGACAAACCAATTCATCATTAAGCACATAATTATGGAGCACAAATTAGAATTACTAAATAAATAAAAAAGCGATTACTTACCTTCATCCATAGCTTTAATCAAGAAAAACTAGCCCGCCATTGCAAAGAATACTTCTTGATTTGTCATTAAAAATTACATCTTTATAACTTCTCCTTCACAAAAATCCTCCTTCACAAAAATTCTCCTTCAAAGCAAGTCCTTGGACATGGCCCAAGGCTACCAAAAAAAAAAAAAAAAACTAATGGAAAGGTAGAAAAAAGAAGAGAATTGGAGAGAGGGCTGGACGTGAGATCCTTCTCCATCCCCTTTTGGGTTTGTTTTATAGTTGTAGTAGAAAGTGAAAATATGTTCCTCCTCTACAAGCGACACTAAATTGTAGGTTAAAACGGCCCAAGGCGGGGGGGGGGGGGGGGGGGGGGGGGGGGGGGGGTCCGGAACGTGAAACGGCCCCCGAAAAAACCAAAAACCGACACGAGCACTTCGCTCGATGGTAGAATGACTTGTAGGAACTGATGGCTCGCAAATAGGACTCCCGGTTAGAGAATTACGAGCGAAAACATCAGATTTTCCAACACTTAGGCTCGAAAACGGCCCACCGGGGGTCTGAAACATGAAACGGCCCCCGAAAAAAATTGAAACCGGCACGTGCACTTCGCTCGAGGGTAGAGTGACTTGTAGGAACTGACGGCTCACAAATAGGACTCCGGTTAGAAAATTACGAGCGAAAACATCGGATTTTCCAACACTTAGGCTCGAAAACGGCCCACCGGGGGTCCGAAACGTGAAACGTCCCTCGAAAGAATTCAAAACCGGCACGAGCACTTCGGTCGAGGGTAGAGTGACTTGTAGGAACTGACGGCTCGCAAATAAGATTCCCGGTTAGAGAATTACGAGTGAAAACATCGGATTTTCCAACACTTAGGCTTGAAAACGGTACGCCGGAACGTGAAACGGCCCCCGAGAAAATTTGAAACCGGCACGAGCACTTCGCTCGAGGGTAGAGTGACTTTTAAGAACTGACTGCTCACAAATAGGAAGTCCGGTTAAAGAATTACGAGCGAAAACATCGGATTTTCCAATACCTAGGCTCGAAAACGGCCCGCCGGGGGTCCGAAACGTGAAACGGCCCCCGAAAAAATTCGAAACCGGCACGAGCACTTTGCTCGAGGGTAGAGTGACTTATACGAACTGACGGCTCAAGATTTCAACTCGCAGATTGCTCGTATAGTTGAAATGTAGGTTTAACTTAAAACGTTAACTTAAAACTTAGGAAATCAGATTCCGAGCGCCCAAACAGAGAAAATGGGCTCTGGTGTCTGTGAAACTAGACGGGCACGAGCCCATAGTCATTCCTGACTTGTCGGAACCGACGGCTCGAGATTCCGACTCTCGGATTGCTCGTATAGTTAAAACGTATGTTTAACTTAAAACTTAGAAAATTAGCCTCCGAGCGCCCAAATCGAGAAAACGGGCTCTGGTGGCCGTGAAAGTGGACGGGCACGAGCCCATAATCATTCCTGACTTGCCGGAACCGACGGCTCGAGATTCCGACTCTCGGATTGCTTATATAGTTGAAACGTAGGTTTAACTTTCAAAATTTTGCTCTTAATACTTAATTTTGTTTATATTTACTATTTATTGCCTATTTTTATAATTAACTATTAATATTTATTTTCCTTTTTTGTCTTCAGGTTTGAGAGCATCGGATCGATCACGGCACCCCGCCAAAGAAATATATTTATTTTTGTTTTTTTTAAAAGTGTATTTGTAATGATTATAATTTGTTCAAACTTTTGTAATGTTTTAAATGTTATAAATATAAGACTTTGTTTTGTTATTAGTATTTTTAATTGATTATTATAGTTGTAGATACATAATATATTCAGGTACAAATACAGGTATAAAAAGCAGGATAAAAATTGTGAAATTTAAAAAGAATTAAAAAAAAATTATTGGCATTAGCGACCGCCATTCTGGTCGCAAAAGGCAGTAATGGCGGTCGCAAAAAGTAAACACGAAATAATAAAATTATTAAAAAATAAAAAAGAGCATTAGAGACTGCCAATGTAATGGTGGTCGCAAAACGTAAAAAATAAAAAAAAAATTTAATTAAAAAAAGAGTATTAGCGACCGCCAATTTTACCTTTTGCGGCCGCCAAAGTGTTTATCAGTATTTAGAAAATAAAAAAAGAATATTAGCGACCGCTATTTATAACTTTAGCGACGGCTAATGGCGGCCGCTAAAAGTGGTCGCGCGGTCGCTTAATGCGCTTTTGTGATGAAGTTTCCACGGCGATATTTGGCGGTCACTAAAGAGTATTAGCGACCGCCAGGTGACTTTTAGCGACGGCTAATGGCTGCCGCTAAAAGTCTGTTTTCTAGTAGTGGTAGAGATTTATTTCTTAGGATTCAAGTTAAGCTTCACAAGAGGATTAGTTACTAAGTGTGGTCTCTTGAGCTCAAGTCTTGCCAAATTGAACTCCTCAAAGATCTCTCATGTTGCCAATTTTGAAAACTTTTTGTAATTCCCACATAGAATTATATCAGCCAACTTCCTGAGGTCATATCTCCCTCAATATAGCTCCCATTTATGAAATCTTGAGCTCCGCATATATCTACTCGAAAAGATCTTTCCAAGGTACGTAGATTGCATCAATCTGATACTCGGTTTGAAAGTTATGACCATTTCAATTTTGCTGCACCTGAAAATTTCGAGAATAATTGTGCGATTAAGGGAATTTCCATGTTTGGCATGCAATGGGGTGTGTGGGACCCATGTTGGACGTCCAATGCATGTTTGGACTCTTTCTTCGCTTGCATATTTGATTAATCAACTCCCTTTGCTCAGTTTCTAATTTTCTCTCTTTCTTGATTTTGGTTTTCAAATTTAGCAAGTCAACACTATCTTTTCAAATCTGAATTTCTTCTTTCTTCTTTGAGAAATTTCAAGCTTTCCAATGTCCACCAAGATACCAAGATATGTGGGCCCACCATGAAGGGTGTCCCGCCTTTGATCTCTCTCAAGTTTCACCAATGCAGGTCTCACTCTTGATTTCTCCTACATAAATAAAATTAAATAAGATCAATAATAATCAAGTGTGAGGAATCTAGATGGACTATGCATGAGACCCTACATGCCTACTAAATGCATCAAAAATACCCATCTTTTCAAAAATAACACATCGTGTCAAAATTAGCAGGTATGCATTAGTAAAAAAAAAACTAATTTTGGGTGATTAAAGAAATGAAAATCCCTAATTTCACAAAAGTCATTCAATGTAATGGATTTTGACTAAATTTGACTAAGACTCCAACTTTGATGCTTAGATGCATGAAATCATGAAATTAAGTGTAATTCTATGCAATTAACCTAATTAAGTCCACAAATACTTATAAAATGATGAATGAAAGCTACAATTTTGTGGATTTATTACTTATCAAGATCTACCTAGGGCTACTGGATCAAGTTTGTATGCATCTCATGTTCACCTAAATGGGACCCTTTAGTAGGTCTCATGTAGATGGATATTGGGTCCCACATAGATATGTAATTTGATTTAATAGATATTGGGTCCCACATAGATATGTCTATAGGCTTTACTTGTAGACCCACAATTATTACATTATTTACATAATCGCATGGTGTGACATATGTCTCACAAGATGATATGGTGGGAATAGCAAGTGAGTCCCACCTTGCGATCAATCCAAAATACCTTCTTCAATCTCCAATATATCATCGTTCCTATGAAATTTAGACTAATCCGAGTGGATTGGATGATTGGATCGAGTGTGATTTGTTTGGACACAGATCATGAGTTTTATAATGAGCTCATGACATGAAATTTTACACACAAGCGGGTCACCTCCAGATGTGTGTTTTTGTTATATATAAACACTTAATCCTATGCCTGATGAGAACAATTGATCGTGGATGGTGTGATCAAAATTTTTTTGCCTCCCAAAACCCATCTTGCGTTAAAAGTTAACTATGAAAGATGGCCTGTGTGAATTTAAATCGAATGGGTTCCACAGAAGGTGGCCCATGTAGATGCACGCATGCTTCTCCCGTGTAGAAAATGGGTGGACCCACACTAAGATAACAATGAGAAACACACTAAAAAGTAGAAAACAAATAATGTGCCCAGGCATTTGCTAAAGCAAAAGGCCCCCACATAATAACGAATGGGGAAGAGGTGATGTGGACTCATTATTAATGATATGTTTCGTTAAAACAGTAAAATCTCATTGTAGCTAATGCACCATTTCAATGCTTCCTTAAATGAAAAATGAAAAGACGAAATTGTATACAGTTGGCAAATCTTGATCCGATGAAATAGTGTCTACCTATTTGAACGAAATAGTCCGGACTCCTCTTAAAATGACTTTAATGTCTTTCTATCTTTTTCCTTTTCAAATTAAGGAGTGACAACTTTTCTCCCCTATTTTTTCTCCATTTAAGAATCTATGGTACTGGGGCTCTCTAATAAAATCAATGGGTTAAATAAAGAACAACATTTTTTAAGCCATTGAGTCGGGCTTGGCACCGGGCTTGGGCTTGTTGTATAGCATACGAGCCAGGCCTGGATGTTGTAAACACCTCATTTTGGCACCATATGAGGGTTAAATCAACCTGCCATGCTCAGTGATGCTCAAGTCAGTCTTTGAATTAAAAAAGAGTGGTGCTATTGGCACCACGAATTTTTCTCTCCTCACCGCACTAAAAGAACAAAAATTTTTTTCCTAAACTACCCTTCCTCCCTCCTCCCTCCTCCCTCTCTTCCCTTCCTCCTCCTCCCTCCTTCCTCCATCTCCCACCCTCCACCCTCTTCCCTTATCTGCGCCCACCCCCAGTCGCCGGCGGGGAGGGAGCCCCGGCCGACAGCCAGCAGCGGAAGCCCCGGCCGGCTGGCCTCCCTCCCCCTCTCCCTCTTTCTTCCTCTCTCCCTCTTCTCCCTCTCTCCCTCCCTCTCCTTCCCTCCCCTACTCTTCTTCTCCCTCCCCCTCCCCCGCTAGCAACCAAAACAACTGTGCTTTGCTATAGTGTAGCAAGAGCCTGTATCACAATTGGAACGTACTAACTGTTGCTGCCAAGTAGTTAAAAAACCATGTAAAATAGGTGGTGAATCAAGTTCCACCACAATCCAAGACCTTTAGCCTTCAGAATTAGGATTGTATTTTACCAATTTTCAGTGCAAAATAGAATGTAACCTTCATATGCTTGGGTCATGAATCAGGAAATATCTTGTTTCTTTTTTTTTTTAACAATTTTCATTACAAAATAGAATGAAGCCTTTGTATGCTTGGGTCATGATCAATAAGAAGAATTCATGTTTTTGTTTTTTTTTCAATGAGACCAAGTAGAAATTGCCAGTTTTCTTATCAAACAAAATGGCAACTCGTTGTGGGTCTTAAAAAAAAAAGCCCAATTCTTGTGGAAGTGATGGCTAGGATGTTCATTTACTAACAAAAAGGATTGAGGAATGGGCCAATTTGAATATTTGGATGAGGGGTCTGTCCAATATTATCTTAGTAATAAAAAAAACTCTTGTAAAATATGTGGTGAATCAAGTTCCACCACAATCCAACACCTCTAGCCTTCAGAAATAGGAATGTATTTTACCAATTTTCATTGCAAAATAGAATGTAGCCTTCACATGCTTGGGTCATGAATAAGGAAATATCATGTTTTTTTTATTTTTTATTTATAACAATTTTCATTCCAAGAATAACAAGTGGATAATTTTAACTGAGACTTCAGCTAAATTGGACTTCAGGTTAGGGTGGTGGGTCATAATGATGAAGTCGATGTAACATGGAAGTCTAGGCCTCCCAGAAATCCCACCCCAAATTCCCGGCCGCCCAGACATCCCTCTCCAAATCCCAGGCTGCCCATCCCAGGCTGCCCAAACATCCCTCCCCAAATCCTACGCTAGCTGCTTCTCCTACCCCGCCTTTTCTCCCCCTCCAATCATTCCCCCTCAAGTTCTTCTAGATGGAAAGCTCACAATTCGGATCCCTCATCAGATGGTCAACACTAGCAAGCAATCCTTCTCCTTCTCCGTTGTTGGGAAATTTGCAGGTCGGCGACCAACTCTGGAAGCTCTGAAACAATGGGTAGCCTCCTCCTGGCGTCTATCCAGACTGTGTCTTATCTCGCTGATGGAAAAGGGGAATTTCATTTTTAGATTCCACTCTAAGGAGGACAGGGACGATCTTGTTGGCCACGGTCTCCTCCTTATGGATAAGAAAAAACTCCTACTGCGGCCATGGTCCCTAGGTCAAGACGAATCCACCTGGCCATCAGAGACCCCAGTTTGGATAAGGCTCAAGGGAATTCCATATCATTGCTGGAGCAGTGACATCTTGCTGTCGATTGCAGCCTCTATCGGGAAACCTCTCCGTTTGGACGAAACCACTGCTAAACAGAGAATGCTCTCCTTCGCCCGAGTTCTAGTGCTACTGGACGTGGCCAAGGTCAATCCGAGAAGCCTCTCAGTGGACATTGAAGGAGAAGCCTTAGTGGAAGTGGAAGTTCAATATGAAAATACTCCATGCTCTGAATGCCTCTCAGCCGGTCACCTTACCTCAAAATGCCTTTTCAAATTGAAGCCGAGATCGAATTCTGAAAACCCCAGCTCAAGATGTCGTGTTCAATGGTCCTAGTAATTCAGAGAATTTCAGGTCAACTAAGGGAGCTAATCTTCAGGTCTCCTCAGGCCAATTCGCCATCTCCACTCCCACTACCATCAATCTAGAAGTCTCTGGATCAGTTTCAGCCCAACAAGGCAGTTCCCAGGAGGCAGGTAATCAGTTTTTCAAGATTCCTTTAGGAAATGCCAACCCCACAAGCTCTATTTCCTTTCAACCAGGCTCCAGATTGCCACCACCTATATTGCCTCCCTTACTAACTTCTTCCACCTTTCCCTTGGCCCAAGAGCGCCCCCCCCCCCCCCTCCCACCTGTCCCTCTTCTGGCTCCCTTCCACCTACATCGCCTCCCTTATTAACTTCTCCCCCCAATTCCTACCCTTCCTATTCGGGTCCAAGATCCAACCACCCCCCCCCCCCCCAATCAGACCTCCCTAGTCCCCAAAACTCATACTGCCCTTTTTCAGCTCTTCCCCCTGGAAGTCGCCTTTGAGATCCTGAGGAAAATTCTTGCCCCAATCTTGGACTGCTCTAATGCCTTTTCTATTTTGGAAAACTGCACTTTTGCAGATCCTACTTCATCCACCTCTTTCTCTAAAAATCTCTTGGCAGCCTAGAAAAGTTAGAAAAGGATCATCCCGGATAATGTGGCTCTCTCAGATGATCCAACCACCCGTCTTTCTCCTACCCCAACTGATCCATCCTTGGTGGTCGACCTTTCTCCCTTCCAGATGGAAGTTAGTTGTTGACACCAAAAAAAAATGTGTCACTTTGCTTCTTCAAAATCCAGAAAGCTAAATGAATTCGCAGCCTGCCATAAATAGGCAATTAAATCTTGTCAGAATCAAACAAAAACTGCAAGATCCTTCAAGACAGCCAAAAGAGAAGTACACAAGAAGTTTCGAGCCATTTCAAAATCATTTGGCCTACTTCGCTTCTCCGACATCTGAAAAGGAGCTCCCGGCGGCGAAAGCATCGGAGACACCAAATCTTCGATCAGAGCCGATGGATGGTCTCAAAATACAACCAAAAGGCTCCACGTCAAGTTTCGAGTCAAACCGACAACGTTTGACCCTACATCAACCCTCGAACAGCTAAATCAAGCCTCTCGGCGGCGAGAACCACCGAGTCCATCACTCATCAAATAGAGCACATGGACGGCTTCAAAATGCTTACAAAGTGTTACACGTCAAATTTCAGGTCATTTCGACAACATTTGACCAGATTTTGACGCTAGGAAGCCAAATCAGGCCTCTCGGCGGTGAAGCTCCCCGAGACCATGGTTTCCAAGACAGAGTCTATGGATCATCTTAAAATGACTCCAATAGGTTCTCTGTCAAATTTCAAGTCAATCGGACATCGGTTGACCGCACATCGAGCCGCGACATCTTCATCGCGATAAAAACAAGTCTACTGGTGATAGGATGTCAAACGGCTTCAAAACTCAATCAAAAGCCTATTGTTGGTCTTATTTATTGCTCAGGATGCTTCATCCCAAATTTCAGGTCATTCCGACATCATTTGTCCCAGTTACAGCTTCTGACGGAAAATCGGCAGCTCTGCCCAACAAAGTCTTCGGCTTTCTCAGAAAATTAGAAAATTTGCAAACCAAAATGCAAGGATTCTCATCAGGTTTTCTACAGGAAAATCAGGCCAATAGATGATCAAAAATAAAAAAGAAAAAAAAACATAAAAAACGGACACAAAATGGGACAAAAGGGGGGAAAACCCCCTAGGGTCGCCGGCGACCCTGGAGCCCAGGATCGCCGGGAGGGCCCCGGAAGCCCCGTTTTCCATTGTTTTTCGCGATTCGAAGCGTCCGACCCCTGGGATTTTCCAAAATTCAAACTTTTGAGACACCAAATCCTTTGACATCCGTAAAAAACACGGGTCAATCATCAAGAGTATCAAAATCAACATTGATCGCAACCCAGTCAAACCAAAAAAGTGTGCTTTCTACCCGACCCGATCGAGAAATCGACAGGACAGATGGCACCGACCCGCTGTTGGCAACCAATACCTGAAGTTACATGGTCATCCGATGTCGATCTACATGAAGATCCATCGATTATCATCACCAGAAGAATCCCAAAAGACGCAGCACGGCCCGCGACTCTTCAACTGCTCGGCGACCACTTAATGCAATTAATTGACTAGCTTTATTACAGTCATTAATCCATTTCTTTGGACGGCCCAATCAGAAGCAAGAATCCGGGAGTTACAAGTCAAGAGATTCATGACATTTTAAAACATGAAACTCCTCCCATCATGGCGATTAAAGGCGATTAATGCCCTCAAGTCTCCTCCGCCAATCAGAAGCCAAGAAAAAGGAGTTACAAAATAAAGGAATTAAATCCTGTAACTCCTCCCATTATGCAGCGTAATGACAAGTAAGGCCCATAAACTCTCCTAAATGGCTATCAAGAGCCTATAATAGGAGAGCAATCTAAAGGAATCCCGATCGGAAAAATCTCCAGAGATCGAAACAAAACAAGACAATCCCAGATCAGAAAAAAAGCACAGAAATCCAAAGAAAGAAAGAGAGAAAACTCTGCGGAAGTTCTACAACCGACCACCGCTATAAGGTGACAAAAGTCCCTTGGGGGTGTACCCCCCAAGGTCTTTGCCTTCCTAAGGTCCTTGCCTTCTCCTTCTGCTCCAATTGCTTAGACATGGCTTTTTCAGCCCGTCTACTTGGGTTTTTTTATTGGACATAGGACCTCCTTTTGGTCTTTGTCCTCTAAAAAACCTGAGGTTATAGCCAAGCCAAGCGAATCAAGAGCATCCTCTGTTCTCATCTGCATAGATGATGGCGAAGTATACATATGGCTTGCGACCGTCAATCTAAACGAGTCCCCCACAATCTCCTGAGAAGTTAGATCATCATTTTCTTGCTTTTCATTGTAGTTTGTATTTTTCCAAAAGAGACAAAAATCACAACTCTTGTCTTTCATTATTGATAAGGATTGTAAATCGGCTACAAATGCAAAAAATCGGCTATAAATGCCAAAAAACGGCTATAAACGCCAAAATCGGCTATAAATGCCAAAAAACCGCCTTTCATGGCAAATCAAGAAAAATGTCTCTTTTCTTAAATATATGTGCAATGGAAAACTTGAAAGAAGTTGATTTCCGTTTTACTTGCGAAGGTCCGAATCTCCACTTGTACTTCCAAGTAAAATAGAAAATCTGGCACACCCACATAAAAAAATGATGATGTACGCCTCTGCCCCCTGGTTACGAAAGGGTCGGACCCAAACGGACTCCTGCGTCCGCCGACCTCGGTAGAATCGAGCGGAAGCACTTCCATCAACCCGGTGGGACTCGTTCATTTGAGAACACGATGCTAGAAATGAAATATTTGCATATCATATCTTTTGCTCTATGCTCATATTTCTTTTCTCGACTCTTGGCTACTTTCTAATTGGTGGCCTATGTTGGATTCTGCATCTAAAAAAAATGAGATGAGATTTTTTGGAAATATTTCTAATTCTTTGAGTTTATTTCCACTCTTTCTCTTTTCAAAAAAAAATCAAAAAACCAGATTTCTTAGTTTGGATCAAAAGTTAGAAACTTTGATCCTTTCCGTTCTCTTCTCTGTGCTCGTGGAAAATCGCTGGAGCCGGTTCGAATTGTGGAAATGGCCATTGTTTCTCTTCGATGAGTTCATTAGAAATTAAAAAAAAAATAAGATTTCTCATTTTGGATTCAAAATTGAGAAACTTTGATCCTTTTCGTTTCATCTCTGTGCTTGCGGAAGTCGTTGAGCCTGTTCGAATTGTGGAAAGGGCCATCGTTTCTCTTCGATGAGTTCATTAAAAATCTAAAAAAAAAAACAACAAAAATCAGATTTCTCATTTTGGATTCAAAATTGAGAAACTTTGATCCTTTCTATTTCGTCTCTGTGCTCGTGGAAATCGTTGAGCCGGTTTCGAATTTGTGGAAAGGGCCATCGTTCTCTTCGATGAGTCATTAAATATCTTTAAAAAAATAAATATAAAAAAAAAGACATAGACCACTAAGGTTAAACCAACTGCGTTCTTTGATCACGGTTGATTCAAGAAAAGCCTTGTCCAGAGTGTGGAGACAGCTTGACTGTTCTAGGCAAGGGTCCTCCAAACGGGTTCATTAAGTAATCCTACCCTTACCTGGGGGCAATTCTATCAATCGAGATTTCATAATACCGGGTTAGGAGGCCTATGTGTACTCTCTCTTCTTTTAAATAAAAAAAATTTTTCAAAAAAAAATTTTTAAAAAAAAAAAGATTTTTTCAAAAAAAAATCTTAAAAAAAAAACTTCCGTCATTTTGGGTTCAGATTGGAGAAATTTTGGTCTTCTCCTTTCTGAGCACTGGCGCTCGCGGAAATCGCTGAGCCCATGTTCAGATTGGAGTGCCTTTTGCTCTCTTTGATGAACCCGATCTTGGCCTTTCGAGTAAAAAAAACTCGTCATTTTTGATTCAAATCCGAGAAATTATGGTTCATTTCCTTCTGAGTATTGG